>CABFWO010001188.1:93401-198254 GCA_902155825.1 Timema genevievae
GCAACTTCTTTAAAAGCAATTATCTTTATTGTTATTATTCTCATTATTAGGTGTTCTGTTTTAGGACAGGTTCATTCTTTTAGTCAATGAATTTAGAACACCAATGCACCCTGTTCTCTGGCTCCTCCTCCAGAATTTTCTTCTATCCTTAAACTAATCCAATATTTGAATCCTCTCTATTCTTGAGCTCCTTTTTCCCTCGACCTTTCCTTTTATAACATCGTGCAGAAGGCAGTGCCCCTAAAGGATGTATCCAATCCAATTTGCTCTGTACTGAAAAATCAAATCCAAAATGGTTCTCTTCTCACTCACTTTTCTTTCGAAGTCTTCATTTATCACACCCGCCTCGGTGGTGTAGTTGGCTAACGCGCTAGTCATGTTGAGCTCGACTGCCGAGGACGGGGAGATCGAGGTTCGAATCTCGGTCGGGTGAACTGGGGGTGGTTTTTACTAAATGGTTTTCCACTCTACCTCCACGCAAATGCAGGTTCACTTCCTCTAGATTCATCCCTCCCAATTTCTGATCCATTAACGTAATTAGTACTTAAGCGTATAACCCGAACGGGTAGTAAGACGCGGTGCTAAATATTTATTTATTTTCATTTATCACCCTCTGTCCACCTGATCTTCTCGAGTCTTCTCCAGAACCACATTTCACAGCTCTCTGAGTATTTCTTTTCCATCTTCCTAAGAGTCCAAGTTTCTGCTTCAACTGTAGCATTTCATCAGTTCTTCCTCAGTTCCAAACTCAACTTGCTGCTCAGCAGTAACTTCTTCTTCTTCTTCTTGAAAATTTCTTTGGCCTAATTTTCTTGTTGCAGTAGATCCTTTGTCATCATGCTTCTCAGGTACTTGAAATGCCCTCTGCTTTCCAACTCCTTGTTCCCAATTATGATTTTCAGCGGCTCTTCATTTTTTGAAATCCCCATCACTTTTGACTTTTCAATGTTGATCTCCATGCCATATCTTTTCTCTGTCTCTACCAGCTGGTCTGTCATTTGCTGCAACTCCTCAATTTTTGCCTGCACTGCTAGGTCATCTGTGTATTTTATGGTGTTAATTAATTGCATTAATAAAACCTACAAATAGCTAACACAAAAAAAGGAATGTTTTACACAAAAGGACAAACCCAGGAAATGTAATGGAAAGGCTGGAAATAAACAAGACTTGCATGCTCGCTAGATACAAACATACATTTCAAAGTAATATTAAAACTCTTGAAGGTAATTTTATTTATCAATGTTTTCTCAAAAAACATGAATATATCAAAATTTGCACTATGTTAAATTATTTTTTTAGATAAAATAAAAAAAAGTAAAAAATTTAAACAAATAACATACTAAAAGAATATTTACTTAATCCCATCTTGATCATTGTGCTTATTTTTGTTTCATTGATGCTTAGGCTGCAAAAATGGTTTGTGTACATCCGTAGTTAATAGCCTTAAAAATAACGATGACTAATATATAAGGGCAGGGATTCAGAGTGCACTATTATGTATTAACATTATAAAATAATTAAAACCTCTAGACCCTTGACTAATATTAAATTGATTATCGCAAACCGTAAATTTGACACATTCTACAGTATGTATTTTAAAAACACATTCCAACTAAGATATTTTGTCCAATAAGTTTATAGGAATTTTTAGTACCTGATAAGTTCATTTTTAGTTAGGTATCAAATTACCTATATTTTGGGATTACTGTCTTGTGTAAATAAATATACATGTTTAATCTTATCTAAAACAAGTTGCTTGCTAGTTTTTAGTTGATTCTATATATCTCTCTCACTCACTCACTATATATATATATACACACACACACACACATACAATGTATCACAGTAATGGTTAAAATGTGTTTTAACACATCCAAATAATATGGTATGTTTTTATCACTGAATATTATTTTACAATATAATTTTAATTCTATACGAATTTTTAATAGACTCTAATCATTGTGTAGAGTTTAGCATTTTGTTTTATTTTCTTTGAAAATAATATACCGTATTGGCCCGAGTATAAGACGGCCTCAAATATAAGACGACCCCTCTATTTTTCCCTTGGCCAAGTAAAAAAATTAAGGCCTCAAATGTAAGACGACCCTTAACCTATTTTCTCCATTTTCACATTTGTTCATCTGTTTTGACAATGTGCCGCGTTTTTCTACGCTATCAGGCGCCATTGGAAAAGATAAAAATATACTGTAATTAAAACCGCACTAAACTATACTATATATTAAGTTCCTGTAACTAATTCACACAAAAAACAAACAAATACATTAAGATAATCGGCAGGCAGCTGACGTCATGCACCATAGAGAAAAGAAACACTATTACTAAACACTGATTCGTGCAACTTGTCGCTACACAGCAACTCCATCATGTTACTGAGCGCTTACTAAGCGCTCACCAAGATCAGTTCTTAGATCGCGTTCAAACGTAATATCAGAATACCACACCGCTGCTGTACTTCCATGACCAAAATGAAAAATAACTTTGATGTAATGTTTATGTATTACGTTTACATTTTTACGCGTGAAATACCACAATAAAATAAAGTTTGTGAGTTAGTATTTGTGTGGAAAGATGTTGTCATGCATGATTTACTATCTTTAATAAATGATATATGCAGCTCTTCACAAAAATTAAATTTGAAATTAATAACACAAGAAACTATGCCATGACGATAATTTACATGTGAAATAACTTAATGAAATAAATTTTTATAGTTTCTTACATGTGTAAAAACATGTTTTGTGCTAGATTTATTAATTTTAGTTAGAAATATGCAATACAAACGGCTTTACACAAAAAGTAAGTTGAAATTAATATAATAAGATGCTAGGCTGCAAATATAAGACGACCCCCTATTTTTTACTTTCGATTTTTAATAAAAACTATCGTCTTATATTCGGGCCAATACGGTATTACCTATTATCAAGTATTTCTACAAATTTAATTTTGATTATAATGTTATAATGTGTGTGAATTTGTGCATATGGATCATTCTCTGCTCATTAAACAGTATGACCTTTTTAAAATAAATCATTTTTATAATTTTAGATGTCGCAATTAATGGCTAGAAATTGAATCTACGAGTGAATTTATAGTGATACATATATCTATTAGAGTAATTACTATATAAAGTCAACCTAAATTAGTGTAGGTATTTGAATTTACTGTGCTAACTTAAAATGTTTACCAATCAAATTTATTTATATAGTAACACAATTCATGAACATATAAATCTTAAAAACCTATCTTTTTATCTAAAATATATGATAGTATTGTGTAAAATGAAGCATAAATAAAAGTAAAAACACTAACACATGTTTACAAAGACTTCAATATTTGGATACCACGTGGAATCTTCTTCAGAATATAGTAAATGTTTGTTAATGTTTTTATTTATTTATTATTCAGATCATTTATCTAAATAGATATAACATTTTTAGGTACTTTATTTCACATACATAAACTTATTGAAACACTATCTGGCAACTATCCAAATATTAACTTATAATTGACAGAAAATGTATGGTCCCCCCCCCCTCCCCCAAGATTTAACATGTGTTTGAAACCTACTCTACTTTTAGTGGACCCTGTACAAATAATTATTAAAAAGGAACAAAAACAACAATCTTCTAACTGACCAGCTGGCTGTATAACCTGCTTGAAATTAATTTAAATTTTGATTTTGTTCTTTCCCTCTAAAAAAACAACCAGTAGATACTACTTTCAAACGGAATTCAAATAGTCTTTGTTGAAAGAGAAAATGGGTTATAGTTGTTGTATTTGCAGAGAATAACCCACATAGTTGTGTTGATCAACTTTAAAATCATGTTGTTGCATTTTTGTATGATAAAATTGTTTTGTTCAATAATTTGAATTTTAGATTTTGTATTTTGTAAAATGGCATTAAAATATATTTGATATATGATGAAAACAATTGCCTGGATAGTTTTAGTGATCCATTTGAACTAATAAAATTAATCTTATTGTAAATATATAGTTATTTGGGGTATTTAACATGTTTTTTTTTTTGGAAAGGGCTGATTATATCACAACATGTCTCACAAACAAACTTAATTTTAGAAAAGACAAAATATCTTGTCTTCTACACATTAATTAATTACTGTAAAAGGGAAAGGTCCAATTTCACCACATTTTTAAGTCTTGTTGGGGATTGAACCCATGACCCATAGTTCAGTAGACAGTGTTAATGTGTATTGCTGTGAACATAAACTTATGCCTAATTGCTTGGAATTAAAACAACAGTTCAAACAAAATTATTTTTAAAGAAGGAACATAATTACAAACATATTTTGATCCACTGAATTTGAAAGTAGAGCATTGTGATTCTCTTGTTTTTCATGGCCCAAAAGAAAAAAAACGCCATGGCATGAGCCCTCAATGAAGCTACATTGGCCTAGCCTTGCATGTTGAATCGCTAGCTTGTCTTTGCTCCCAGTAGTTCCTGCTTCTTTCAGCACAGTCCCCAAGTAATGCCATTTTGGTTTTTGTATTCCTAAAAACTAGCTCAAAAACCTTCAATAGTTGTCAGAGTATATACCGAGATTAGTAGAAAAATCTTTATATATATCAAGTTTTTATTTTGTTTGCATGTGTTGGGTTTTTATGTCCAGCGCAAGGTTGAATGGTAGTGAATTGTAGTAATAAGTAAATGGCAAATGGTTCCCGAACCAGCCGATATCTGAATGGAAGAGGTTAAGAGCAAATTGGGGAAGAAACAGATTGACATATTGTGTGTTGAGACCACTGACAGGATGGGAAGATATGTCTTTGTGCATATGACGTTTTGATCGAAAAAAGAACGCACCATATGGAAAATAATCTGTCCACAATGGCAAAGTTTTCAATTGAAATGTTGTATAGTTAATAATGTAAGAATAGTTTTACAATTAACTTGCCATGGAGAAATAATAAATAAATACTAGTTTTGGAACAAGTCCAGAATACGGCAACACCATTTTGAGTCATGAAGCCATTGATGTACTGCATGAAAATAAAAACACTGTCATTGTGTGCTCACCATATGCTAATAACCTAATGTGGGTTTATAAATGGTTGTGTATTCATAAGTTGTGCTTCCATATTCTGGACTATTAATTTATGACAACTAATTCGTCATATATCAAAGTAAATAATGCACTGCCTTCAACATAAAATAGCATCGCTTTTTGAGAAAAATGACATCACTTTTCGTCAAAAAATAAGCTCGTCTTTTGCATACCTCTATCAATTACAACTTTTTTTTAATATAAAGTTTATTTTAGAAATTCATCTTTTAAATAGCTCCAAATTTTGCTGAAGTGATTTCTTCCCTCATTATATATTTATTGATACACTCCATGAGAGGGGTTAATTTTCAGCAGTAAGAGCCTTGCAACAGTCTCAAGCCCACCACTCTCAGCCAAAGTTACACTACCTAGTCTAGCATTTCTAAATTTTTCTTCCGGCACAAAGTTGTAGTTAACTGTCCATAAATGCAATGTGCCAAACTGAGAGTTTGCACCTTGGTATCAAAAATATATTAAGGCAGGAGTATGGGCACATTTATAGACGGAGCTGTTTACAGCTTGAAGCAGAACAGCAACAACCTTTTTAAGTCTGACCTCGTGAATCTAAATTTGTTTTGTTTTGTATGAATTACACATTCTGCAAACATTAACAGAAAGGGGCTTTGAAATGACAAATGCATTCTGGAAAGAAAGGTATGGTATCATTTAGTATTAATATGGAAACGCTACAAAATAATATAATGTAAGTGATAGAAAAGGAAGCCATCTTGAAAGATGTTTTAGGTTAAGGCTCGATAGTAAAAAACTAATCTTTCTCTTTCTTCACATATGCATCTTATGTTCACTCTCACAGTTTCATATGATTTTAAATTTTCGCTTTTTCATATTAAAAAATACAGAAAAAACAAAAGAACTCAGGAGTATTTCTGATAATTTAATACCATGTGTGACTGTGAAAGTGATTAGAATATGAAAATGTAAAGAACTGAAGAAAAACATTTTTTCTTTCAGGGTCCCACAAAAGTATCCTTTCAGGTTGGCTTTCTTCCCGATCACTTGCATTACATTATTTTTAATTGTTTGCACAAATTTCTTATGTTATTGGGCATTTATTCGTTTTTATAATTTAGTCAAAGTAAATACTTTTCGAATGTGTAAAATTACAAAACATTTGTGAGATTGCTGTAGATTTTTCTTTGAATCACTTGTTTATTACAACATGTATAATTATTCTATTTATCACAAGTGTTTGCATTTTTATTTATTCTAACTAAATAAATTATTAAAATTGCAGTAGATTCTCACTCAAAACACTGCCAAGTTGCATGTGGTCAGACTTGGAGTTAAGGATTGTTTCTCTTTGGAGGAATATAACTCTCAACTTTTAACCCCACTTACTATATTGGTGCTTTTGTGTATGTTTTGTATCTATGAGCCCTACAGACTATCACAGCAGTAGTTCTACGAGACACCAGTGAAGGGCCATTTGATCTTGTAGCTACATATCTTCGTCCAGGAAGACAGACTGTGGCTACGCCAAACTCATCAAGAAGCCAAGCATAGCACTTCCACATTCTGTAAGGTAAGAACCACACTGCACAAGGGTGTATAATATTGTTGACATTTTGGTGGCTAACCAAGTAATTAAGGGCGATGGAAAATGGTGGTTACTTTTTTTGATAATAACCTTATGGGTCATTCCATGTGAAATCAAAGAGTTTAAAAAAAAGTTAATCAGACATTTAAGTGATTTTTATTATTTTCTTATATTCTCGATGAAAAGAAGAACACAGTTGACACTTTGCATTGCTGTTATTGGACAAAGAGGTATGGATTCTTCTTGAATAAAATCTCAATCATTATCACCCGACCTAGGTTTCACTATCGGAACTCGTCAGGAAGGAGTGTGAAATGCACAACGCAACTTCCTAAAAGACGAAACAAAAAATGAGGGAGGGGGAGCAAAAGGAAATTGGTAAGGAATGATGGGGCACTTAGATATAAAAATGTAAAATAATAACATAGAGGACAAAAACAGTATCTGGACATTGGTTGTGAATATAAAGTATAATATATCTTTAAGGAAAACCTCTTAATGCTTTATGAGGTACATTTTGTTATATATGAAGGAATGTACAGCAAAGATGGGTAGAAACATCAAAACAAATAAAAGTTCCCTTTTACTAGTTTCTATTCATCTTTCCTGTGCTTTCTTCCAAACATAATATAATGTACCTAACAAAGTGAAAAGATGTTTTCCTTAAAGGGTTATTTCATATATTCTCATCATTGTTGGAACTATCAAAACTATTTTTAGTTGTTTTTCCCACCTGCAGCCATGCTGGATTACATTTTTGCTATCAGACAAAACTTTTTACAAAACACCATTTCACAGAAGAAATTTTAACCTTTCAGTAAAGGTACTTAATGAATTGATTAGCTTTGTTCAATCAAGACTTAATTGGGATCATCAAATTCAATGAATCAAATTCAATTCACAATTTTCAGAGGCCTTTTAAACAGAAAGGGCTTGGAATCACAAAACTACACAGTGCTAGTAAAAAAAATTGGTATAGATCAGTCTCAAACCTACCAAATTCCTCACACTAAACCAGTATCAGAATTTTAAGAATCTGAAACTTTTCATATAAAACAATTAAATTATGTGTGATTAAACAACTAACACACTGCACATATAATTTTTTTTAAAGTGTTAAGTAATGGAATTTTATTTGGTATTGCTTGTCCTTTATTATCACGAGAAAACTGTAAAAAATAAAATCAATGGAAATATATTGCTATTCTAATATTGTACAGCATTCAGGAAGGGAAAAAAAGGCTACGAATTATTCTATATACTTTCTCATGCCTAGTATTTTATAGATTGAAACAATATATTTGGTGAGGTTAGTTTTAAAATATGTTGTAATTTCAATTACTTCTTAGCAAAATATCACAAAATAAAAATTGTTTTGGTGTGCTCACTGAAAAATCTTTTTGCAAATTTGTTTGTGTTTGTCACTAACAAAATTCATTCTAGTGCATTGATAAGTACCTTCAGGATTGTTCTAAAGACATTTTCACAGCCATCCACTTCTTAATAATGAAGACACGCTATCTGCTACAGCTCTGACTAAAATAGACAAATACAACAACTCAACATTAAAGAAATATAGATTGTATTTACTGTAAACTAACATAATATTCTATAAATAATTTCCTGCTAATGAATTATGAATGTATCCTACCATCAAGTAAGTAAAGATGCTTATACTTCATTGTAGGTCTATATTATCTAACCCCAATACATATTTTGTGTTGGGTTGAAATATGATTGACAACACTTCAATTAAAAGTTGTATTATGGCTTAAAATATTATCTAGTGCTAAGTTGGTGATAGAGATAAAATAAAATAATATGTACACACACATAACATATTAGAAATAAAACACAATACCCTATTAATAATTTATAAAATATTGACATAGCTTAACAATTGCCTCACAAAATGTTTAATATCATAACCATGGGTTTGGCAATAAAGTAAACATAAGCTACTTGCTATCATAAATACTTTGCTCTATTGTTACAATTCCACCTAACAAATCTATGGTAACTATTTGTTTTTAACAAAATAGTTCAATTACCTCCCTGTTAATCAAATAAAGTTACTATTTATTTCAAAAGTAAAAATTAATATTGAGTATTGCTTGACAAATACAAACCAGCATTATTAAATCATTAAACTGAACTTTATATGCAACCAGAATGTCAGCCCTAACAAAAGAAGAAGCAAAAAGTGAAAAAAATGAATTTCTTTATTCCAAAAGTGTAGAAGAAAAACCTATTCTGAGCAAAGAATATGATAAGGAAGCATTCATATTAAATTATCAGTAAGTAATTTTTCTCAAGTTTCTTTAAAGCCATAAATCATTATAAATTATTTTTTTTATTGCAGGATTTAAAACTTGAGTGGGATGGAAGAGACGCAAGAAAAGGACAGAGTTTTTGCAATTTTTATGGCAACTTTTTTTGGCCAAAATAAATAAAATATTGCTCTAGTAGACACAAATAGTTTAATTTTCTTCACGTGTTGATAGCAACAGTTCCTAAATTTCTGTCATAAGCATGGTGGAATTATCTAACAATCATTTTAAATGAAGAGAAAAATTTGTCATTAAATTCCAGGACACTCTTGACAGATATTCAAGGAATTTTGAGGTCACCTTGGGAAGAAAAGTAAATTATATGTTTGTAACGAACCAATATTTTATTTATTTTGACCAAAAAAAATGTTTTGCCATAAAAACTGTAAAAACAGTGGCCTTTTCTCACTTCCCACTCCATCCCACCTTAAAAAAGGTGTAAAACTAAAAGTTACACATTACTGGCATCCAAATACTGTTTGTATTGTGCATTGTTCTAGTCTTTTCTTGACAAACTCATTGTACTGCTCCCCACCAATTATCTCACTCCTCAGAGTACCAACCACTTGCATGTCTATAATGTCCTTTGTGTCAATTACTAGTAGGTCTTGGCTGGGTTCCCCATATCTTCCAACACTGTCACATGGGCTTTAACACCCTTCAGGAAATCATCTTGCACTTTTGGTGTCTGGTGATGGTGAGGGTATCCAATGCTACCAGCACAAGCACCATCTATATGACTTAAGGCTTGTTCTTCAAACTCTGTAGTGATCCTGGCAATTTCTGGCCCTGCCACCATCCAACTTCTGAGTGCTCCTGGATTGCCTGTCATTCCAATAGCCCCAACAAAACCTTTCAGCGATGTATTGTTCTGCTCATGGCACTGATCCTGTGCTATGGCAGAGAACTTGTTTCTGGTTTCTTGGACCATGAAATTCCCAGACTTGAATTCTGTTAGGACATCTGGGTGTTTCTAAGCAAGTCATCATATCACAGATGTGTACGGCAAGCCATCTTGAGTAGTGTGTGTGATCTAGGGCAAACAACCAGGGCATGGCCTGTGTCAGTGATTCCAAGTACAGCTGGAAGTTACCTTCACGAAGTACCTGATATACCGCAGCAAGAGAAGCTCCAATGAAAGCGTCTTTTGCCAGTAGTCAAAGTGGACACTGGCCTTTGCTCTTTTTTTATGTATGTCATCATTAACATCGGATGTACATTCTTTATTGTAATCTTGTTGAATGAGTATATGAAGGCTTGCTGCTGTGACCTGGTGTGCATGGGGGGTCTTGATGACATGATTGGCATTTATGAAGGGATCTGCTCTTCCGGAACTTGCAATGTCAGCTTACACCAGGGCGTTCGTCCAGCAATTTTAACATTACCATATCAATATGTAAGCCGCCAAACATGATAACAAAGTGATCTTCTCCATGGGTTGCCGGCCAGGTCCTCTGGATTTCCTTTGCAAGAGCATAAAGTCAGCAGCCAGGATGGGGGTTTGACCAGGGTTCAAAAGCTTAATAGCTTTCTTCACGATGTCCATGGAGTGCCGTATCATCACCACTAAGTTCGCGTTATCTGGAAAGAGAGGCAATAGTGCATTGATTACTGAAGGTGGGATAACAGTTTGGTGCACATCAGCGTGGTAGGTAAACCACGATATCCAACCATTCATGGTTGACGTTTCAACAGTGATCTTGACTTTGCCGAACCATGCAAACTCATCTACTGTTGCAGCAAACAGGATTTCTCCAGGTCTCACGGGTGCTTGCACAGCTGGTGCAGTAAAGTCCTTCATATTGAGAGCAGCTGGTGGCACAATTGTGTAGTCAGATGGCAGATGTGTCACTGGTGGAAGAAACACCGTGATTAATCACTGGCACACCACTATCAATTCCTAAATGTGTGTGTGTGACGGGTGCTGCATTAGTGAGATTCTCATACCATGGAAGGATTCTTTTGCTGTTGCAGAACTAGGATTGTGGTCGATGTTGTCAACAGCCGCTGTTGTGAACAGTTCATGACGCATTTTCAATGGGCATACTACATCTTCCATATTAAACTGCTGGCAGACACCTTTGGCAATGTCTGATGTGAGTTGCAACAGCCGGTCATAAGAGACACACAATCCAAGTGTATACAGTGTGTCAACCAGCCCTCTACTTCACACAACTGCATGCGTCTTGAAGGCCAGATAGAGTGAGAGTGGAGTTTCTTGGCTGAGGTTATGACGTGTCAAGTTTGATGAATCCACGTTTCGTGCATGCTTCACGCAGTTGAACACCATCAATTGGGATATTGCTAAGGCAGGCTTTGTGGTAGTGGTTTTCACCAGGTCAGTCTGATCCGTGAGGGTGGCACAGCCTCCTGCTGACAGTTTTTTTAATGTCCCATCAAAGAAATAACTTGATTCAAAGATCTCTTTACGCAAAACCTTTTCTGCTCACTTTAAATCCATGGTGCCACTGTCATTAGAACAAACTATCTTAAGTGCTGGCCCAATGTACTTCTCAAAGGTCAGAAGTGTCTTCTTTAGTCTGGTTGTGTGAATACGCTTCTCAACAGCCAGATTTAGCTGCTCCAGTCTCACCTTGTACATCTGAGTGATATCTACCAGTTTGAAGACAGGATCGATCATCACTATTCATGTCTTTTAAGAATGCTTCTAGCTCAGCAAAGGCTATGCCATGAAAGCAAGAATCATCTCCGTCATTGCCTTTGGGTGCAGCCGGCCTGGCTCTGTTGTACAGTGAACTCAGACAGTGTAGATGGTACTTCGCCTCAATGGCCATCATATCTCCTGATGCAAGCTTGGCCAACAAAGCAATGTCCTCCAGTTCAAGGGCACACCTCCGCACATTTGCATTTATCTTGTATGTTGATGCTTTATGTATGTCTGAAGAGCCAGCAGGACCATTGCAGAAAAGCAAGTAGGCTCTGTAGACTGAATGGCTGTGAGCAGATCGCTTGTGCACATTAGAGATTCTAGGTTGACATGGTTGACTTGTAGTTAATTCCTTCTGACTTTGCTCCTCAAACACCTTTTGATTAAACTTCAGCCGGCATTTCTTGTGCCACTGAGCCTTGTGTGCCTTAAGAGTTAATTCTTTGCCATCCCTGTCATCTAATCGTGCCAGGTTCAGATCCATTGGCTTATACTGAAGGGTCTGGAACCGGAGAAGGTCTTCTGCCACTACCAACGGGCTGTTTAGTTGATCTGAGTGGACACACTAATGATTCATCTGTTACTACTTGGCAAAGGACACACATTTTCCAGTTAGTTATGGCTGTGAGCAGATCGCTTGTGCACATTAGAGATTCTAGGTTGACATGGTTGACTTGTAGTTAATTCCTTCTGACTTTGCTCCTCAAACACCTTTTGATTAAACTTCAGCCGGCATTTCTTGTGCCACTGAGCCTTGTGTGCCTTAAGAGTTAATTCTTTGCCATCCCTGTCATCTAATCGTGCCAGGTTCAGATCCATTGGCTTATACTGAAGGGTCTGGAACCGGAGAAGGTCTTCTGCCACTACCAACGGGCTGTTTAGTTGATCTGAGTGGACACACTAATGATTCATCTGTTACTACTTGGCAAAGGACACACATTTTCCAGTTAGTTGTTTGGTTTGGATCGCTTGGATGTAGTGTGTTGGGTAGGTCCACCAGGATGTACTGCTTCAACATGTTAGTGAGTAAATCAACACCTTATCATCAATACAGGAGAGGAGATTATGAAACACAATTACAAACATAGCCACCATAAATCATCCAATATTGTGCTTATATAACATACAAAAATATGTATTTTTTTATCTAAAGATCTGAAATTCGTGATAATTCGCTAAAGCTTAGAAATTCACAAATAAACACTATCTAAAGACCTCTAAAGTGTCACCAAATGAATGGACATCCCTAAATTATTTGTAAATGACACTTAAATGCCTTTCTACACTATATGCTTCTTAAATTAATCATATTTAAACATTAGGCCCGGTGGAGTGGCGACCATATTTGATTTGACCTCTCACCAACCTCAGAGGTCAAATCTGACTTCCCTTCTCATCTAAATACAATCACTATGGTACATACTAACTATGGTAGAAATTTCATACTTGTATCATAAAATGCACAATTATTATGGTATGCTTACTTAAGCCACAACACTATCCTTGCAGAGGGAACGAATGTGTTGATAAAGAACTTCTTCTATTGTTTAGCAAGACCTGGAAGAGTAACTATTTCAGGCATGCCTTCAGATAATGTCCACAATAAGCCCATCAACTTTCATTTGATATAATCATAATCATAACATATCATAACATAATCATGTTCCTCATTGGATGTTGTGAAATGGGAGTAGGTGGTAGTTTCGGAGATCTTCTTCCAACCATATTGTGAGAAGAAACTCTACCAGTCATAACTGTCAACAAGAACTACTCCACCCTCTGTTCCTGTAACTACAACTTGATTTAACTTAGAAATTGGAGTACTTTTCTCAGTTACCACAATGTCACTTAAGCTTGAAGCTGGAGTTGTTCTAAATCTCCTTTTGAGAAACCCAAATGCCCAATCGCAAGAAAATTTAGTGTGGTCGACCAGAAGAAAACTAATCTTAATAGATTCATTAAGTCCCTTTCTCTCCACACAAGGTAGCACATGATTTGTTTTTGTTTTGAGCCACATAGTTATCTGCATTCTCCACAGCAAAAGTCCTCAAAGTAGTGGTGAAGCATACTTACAATTGTATTTGCTCCTTTACCCACTAAAACGGCTTCAGGTATCAAATAGTTATATTACATATTTGTGTTGAATATCCCAATCTTGTAGGGAGACAAAAAATAAATAGGCCCAGGTTGTGATGGGTTGGATGGTATTTATATTTAATGGGCCATGTTAAGGAGTAGTGACATGTACCTTTTTAATTGCATGGAGCTCTTGGCATAGGGAGTAAATCAATATTCTGAAGAGCTTCTTTTGTTTTCAGAATAGATTATTTATAAAATCTCCTCTCTGGCATTACTTTTTCAAGATGCTCAGACATTTGTTGATTCATTCTAACTTTTTCCTCTTCTGATACCAAGGTCAGTGTCTTTAGTGTTGTGTAATGAGCTTCGCAAGTTTTACACAAGTCATTCATGGATTTTTGAATGAGAATATCTTTAGCAAATTTATCCCAAATAGAGTAAAAAGTTTGCAGCGCAATAGGATTCTTATTGCTTGATCTACACCTCTCTTTATAAAAATTACACACTTTTACTTTTGTGTCACTTGAAGGAAGTAATTTCCATGAAAATTTTTTGACACTGGCTTGCCTACCAGGCAGAAATAAACTTTCTGTATTGCATAGCTGCGAATGAAGACAGGAATATTCTGAGTATCTTCAAATTACATGATATGCTTAGGTGAACGACCTGTATTCCCATGAGTTTTTTTAATTACTCCATCTGCATGATACATTTTTTTAATCTTTTAAATCTCATTTAAGAAATATTTAAAAAAAACTGGCCTCACAAACAGGAATGACCGAGATCATGTATGATGTGCGTGGTCTACTTTGATCTTTTTGTTGTTTTTTATCTTTGTTGAAAAAGTTTTTGGAACACAATATGTGACCCAGTGCAGGAAAAGGGATCTAAAGTTGGAAAATGGAAAACCAAATAATTTAATTTTGAAAAAAAAAAATGCAACATTTTTAACTTAAATATTCTGCTCTTTCCTAATGTTCTCAAGCACCCTTTAATAGGTTATATTTCATTAATCATCTGGTCATAATCACTTGAATCGTAGGTTCCACTATCACTCTCATTTGCCCGAGGAGCAAAATAATCACTATACACTTCTGTAGATTTTCAGGCAAGCTTCCAGCACTCTAAAATGTGTTCAAGATATCTAAAACAACTTTTTCCTTATCCATTTTTATGTGCTTCAATTACAACCACCAATTAAAACAAACAACAATAAATGCAGGTTTCACACACTTCATACAATGCTGCCAACTCAATCAGTAAAATGTTTGTAGTTTTTCAAAGAAGAATAAAAACACTAAAATAAATTAATCTAATTGTTTTTCAAGGGAAAATAAGAAGTGGTGTATTGCATAGAGAATTTATAATGGAAACCAGACCATAAGTCGCCATGGAAAATTACCATGGCGACTTAAGGTATGGTTTCAGTTCCTATACAGAGGTATGCTCTATGGATTATTTTAACCATTTTCAAATGAAGTTTTCGGCACAGTAAAATGTAGTCAGAGTTCTCCTAACAAATTGCACTGAAATCTCCAAATCAATATTTTAAACTTACAATTATTTTTTTCACCGTCCTTTAAAATTAGCCTAGCGACTTATAGTATGGTTTCACATGCACAGTCACAAAATATTGAGTTGGCAGCATTGGCTAGTGAATAAACACTCCACTAATGAAGCTTAGAAGCTAGAAATTGTATCAATTTCAGTTTAAAATCTGTTTCATTCAGTTTCCTACACAGACAAGTTTTTCTTGGGTTTTTTTTAATGTAAACCATAATAATTACAAGATTATGTTTGAATACCAGGCTAGAAACACAAACATCTTATATATCTTCTGGTTGAACTCAAGGTAGAGTATCTGCAACCAACCGTCACTCAGTGGTACCACATATAACAACAACAAAAGCTACCAGTTAAACACCTCAAGTGGTCTGAAGCCCTTTGACTGTACTCAAACTTGTTCCAAAAAGGTTATTTATCTCTGTTGGGAACTTAGTGAGCTTTTAAATAAAACTTATCATATTGTTAGTAAATCCATGATCTTTTATTAATGTTATTTTAATTAAAAACCTCACATTTTGTTATTTTAATTAAAAACCTCACATTTTGTTATTCTAATTAAAAATCCCACATTTTAGTTAAAAAAAACCAAAATAAAAAAAATTTACTAATTAAATGCAAAATTTTACTAATCAACATGAACAAAATATTTCTTGTGATAAGGAAAACAAATCATAAGGCTGAGTTTTAATTTCAGACTGAACTACAAAAAGGAAAATATAAAAAGATTGACTGAAGAAAGAAAAAGCCTGGAGAATGATTTCAAAACCAGTTGTAAAATGGTAGTATTTTTATTTCCAATTTTACTAATACATCATAGTTGTCAAGCTGTCAATATTGTTTAATTAATCATGTATCTGTTTAAATTTAATGACATTTCTTCACCCATAAAACAGCAATAATGATAGATACTAAGTTATAAAAATTTCATTCTTCAAAATAGCTAGGATAGTTATAAATATTTTAAAGATATCCATAGAGTATTAATCCTCACACACTGAAATTACATAATAATTTTCATCGTTATTTGATTAAAATATGAAAGTCTTAAAATATAGCAATTACAGCATCAAGCTCTTAAATACTATGGCTTCACACATTTTAATCACTCTCATTGCTATAGGATTCTGCACAGTTGTCACACATGAAAACCTTTTCTTCAGCATCTGCAGGTTGGCACATCACATGATAGGGTATTAAGCAATATGACCACTGAACTTATTGGCAACATTTTTCATTTTAGTATCCTCAAAATAGCTAACCCCACATACACCACATTCTCAGTCTTCATCACTTGTTCCAGGTTTCTTTGTTTGAGGCCTACCTGCTGGTCGCTTAAGCCTACGTTGATCTGCTGATGTAGAAGGCTCCAATGTTGGCGATGACATTTTCAGCATTACTGCAAAGGGAACTGGAGATTTGGAATGTTCATCGATTGGTGCCAGGCACTTAGCATTTGAATCTCTCTTTCTTTTCACTCTTTTGGTGCTGGGTTTCATTGAAACTGACGGTAGTGCCAGTAGTCCTATGTTTTCAACTTCCAAAGGCCTATTATTTTGTTGCAGGGCTTCAGGAAGAGGCTTGTTTGTTAGCTGTGATGACTGGAGAGCTTCTCTAGGAATTGCACATTTATTAAATGGACAAATCCCAATTTTCGAGAATGAATTCATAATATTTTTGCACAAAAACTCTGAATGAATGCTGGATTCAGTATTGAATGAAAATTGGTACTGTTGGTTTTTTTGGTAGGATTTGCTTTCATATAAGAATTTAATCTCTGGGCCCAGTGAGATTTTAATGATTTGTAAACCCCTACATCTAATGGCTGGAGCTGATAGGTTGTGTGGGAAGAGAATGTAAATAAGAAAATTGAATTGTCTTTGGCTAAGGAAATCACTGCAGGATTGATATAGGACGCATGGGAATCCATGAGGAGGATAACGAGACGAGCAGGAGGAATTGAGCTGATAAAGAAATTAAACTATTCAAAAAACAAATCACTGTTGATCCAACCCTTTGGAGACAACTTTACCATTTCATTTGGCAGACTCTCTGTTTTTAGACTGTTGTTCCAGCGAATGCCTTTGAAAATTATGAGGGGTAGAATCCATGTTCCAACTGCACACACACATCCCAACAATGTGTGGGATTCACCTCGATCAGCGTATACTCTTTCATAGACATATCGCTTGCCTATAGCGGTAATGACCTTACCAGGTTTCACCACTACGACAGGCCTGTTTCGTCGCAGTTCCATAATCTGTCTTGCATGTCCTTAATCCCCAGGGCATCCATTAGGGTTCCTAATTTCTCATAAATGTCCCGCGTTGTCTCGTGGTTTTCCATAGAAGCTCTGTATGCTGCCAGATTTTCTGGAGTCCTTAGTGTCAGATTGTACCTTGCCTTAAAACTAGTCCACCACCATTATTAACCAGCACTATCACTGTCACAATTGAAGAAATTTTCATACCCACTGATTTTTGCAAGACCATGGCCAATTTTCTTACCATAGAAACATTCAGACCAAAGCCCAACTCTTGCATTGCTATAATATAATTACAGAGATTCACCTCAGGTCAACAGTGAGGGTGAATGGTCTACCCAGTTTTGGCATTGGCTCATTTTTATTTGGATCAGGGTTTTTATTCAGATAATCTATAAGCGAACTCCATGGAATTCCCTTTTGTTTTGAAACCTTGTAAATGTACATATTCTGTTCTTTTAACCACTCAAGTGGTAAATTTCCTCAATAGAGGTTGCACTGGCTGTGGAACTTTTTTTTCTTTTACAATTTCAGTGGCAAATTTCATTTTATTTTATTAAAATGAGATGTTTGTATATATGCCTTAAAGTATCTACCAGAATACTCCATAACTTCTAGACTATCTTATTTTACCTAAAAAAATATTTCTTTGCTCCCCTCTCCCACTTCCCTTTCCCCTCCCTGACCCCACACACCTCTTTCTTTCCCCTCCCTAAAGTTGTCTAGTACTCTTTCACTGTGTGGTAGCGCTGGAAACAAGGTGCAGCACACAAAGCCACCTTACAGTCTTCACACTTATATCTTGATTCCAGCCTTTGTTCCATTTTGTATCAAACAACACACAGCCGAGTTGGATTTTGTTTTGCTGTTATAGCAACAATGTAGGATGGATAATGAGGTGCATTCATCCAAGTTGGTGGAGCAGTTTTTGATGGTCTTCCTGTTGATTTTTTTATCACTTTTGTGGTACTTCATGATTAAGTTTTCAATTAGCTTCATTTGAAATTCCGTTCTTGATTCACTTCCTCCATATTTTTTTTGTAGAGCAGATATGAATTGAGGCAACAAATATCCAACAAATGTCGGAAGTGTTTTTGGTAATATTTTTTCAGTTTTTTCCTAGTGCTTCAATAGCTGACGAGGTAGGCATCACTAAGATCAACTCCTCCCATCTGACAATTGTAGTCCATCACTAATTTAGGTTTAGTAGTTTCTTGACCTCTTGCTCTGGCTGGAACCATCTTGTTATCATGTGTAGTGTTCATAAGACAAATATCCTTCTTGTCTTTCCATTTCATAATCATAAATTTGTCTCTTTATACTGTTACATTTCCCCTTTTTTTCAATTTTGCATTCTTTATCCCTCCCGACACTCCCTTCCTATTCTGACGTAGAGTTCCCATTGCGTCTGTTGTATAAATCAGGACTTGAAAACCAGTTGTCCACTGTTACTCTGTATCCCTGGTTTAGAAGAGGTGTCATAAGTTCTAAATCTACTTTTGAGCCATAGGGTTCATGTTTTAGGGAGTCATCAAACTTTGTATCATTGCCAACATAGATGATAGAATTCCACACATAACCAGATTTTGATTCGCATAGCTCGAAAGATTTTATACCAAATCTAGCACGTTTTGAAGGGATGTGGTTTTATTTTAGCAGGTGTATCTCTTCTTTTATTCTAATAGTCCATTTGAGCGCTCCTATGGAGTGTCTCAAATGGGCACTTTCTCATATTGAGAATTTATGTTTTTAATTGATATACAAATTTTAATATTGTATATTGTTTTATATTTTATGTTTCCACCTGTTTATTCTAACAGGTGGACTATGTGATGTATCTCTCCCTAATGGGGATTTTACTGTGTTTCTTTTATTTCTAAAGGCCCTAATGACCTCACTGTGTCGACGGGCCTCAAAACAATATTAATAATAATAAACTAGAGCCATCTAGTTATAGACCGATAGCCTTAACTAGTTGTGTATGCAAAATATTGGAAAAAATGATAAATAAACGATTAATATGGTATTTAGAAATCCCGCAATCTGCTATCAAATATTCAATGTGGTTTTCGCCGTAATCGGTCCACGGTCGATCATCTCGTCCGTATCGAGACTGCTGTTTGTGACGCCTTTCTCCACAAACAGCATCTTTTGGGAATCTTCTTTGATTTGGAGAAGGCGTACGATACCACATGGCGGTATGGCATTTTAAAAACCCTTTTTAATTGGGGGTTCCGGGTGAACCTCCCGGTTTTTATATCTAATTTTATGTCGGATAGACACTTCCGGGTAAGGTTAAACAACACCTTATCCGATGATTTTATTCAAGAAAATGGGGATGCCTCAAGGGCAATATTTTAAGCTGTACCTTGTTCGCCATCGCAATAAATGGCATTGTGGACAACGTGCACCTACCTGTTCGTTTATGCCTTTGTGGATGACTACGCAATTTATTGCAGTTCGTCTAGTCTCCACAGGGCTGAACGGCAGATACAACTCTCTGTCAACAATCTTTAATCATGGGCATCGCGTAATGGCTTTCGATTCTCTGCACTCAAGACGACGGTCGTCCACTTCCACATACTACGTGGAATACAACCAGCCCCCAGTATTTTAATGAACCACGTTGTTTTACCAGTCTCAAAGACCGTAAGGTTTCTGGGACTTTTATTTGATTTTAAATTAGCTTAGATCCTCCACATCAAGGACCTGAAAGCGAGGTGTATAAAAGCACTCAACCTGCTCAAAGTGGTTAGCGGTCGGTCCTGGGGTGCTGATAGGGAAGTCTTGATGCGCATGTATAGGGCCTTGGTAAGATCTAAACTAGACTACGGCAGTTTCGTTTATGGATCAGCGAGACCCTCGGCGTTAAAGATGCTGGATAGTGTCCACCATGCTGGCATACGACTGTCTACTGGTGCTTTTCGTACCAGTCCAGTCGTCAGCATCTGTGCCGACGCCGGTGAGCCCCCTCTTTATTACCGGCGCTCCTATCTTCTGGAATCTTACGTGTCGAAACTACACTGCACACCGGAGCATGTTGCCTACCGTCCTGTGTTTCATCCCCCTAACCGTGTCTTATATAAAACCAAATGGCCGGTTGGTATCAGGATGCTATCGATTTTCGACACGTGTGGGATAGTCCTGCCAAAGGCTATCCCCACATCCCCAGGTTGAGATTTACCCTGGAAGATACGCCTACCTCAATGCCAATTTGATCTTGCCAAGTTCCTTAAAGCGACCACCCTGCCGATTATATATGAGAGGACATTTAATGAGCTCCTCTCCACTTGCTTTCAGGGCTTTAAGCGCATCTACACGGACGGTTCCAAATGTGGGGCCTCCGTGGGATGCGCATTTGTTGTGGAGGGAAACAATTTTAAATTGGCTTTACCTGGTGAATCCAATGTTTTTACGGCTGAATTATACGCCATTTTTAAATCTCTTTGTTTTATTTATCGTGTCACCAATCTGTTCTCATCCGCACGGATTCCATGAGTGATGGCCATGTCCACTCTGTACTCCTGGAATCCACTCGTGTGGATGATACAAGAACAAATTTTAACAATTGATTTATTAAACACCCAGCTCGCCTTCTGCTGGATTCCTGGTCATGCCGGTCTTTCAGGAAATGAACTGGCGGACCAGGCGGCCAAGGAGAGCGAGTTTGGGTGTCATGTTTTTAGACCTGAAGGGTTGTGTTCGGCGTGGGGTCTCACGCACCTGGCACGAGCAGTGGGTTTCAACCCCTGCTCAGAACAAGCTGCGTTCCATAAAAAGAAACGTTTGTTAAATAAATAATAAATCACATCAGTGGCATGTGGTCAATTCTCGACAAAGGGAGCAATGGGGCTACTATAAAGGTGGTCTGATGGACCCTAGTATAATTAGAAGCTCATACTGGTCCTTTTTCTTTTTTTGTATAATTAAAACTATTCTGGGGAAGAAAGGAAGGAGGGTGACCCACACTATGCATGGAATAAAACAAAATAATTGGTGATCTTAGAAATATTACCATATTCATTAAATTATATATATATTTATAATAATGATTAATTTCAATTTCCGAGATTTTCTCTTGGGTTGTGGCCTGCAAATGAGTATGACCTTTGGCCTGCCTTATAGTTTTGAATCCGGATTTATTCTACACGCCATTATCATTAGTAAAATAGTAAGGTCAAATATATAATTTTCCGCCAAACCAACATACCGATATTTAACATACACTTTCATAAAATTAATTATTGAAACGTTAAAGTTTTTTTATAGTCTGCCTGAAGATGAAGTGGGTCTGTCTGTTTCAATTATTTTATTTTTCTCGTCAAAAAACCAGGACGAAAGACAACGCTTCAAAATACGACTTACGAATACACAGCAGCTTCTACTGCTGCACTTGTTGACGCACTCATTCTACTACTGTACGCAAAGAAACAAACCGCTTCCCTTGGAGGATCAAACAAGCGTCAATACTCCGTAAAATAAAACTAAACTTACTTTAAATTGGTGATAAATACGTTATTTTGTAATAGAGTGCCCATAATTATATCTAGAAACAATAAATATCGGTTAAAACAAACTAAAAAATAAGATTAAAACAAAACGTAAGATTATACACCAATCACTACATTAAACTTATGCGCTAATACTCGCCTAGGGATACGGTGCTTCCCTTTCCCCGATGAGGGCCGGACAGGCCCGGAAACAAACCATTGGTGGAATAAAGATAGAGCGAGACTATCTGGCTGGCCGGTCATTCTGAGAAAGAACGGCTTGCTCCGAAATAACTGCGACCTCAACTCAATATACTTGTTGGAGAGGTTTCTATTAATATAATAATTTGTTTTAATTTCATTTTCCTCTTTTCTTCCCCCTCTTTAATTTTAGGAAAGCGTTGCTTCCCTTGCTTCCATTGAATAAATGCCACTCTACCACATTAATGTAATAATTAATCATTAGTGCAATATATGGTTAAATTCTACTTTAACTTATTTTCAAGAGGATTTTCCATTTTTTTAAATTAAAATCGGTCCACTGTGCACAACTTTATGAGCCTCCAAAACGAGCGATACTTGTCACCACTATTCCGACACTACCTGTATGGCTCAATCAAAGGTCACTTTTGAACTTGCTATCCCTAGCTTGCAGCTTCGGGGGTAACTGGTTCCGTCTAATCGAAGTGCAATCTCCGGGTGACATCCGTTGCTATACACCGGTCTCGCGGGTCTAGTGGCTGGGGGTAAGGAAGGGAGATGGGGAGAAAACCTAGGTGGGTTGGGGGTGGCTAGGGTATGCAAATGATAGCCCTCAGGACTTAAAGGAGAAATTGGAGTAGGTGGGGGTCGGGTGGTTTGTGAGAGGGGAAAACGAGGAAAGGAACTAAATAACTCGGGGTTAGGGACTCTTGGAGATGTTGGAGCGGAGTGGGGACGTCCGGGGGTCCGGGTGTTACTGTCGGGGTAGTAGAAAATGGGCCCGCGGGTGGAGTATTGCTTGGTTACCGATTTCCTCTTCAGAGTCTTCTGTCGGTGGGCTTTGCCGGAGCGGCGTGTGTAGCTCATCCCGTGAGGTCACCAGTGAAAAGGACAACCAGGTGGGAAGGGTGGAGAGGTAGAAGGAAGAAGTCCCGGAAACACTGGTGTCGTGGTGGGAGGAAAAGGGATTGTCCTGGCAACGTGAGTCGTGGTGGGAGGTAAAGGATGACGGCGGAAGGGGAGGGAGTTAAGACAAATATTGCTCTTTCAAAAAAAACTATTTATTAGTGCTCTTTCGAATAGGTGGTACACCAGGGTTGGGTCACCATTGAAACTGCTTTTAAAAAAAAGGCAGGCCCCCGTATCCCGCTGTGCCGTGTGTGAGAGCCGACTCTACTACTGCTCTCTCCACATGTGCAATTAAGCTAAACTAGGGTGGGGGTACTACGTGTGCGTCAGGCCAAGGCCTATGCACTTTAAAATGCGGGAAAGTAAGAACATAAGTACGACTCTCTTAGAGTAGGGTAGGGCAGGCCTGGCAGACAAAGGGAAAACCACCAGGACCACCCCACTGAGTGGAAATGAGAGCAGGGAAAAAAACCTTGGTTTAAGTCAAGGGTAAATACCTGCAATAGTATCGTGCAGGGTGCATGCGTAAGTTAGCGTTAATATGGTTTGACGAATATTCCCCACTAACATAGGATACTACTGGAAATGTCAAGGATCTAATAGTACCATTGGGTTTCATGTCCCCTAACAGAAACAAGAAAATTTAGGTTGGTGGGTTACTTGGGTCGCCAAACCCCCAATAGGTGCCTAATATACTTGGGCGTCTTTATTATTTTACATTCACTTGGATGTATATTTTACTAGATTTAAAATTTTGAAAAGAATAAAGGTACCGTAAGAGTGGGTTACTTTGACCCACTTTTTTAAACACTTTTTGCTTAATATTGTGCTGTAAAATAACAAATAATAGATATAGAGTTTGTATGGTAATTTTTAGATAGTTCAAACCTTTCTTTAAAGGCCTGTCATATAATAATCAATGTTTTCTGTTAAATTTTACCAGATTTAGGGTTTTTTTAATTTGGGCTAAAGTAGAACGTAAATAAGGGCAACTTTGGCCCACTTCCATATATTCCTATTTTAAAACACATGTAAACATGTCTGGAGCAATGTAACACGCTGGTTTGGATGAAAAAAGTACTTTCATATCAGTACAAACACATACACTTAATTAAGTCTTCGTTTACACTGGTAAACATTTTTTTTTTGCAAAGGCTAGAGAAAAATGAAACTTAAATTATTGATAAGAAAACAAAACATCAGTCTTATTATGTATAAGTTCAGTCTCTTACAAGTTCAAAAACAACTTGGCTAAGCAATATTTATAGAAAAAAGTCCTCTTTTCAACAATTTTGGAGGCTTCATCACTTGTATGATGTCAGACCATTCGTAAAAAAGCATGTCCTTTACTTTTGGGTAGGCTCCATGCAATCCACGATAGCGCCAGTTTCTACTACACTCATAACCAGTCCAGGAAATTGTTTTCCCTCCCAAGCAACCACTACAAAGTTTCCTTCTTCTAAAGTGTCCTTCAGAGGTTGGGCGTTTCCAGATTTGTTGTCAGTTTTAACATTGTTTCTGATACCAGAAGTTCCCGATGTTGACTCAGGAATTGTTCGTTTACGGGTCTTCGTATGTTGTGACTTATAGACCTCCTCATCTGAACTGAACACCAAATCACTGTGCCCAGATGAAATAATACTATAATCATCAGAATCTTCATCAGATGATGGTAAGCCCTGATATTTTTTTTTCCTCTCCTGCCCTTTTTGCTCTTGTTTGGGTTTTGTTTTCAAGGTTTCCTCTTCTTGTGGTTGTATCAAATCTTGTTCTGTGATGCTTTGGCCAGCTGGTACATTTAGTTTCTTTTTTCTACTACTTCGGGGTTTCACAACTTCACACCTTTTATTTTCTATGTGAGACAAAAAGGATTCTCCAACAAGTTCTAAGTCAACTGCTGTGTTTTTGGATGGAAGGTGTTTTAATATCTCCTCTTTCTTAAGTGGGTAAATCCCAGATTTTCTGAATCCAGATATTATGTTGGAAGAAGTGTGTTCTTCCAGTGAATCCAAAGTCTTCTTTAAAAGTCTAGGAAATAAGTCTTTTGGCAGAGTCGCAACGTGTTTACCACCATCCGTTTCTTTCCATTGCTCCATTGTTTGCTTCCATTTAATTTTCAATGGGCGAAAATACGCCACGTCTAAGGGCTGTGTTAAGTGGCTTGAATTAGGGGGCAAACAAACAAAACTTAGGTTGTTCTCCTGACATAGTCTTAGGACATTAATGCTTAAGTGGGAGCTCAGATTGTCTCCGATTACCACCTTTTTCCCTCTCTTTTCTGTAGTTCTGGAAGAAGGTGCGATGTGAACCACTCTTCAAATGTTGGTAGGTCAATCCAACCATGCCGGGTCCTGTTATATCTGGCTCCTTCAGGCCCGCCTTCGGTCCATGTGTTCCATAAGTGTTCTGCCTTATAAATTACATAAGGTGGTAGTGCCTCTCCAGCAGCATTAGCACAGAACATAACTGTTGTGCTGGATTTGGTCGAGTTCATCGCCCGCTCCGGATACTTACAGCCTCTGCGACAAATGATTTTTTTCCGTCCAGCATCAGCTGTCATATTTGTTTCGTCATAGTTGTATATATTGTTGGGTGGTACATCCGTCAAAACTTCTTCAAGATTACTAACAAACTCAGTTGTTGTCTCCTCATTCACTGCGGCCCTTTTGATATTGGAAGCAAACCTCTTTGTTAGTAGAGGAAGTCTTGCTAAGAATGACTTTGCCCAGTCACGTCTTGGCAAATTATTTTGAAACTGTTTAACTATTTTTTCTTGCCTACTGAGATAAGCTTTAGCAATGAAACGTAAATCAAGCTCATTTATTGGAAAACCAAATTCACTAAGTTTATCGACGTGGCTTGTAAAAGCACGTTCTTCTTCATCACTAAAAACATTAGGATGTCCGGGAGAAAAGGTATGCCGATTTTTTAACTTATTTTTTATGGTGCTTCGGCAGATCTGAAAATGGTTCTCAGCCTGTCGTTGGCTCATTTCGCCTGATCTTATAGCTTCTAAGCAATCATAAAGTTTAGCTTCCGTGTAATCATGATACTTCCTGCTCCCAGGTTGCCTCTTGTATGTTGACGGCATATTTTAGGATCTGGAATAAAAATATAGTGTTGGTAACTCATATAATATCTACCACCATGTTAAAATGGCGTTAATGCCACTTTTTAGAGGATTTAGTAAATTTTTGTTTCAGTTTACTACTTTAAGGGCTACTTTGGCCCACTTTTTTTATGGGACAAAGTTACCCGATTTTTAGGAGGTACCAACACACTTTTTTTAATCTACAATTACAACCAAACATATTAAAGTTTACCATAACCTTAATACATATTATACATTAGGATGATATTGGCATTGTAATGGCGTACTTACCTAAACTAAAACATGTAACGGGAGTCTTGCACGACCGGAAGTTTGAAGCGAACGAAACACGTGTGTTCAACAAGGTTATGGAAAAAACAGTACTGCAGCCTAGTGGTGAAAGTTATAACTATTTCGATGATGCCTTTGCTTGACTAGTGCTGCGACCTAACGGAAACGCCATTTACTTAGCGAATCTGATGCTATCAGCTTGTAGTAGAGAGGTTGGTTTAAATATTTTTTTTTTGTTTTGGGGCAAAGTAGCACCCCAGAGCCAAAGTAACCCACTTTTACGGTACCTGAGTCTCTAGGTGATTATTGCTGGTGAAGATGCTTATGAATATGATAATAATGGTGAAGCTGAAGTTGGATATGTAGTCAAATTCGATGGCGATTCTTGGGTCCTTATTCCTATGGCTTCTATTTACCTGAAATAAGAAAACGAAAACATGGAGCTTCTGCTCATTTTTAGTGTTTGTTAGCAACTCTACACTTTAAAAAGAGCGAGCTGTAAATATTTTGTAGGGTGTATGTATACATGTGTTAGTTTAATGCCAGTGCAATATTTGGCGAACCGACCAGTCCAATACACGCCTCCGGGCTCGACCAAATTTGGAAGCCATAACATAACGTCTAGCAAGAACACCCGGAGGAACTCCGGCCCCACCGACCGGGCAAACCCGACCTGCTCGTTGTTGAAGACAACCGCCACACCCTTAATGGCACGTCACTGCACGCTGTCTCGTGTAGACCTAGGTCCTCACTCATATTCATCCCTGGCGAGTTTTCAGTGACACTGGGTGCCATCGGGCATCATTTTTATGTTGTTGTCTTGTAGGGAGTGTAGGCATGTTTGGGTGGTGGAGCCCAATATATCATACTGAATTTTTAAAATTGATTTATTTTATGGTGGTCTTAGATGATGAAGGATTATCTTAGGCTGTTTATAATTCCAGTAATTAATTTCATCGTACTGTCCCTGTGCGTTTATGAGGGGGCTATGTATGGTCAAAGTTTTATCATAAAACTTTTTAATTTGTTTATGAATGAAGTCATCCATTGAATCTAGTTTAGGGTCCATACACAATTTATCATTTCTTACAAATCTATGAGCTTTGCAGGCTAGCCTGAATGCTTTATTTTGGACAAGTTGTAGTTTATTTTTATGAGTTTTGGCTGCGTATCTCCAAACTTGTGAGGCATATGTTATGAACGAACGTATTATTACTTAATAGATAGTTATACCATTTTTTACTGATAGGACAGAGTCCTGAGTTAAAAGAAGATATAAGGAGTTTATTATCACTCTTGCTAGGGTACTTTTAGTTTGTGTATGATGATTCCAAGTCGCATGAGGTTTATAGGTTATTTGTTCATTAAAGAGTGTTAGTCGTGGGACTCCCACGGGGGTTATTCTTTTACTGGATATTATAGCTTCGGATTTATTTGCATTAATTTTTATCCTCCATTTAATATACCACTCTTTCATATCATTAAGGGAGTTTAGCACTTTATTAGTGGCAAGATTTGCATTTAAGGATCTGGAGTATATTACTGTATCATCTGCATACAGAGAAACGTCCGCGTATTGATTTTTAGGAATGTCATTTACATAGATATTAAAGAGTACAGGCCCAAGCAGACTACCTTGGGGTACTCCCGCTAGTATTGGTTTACTCCCCGAGCTAGCTTCATTTAATATAACTTTAAATCGTCTATTTGCTATTTATGATTTAATAAGTTTAATGTAGTAGTCCGGGAAGATACATTCATTTAGTTTTACTGTAAGACCATTGTGCCATACTCGATCAAATGCTTTCTCGATGTCAAGGAAGCACGCCGAGACATAGCTTGATTTATTAAATGCATCTGTTATGTATTCAGTTATTCTTATTAGTGAGTGGATTGTAGAATATTTAGCTCTGAAACCAAACTGCTCGTTTTGGAGTGTATTATTATCATTTAGATGTTTATTTATTCTTTTTAGGATTACTTTTTCAGTTATTTTAGATAATATATTATGGAGGCTAACAGGCCTATAGTTTTGGGGTAGTTTAAAGTCTTTACCTGGTTTGTGTATGGCTAGGACATTTGCTTCCTTTCATTGGTCAGGGAAGTGTTCTAGTAACATTATTGCGTTTATGCACTGGATCAAAACATCTATGGCTTTAAGGGGGAGATGTTGAATTACTATTGCTTGAATCGTATCTGGTCCCGAAGCTTTACGTCGTTTTAGGTATTTGACAGTTTAATACCTCAGGTCCGTTAATTTAGGGCGATCAGCTGTTGGTCTATTTAGTATATTATTTACACTCTGGTCCACCTCTCTGATGAAGGGTGGATCAGAAGGATCATCATTAGGTTGGAATTTCAGTTCCAGGGTGGAGGCGATTAGGTTGGATTTATCCTGGGTTGTGAAGGCTATTCCTCCAGGCCCAGCTAGGGGTGGAATTTTGTTTGGCTTATTTAATATCATCTTGGTGAGTGCCCATGGATGTTTATCAGTGTTATTAATTTTATCTATTTTATAATTCCAGCTTGATCGCCTAAAGAGGTTTATAGCTTCTTTGAGTTGAGCTTGAAGAGCATTTAATCTTACTTTAAAGTGTCTGAATCCAGTTATTTACCACTTTCTTCGGACTCTATTCTTTTCAGTTATAAGTAGGCGTATTCTATCAGGTATTGGTTCAAATTCTCATGAGTAAACTTTTTTTGGGGAAATGCTTATCCATAGCTTTAGTTATTAAGGTCGTTAGTTTAGTTACTATTGTTTCAAGAATATCTGGGGTGTTTAACGGGGGGGTACGGTTTAATCTTAAATTCACATCTCGTAAGAAAGAGTTCCAGTCCGCATTTAGGTAATCGAGGATCTCTCTCGGGTTCTTTACATCTACCATGGGGGAGTTTAGTTCGAGTATTACTGGCAAATGGTCTGAGGATAGATAATTTATAACTTCGAATTCAATAGTGAAATTTATACCTTTCGTAATTGTGATATCTAGGACATCAGGGGTTGGATTCGCATGAATATTTGAGAGAAAGGGTGGCTTAAGGAGTTCGGTAACTGAATAGCTTCTAGTTAATGAGTGCTCATATAGAGCTTTCCCGTTCCAAGTTTGATTTATGGAGTTCCAGAGTCTTTCGTAATCCTCCGAAAGCTCCGAAGAGCTCCCCCCCGAAGGGACTTTCAGCTACACTATTCCTGGGCTCCGTGGCCTTTTATAGTCCCACCACTAGACCTTGGGACCAGTAACCCTGGAAATCCCCCCCCATACGTTAGCACCCGCATGTGAGAGTTGGAGGCCCCCCTGGCAGTGGGTGTACACCACTCGGGGGAGGTGGGGTTTAGCCGGGAGCGCGGCTCACACCAGACACTTAACATGCCCGGCACTCGCCACCACTCCCGTTGCCCAGCGGGGACCACGAGGAGGTACCTACCACGGTGTTCGAACCGCCTCCCATTTTGGCCCAAGTACCGGCCTCGTCAGCCTTACACTTCGGGATCTAAGACAGGCATTGGGCCCTCAATCCGGTTTTAACCAATTCTTTTGGCCCAAGTGCCAGCCCCATCCCCCTTACACTTCGGGATCAGAGACAGACATCGGGCCCTCAACACGGTTTTCATCACACTCTCTTAGTGCTACCTCCTTTCCCTCTCGGGTCCAGCAGCAGCATCGGGCCATCCATTCTCCGAATTCACCCAACCCAAGCACTGATCACCGTTTCCGGATCTCAGCGTCGGGCTCTCTTTTCCTCACTCCCCTCATCTCCTTCCCTACCTACCCTCTAATCCTCTCCTATCCCTCTCCTTCCTCCTACCTATCTCCCCAACCATTCTAGTAAACGCTGCGAAGACCTCTTCATTCTCCACCATACTCCGCCTTTCCCATCTCAAACCTCTCTCCGCTAACAGTCGTACCATATCTGCTCTCGCATACTCGAACCTCTGACACTCCGCTACCGAGTGCCAGGCGTCCTCGCTCACTCCACATACCTCACATTCACCTGCCTCAACCAGCGCAAAGCTCCTCAGTTTCTCCGCAAAGTCACCGTGTCCGCTCAATGCCTGCGTCCTATAGTGATCCACCTTAAGCCACTTCTTCCTCAATCTCTCTCTCACATCCGGAAGGTACCTATAGGTTTCTCTACCTTTCTCCGCATTCTCCCATCTCCTCTGCCATTCCTCCATCACTACCTCTCTCACCCTAACTCTACTCACTCTTTTATCCACTCCTCTCTCCTTGTCCTCTCTCCTCATTACACGCTCTCTTACCAACAGGTCCACCGGCAGAACCCCCGCAAGGACCGGTAGTGCCTCGTGCGACACCGTCCTGTACGCCTTCGTAACTGCCAGTAGTATCGTTCTTTGAACCTTTCTCAGTAACCTTACATGTACATTCCTCTCCACCTTACTCCACATCTCGCTTCCATAGGTTATGATCGCCTCTACGATGCCACGTTACATCACTCTGTGTCTCACAGCTAAAACCTGAGTTCGCTTTCGCTAGTCTCGCCAGTTTCATATACACCTTTCTCACCTTCTCGCTTACCTCATTCACATGTCTGAAATACGTCATTCTTTCACCTATCCATACACCCAGATACTTTACGCACTCTTAATACCTTATCCACCTTCTATGCATCGGCACTCTCGGTCTCCTCAAACGACTCAACTCTCCCTTCAGCATCATCACACACGTTTTGTCATATGAGAAGACCAGCTTGTTCCGCTTACCCCATTCCACCACTTCTATCATCGCTCTATCCGCTCTATTTTCCATCTCCTCTCTCGCATCCGCTCTGACCAGTACTAACACATCATCCGCATACGCTGTGAAACTCACCCCTTCACCATAGTCTCTGTTTAGAAAGACATTAAACACCACATTCCACAGTAACGGTCCAAGCACCGAACCTTGGGGGCACCCCTTCGTTGGAGTCTTGGTTTTCACCACCCCCTCCATTCTTAGCCTAACCCTCCTATTTTTAAAATAGTCCTCAATCACTTTCCACAGATTTCTGGGACATCTCGCATCTCTCAGTACCTCCAACACTCTCGGCCACCACGCATTATCAAATGCACCCGAGATGTCTAAGAATATCCCGAGTACATACCTTTCCTCACTTTCCTCTACTTCCCTGCTCACCTGCCTGAGGGCATCCACCGTGCCTAGACCTTTCCTAAACCCATATTGCTTCTCGCCTAAGAAGCCAATACCGTTTAAATATGTACTAAGTCTATTCGCTATCACACACTCCGCAATCTTACCCATAACTGGCAGTACCACTGACCAGTGACCCACTGGTCTGTAGGACTTAATCTTACTCGGGGGCTTATCCGTCCCCTTTAGAAACACCTTGAGATCACCTCGCTTCCATACCTCCGGAAACACTCCTTCTTCCAACATACTATTTATTATATTGACCATCGCCTCTTTTACCTTCTCATAACCCGCCTTCACCATTTCCGCCTTAATACCATCCTCTCCTGGCGCTCTCTTATTCCTCATCCGCCTAACCGCCTTCCTCACCTCTTACTCCGTAACTCTCGCCATATCCTTTCCCTCGCTTGGGATACCAGCGTTTCTCTGGGTATCTCGGTGAAACTGCCTCTCTCCTTCTACCACATCGTCCGGCAACAGCCCTTCGAGAAGCAATTTCACCGTTTCCTCCGCATCCACTGTATATCCTCCGCCTACCTTCTCTAACCCACTAAGCGTCGTACTGGGTTTACACTTCCCAGCTACGACCTTATATACCTTTCCCCACGGTTCCTCCGTCTCGCTTTCCACCAATCTCTTCCACGCTTTACTCTTCTCCTGCCTAACCTTCCTCTTATACTCATCTCTCGCTCTCAAGTACCTCTCCATACGCACCTCTACCTCTCTCTCGTCCACTCCTCTATACCTTATCGCCTTCCATGTCCTTCTTAACCTATTCTTCGCTTTCTTAAGACCAGTGAGCTCCCTAGTCCACCAGTTATTCCTTCTCCTACCTATCCTCGGTATACTCTCTTCTCCGGCACGGAGGATCCTCTCCTGCAGGACTCTCGCTTTCTCTTCCGCTCCAACCACTTCCTCCAGATTCCTGTCCTCCATTCCTTCCAGTACCTCATTGTTACATTCCCAGTTCGCTCTTTTCACATACCTTGCCACACCTTCCACTCTCTCCACTCTCCCTTCTCTGTCATCTCTATCGGCTACCCTGAAAGTGATCAAGTTGTGATCGGACTCGACCGCTCCTCCGTGTACAACCGACTCCGACACTCTTACATTCCTAGAGGCCAACGTCAGATCTATGTTCGACCTCATACCTCGCACATTCTCGAAGGTCTCCTCCTGAACTTCCTCATTTGCTATATCCAGATTACACGCCGTTATCAAGTCCTCCACAACCTCACCTCTGCCATCTCGCCTCCGATCGTACCAGAGTAGGTATCGTGCATTCACATCCGCAATATCAATAACCTTCCATTGCCAACACCTCTCGCTATTCGCTCTATTGTACCCGCATGTATACCAACGTCCTCATTATGCTTAAAGTAACTAGATACCACTACTAAATCTAATGGTGGTCCAACCTTTACGACCGCACACCTCGTGTTCGACCATTGATTTAGTCTAAGTACCTCTAGCCCTTCACACATCACTATTACTACTGCCCATACTTCCTCTCCTTCCTCATTCACATAAAACACTCTGCCTCGCCCAAATCTCACCACACCTCCGACACTATACGGTTCCTGAACCGCCAACACTTCTATACCCTTTTCCTCCACCACTCTTTCCAGTTCCGCCATCGCAACCCTTGATCTCCCAACGTTCACCTGTCCTATCTTATTCACCATAGTCTGTTCTATTTATCGCCGTCTTTAATGCATTCACGTAGGCAACATATTTCCTGTCCGTCACCTTGTGCTTGTCATTTCTACCTGCCCTTCTGCAATTTACACAAGTCTCCTTCTCTTTGCTCGGGCACCTCGTCACATCGTGTTTTCCCCCGCATTTCTTACATGTCAGGTCCCTAGTACATGCCCTGCCTACATGGCCATAGCCTAGACACTTATAACACCTTAGTACTTCTGTATAATCCCTTACCCTACAAGCCAGCCATCCAATGTATAGCCTACCTAGGCCCACGAGTCTATTCCTGACTCGGGGGCTGCATTCCATCACCCAGTTACATCGGTCTTCCCTGCCTACTACTCTCATCTCTCTCACCCTCACAAATTATTTCCTGAAGTCCTCTAGCCCTACCTCCGAGCCCACCATATTCATGTGGTGGATCTCGCCTATCACCGCTTCTGCTGTCCCCTCCATGGGCACATCATAGATGAAGATTTTTGGTTTCTTCCTACCTGGCCTCTCCGCTACTAGCCCTTTCTCTGTTAGTTCCTTACTCCCTAACATTTTCATCACCTGTTCATCATTCTCCATGTGAACTACCACTCCATCCCTTATATTCTGTACCTTGCGTACCTTCACACCTATTTGTTTCGGTTTCACAACACTCTCAATTTCCTTCCTTACACCCTCTCCTGTCTTGGGCTCCCCCGCTGCCCTCACTATAACCACGCTCTCTTTCTTCCTACCCATTACTGAGGGCAGCGGCGGGGTCCCCTTACCTTGCACCTGCCTATCTATTGGGAGGGGTGGGAAGCCCGCTTCTCCCCCTTCCAACCTTCTCCCGTTAGTCGTGGCCTTTATGGCCTTCAACACCTCCTCCTTTTCCTCCACTTTTCCCTTCAACAAGATGACTTAGTCCATCGCCGCAAACGTAACTCTCCTCATCTCCACTAAGGCCCAAGCCACCTTGTCCATTGCCGGCTTATATATTCCCCTATTCCTACCTGCCTGTATTACCACATTGTCAATCAGGTTCTGACACACTATAAACCTCATTCTAGGGTCCTCGACCCTCCTTATCCTCTCCTTCTCGCTCAACACTCCTTCCCCTACCTCCTTTCTCGTTTTCTTTACCTTTTCTGCTTACTTCTCTCCACTGTTCCCTCCTCCTTTCAGCTTCCCCGACCTTTCCTCCGCCATCTCTACCTCTTTCTCACTCTCCGAAGACGAGTTTCTCCCTTTCGCTACTATCTCACTCCATTTCTCACCTTTCTCTCTGCTCATCCTACCTGCTTCTACCTCTCCTTTTCCTGGCTTCCTCATCCTAACTTTGGCGAGCCTCCACTCTTTGCCCGCCTCCGCTTCTCCTAACTCGCTCCTTTCACTCTCCGCATAATCGATTTCTTTTCCTTCACTCGTACTGGCACAGATAACAATATTCTTATTATATGCAGCCATATCTGAGTCAAGAAAAGTGGGTTTGGGGGGCCGTCTCTTACATCGGACCGCCCCCTCTGGCATGGATGGAGCATTAGGTTGCAACGGCCCCCCACCAGCATAATGCCCGTAGCCAAGGGGTAATCGACCGTCACGGGTTCTCCGGGGCGTTTCCACCCAAGTGGTCCCCTTCGGTACAACAGCCACATCAGGTTTCAAGGTCTCTTCCACCACCCGCCGTTCCCGGCAATCCGGAGAGGCGGATGCACCCCTCGCCCTTTGCCTCCTACTTCCCCGAAAGCACACAGTTACGCAAAGGACCCACGCTTCATCAGGCAATGGGCCCGTCCTCATAGAGTTTCGGTGATCTGGACCACGCTAGCCTAGCCCCCCCAGAGTTACCCCCAGTGAGGTTGTGCAGACCGCCAGGTCGCCACAACGAGCACCCCTTTCGGAGCCCTCGCCACAGCTTCCCGAGGGCCGGTCCCACCGAGCGGCTTCTGTGACCTCTCCCCCCAATGCGAGCTGTTACACCTGTACCAGGTCCCGTTTTCCAGCGAAGGAGCCGACCACACTCCTCCGCCACCCTTTCGAGGGGGAAGTCCACTCTCTGACCGGCGAACCGGGAACCCGGGGCGAACCCTAGGCTCCGAGTGGACTAACCGAGTTTTTCAGGATAAGTCCCGTTTGTTTTGCGGGAAGGGCTGACTCCTCCCTTCCCAACCCACTGGGGCCCAGATCGCCGGGCATTGTCCGTGTTATTTTTACAGAGGGCTGACCACTCCCATCCAACCACCCTTGGGTGGGACCCGGATCGCCGGGTTTTGTCCACTCTTACCGGCGTACCGGGAACTCTGGGGCTGGCCCCAGGCTCTGAGTGGAATAGATCCCAGATGTTCGGGATTAGCCCCGATTGTTTTGCGGGAAGGGCTGACTCCACCCTTCCCAACCCACAAGGACCCAGATCGCTGGGTATTGTCCGATTTTAATTTTACAAAGGGTTGACCACTCCCATCCAACCACCCCTTGGGGTGGGACCCGGTGCGCCGGGTTGTGTCCGGGCGATCTTTTAAGGTCGGGGCGACAAACTCCCTTCCAACGTTCCTCTTTTATCCGGGCTTACGACCGGCTGATCCTCGCGAACTTGACGAACTGCTGTGGGGCGACTTTACAGCCCCCCAACCCCCCCACAACCGCCAGCCCCGTCCGGGAGTCCAGGCAGAGTTGGAGTTCCAGAGTCTATGTTTAACATTGAGGTCTCCATCTGCAAGAAAAATTGGAGAGCTATGATAAAGTAGGTTTAGGTCATCGTTATTTAGGGTTCTAGCTGGTGGGCAGTAACACGCCATTATTTGACAGTTTAATTTGTTTACTTTTAATTCTATTGCCATGACTTCAAGGGTCCTAAAAGCTGGGACCGATAATTCATATCGGGCCAGAGTATATTGGACTAGCACAGCGACACCAACTCCCCTGCGATACTGTCTGTCATTCATGTATATTACAAAGCCTGGAATTGAGAATCTGATATTAGGTTTAAGGTGAGTTCCAGTAATTAGTGCTATTTGTATTTCATGCTTGTTTAGAAAGTCCGAGAGTTATATTTGTTTGTTTTTAAGAGTATGGGAATTCCAGACCATCATCTTTAGAAGTGGAGTCGCTGCACCGTCAGTAGGACGGTCTTGGAGAGGGGGGTGTGTTATGTTGACTGGGGTAGAGAGAGGTGACTTGTTTTAAGAACATTTTGGTTTTATTCGCCTTATGCTCTTGTGAGGAGTCCTTGTCCTCCCACGCTAATAGCAGGTTCATAATGTGAAAGAGTAATTTATAAGCTAAGCTCTCTCGGTTCTTAGAGAGTACTTTGTGGAGTTCAGAAAGAACATCGGTGTTAAGATTTACCTCCTCATCTTCCTCTGCATCAGCTGAAGGTCCCGTCTCATTAGTTTCCATCTTTATCCTCTGAATTTAAGGGGCGGGTATGTTGGGCTGATGTTCCTTGGGAATCACTTTAGGAGTTATCGGGGTATTGTTTTGTACCCTGATTTGTTGGGACCTTGGTATATTTTGAGGGTTTTTCCTTGGAGCTGGGACCGGCATTTGTTCCGGTACTGTTGGGGTGTGCTCAGGGATACCATACAAATGATTCCAAAAATTCATGGTTGGAATAGGAATTTGGTGAGGTGGCCATGAATACTCTTTAAGTGGTACAAGGGTCCCGCCAAACTGACCAAATTTGGAAAATGAACCTTCCAAAAAACTTATCATGCCGAGAAATCTGGAAAATTTCTTTTGATTGATAGGGCTGGGGAACTCTTTGATAGGTCGGGTACGCTCGGGGTTTATAGACACCCCCTGATGGGATACTACGCGACCCAGATACTCTATCTCTGAAACTGCCAACTTCTGAAACTGCCAACTTCAGCTTCTTCGGGTTCACCGTCAAATTGGCCGCCCACAACCTATTCAAGACTTCTTTAACCTGTCTCTTATGATCCTCCTATTCGTTAGAATAGATAACCAGGTCATCTAGGTAGTTGAAGACATACTTAAAACTTTATATCTGAGAACACGGTATGTAATAGCCGTGATAGTATTTGGGCCACGGTTGAAACACCAAAGAGAACGTAATTGAACTCCAAGAGACCGCATTGCGTGATAAACGCCGTATACTGCTTAGATTCTTCAGTTAAAGGGATTTGGTAGTAAGCTTTGTTTAAGTCTATGATCGTGTAGTACTGGGCCTGGCCTAGATACTGAAATGTCATCTTTATGGTAGGCAAAGGGGTAGCCTCGTACAGTATTTTCTTATTTAATTTACGATAGTCGACAACCATACATGGCTCCTGACCGGGTCGTCCTACTAAGAACGCTGGAAAAGCATTAGGGGGTTTAGACCTTCTCACTATTCCCTTCTCCAACAAATTCTCAATATGTGCCTTCAAAACTTCGAGCTTAGGGGGAGCATAGAAATAGGCCTTTGACCTAACTGGGGTGTGGTCATTTAATTCTATGCTATGAGAAAATTAATTAGTGTGACCAATTCGGTCGCAGACCACATCGGGATAGTCGGCCAAAATTTCCTCAAACTCGGGTATGTGGTCGCGTCTCTCTTCGAGTACAGTGGCGCCATGAGTGTCAGAGCAAGACAGGGGTGTCAACTTCACTAGGAGCCCTGGATGGGATTTGAAACTCATCGTTCCAGAGTACACGTCAATGGTGGTCCTAGTACCCCGGAAGAAGTCGTGTCCCAAGGTCATTTGAGTCACCAACCTGGGCGCGACAAGGAACCACAATGGCCAAGCCAACCCTAATTTAGACTTTGATTCTCGTTACCACCCGGAACTTCTCAAGACTCGCGGTAACACAATCTATTTAACATCTCTCCGAGTCCTTAACCAACCCGCGCGTGTTAAGAGTCCCCAATAGATCTTCCGAAACAACGTTATGTAATGAGCCTGTGTCCAGTAGGACGATTATTTTCAGTGGTCCAAGTCCGACTGGAGCCCCCAACAACATTGTTTCCCCAGAATAACATGGAAGACAATTAGTGATGATCCGGCGAGGAAACCCCAATCCCGCGTCCGAGATTAAGTTTTCTCCCCTCACGCCGTGGACCTGCCTCCGCCGACACAACCGAAATATTCGATTGAGATTGTCGCAGTTGCGCCCTAGGTGGAATAACATCTGTATCACTCATTTTCTTTAAATTGGTTAGGATTGGTCGGTGTACGGCTACTTCTATTCTGACGATTTCCATAAATTCCATGGCCGTTCGCTGGGTCAAAAGTTCTACCACTCACCACCACCCGCTCATTCCTCTCATCCCCTACAATCCGAGCCTCCTGTCTACTAGATTGAGCTCACCTATTGTAGTCCCGAATCTAATAGTTACATTGTTGGAAGTGAACCGCCACTTGTAGCAGCTGAGAGACTGTCTCTACTTCGCACCTCCTTATGTTAATCCTAATTGAGGGCTTCAAATGAGAATAAATACGATCTACCGTCTGCGCTTCAGAAAATCCCCCACGCCTACGGACAAGAGTCTGGATACGAATAAAGAATTCGTTGACTGGTTCAAGAGGCGCCTGAACGCACCCAAAAATATCCCTCTAAAGCTGATCTACATAGTTGGCTGGGAAAAAACACAATCGAAAAAATGCAACAAATCCACGCCTTGTAGTCCAATTGTGGTGGTTGTTACGCATCCAAAGTTTGTTTTTACCTAAAAAATATCTCGGGCAGGGCTGTCAACATTTCACTGTCCTTTAATTTATAGGTGTTTTTTAATACCTTTATTTATTCTAGGAAATATATGGGATTAGATCCAATATCAAACTTTACATTCCATTTGCGGACTCAGTTCAAAATTTGAACGATTTTCTTGCATTGAGAATCGTCACTATTAGGAATTTGTCCTATATTTCCTTCTAATAAACCTCGCTGAGATAATAATTGGTTCTCTACCTGTCCTATGTTTCCTAATGGTGTGTTGGGCTCTCCCTTTCTAATGTTAGTTTCTTTCTTAATGGCCACGCCCTTCTGATTTTCTACCTCGCCACAGAATAGTTTAGGTTCCTCTAACTTTGTGTCTTCCTCAGGCGACTCCGGCGATAACCTAAACAGACGGGATTTCATGTGACCGAACGTACTACGAATTTTATTTCTACTGACTGTACAGGTTTGTCATACTGTGCTATCATAGTTTTCAAGTTTTTAAATTTATCTGTGAGCAAAGGATGTTCCAAAGAAAATACGGGAATCTTTTCTATTAACACGAGAGAACGGTCCTTGTCCTTCTCGACATCGAATACCTCACTAAGTTGCGACCTTAATTGATCGACAGTTTTTTCTGGCTTTGAACCACGAATTGCACAGGCCTGCGAAATTGAAGTTTTTGAAAAATACAAGAGAAGTTTTCGCTGAGTTGGTGTGCTGATTTCAAAAATGACCTCCATTTTTTTTCCCAACACGTCAGGATTTTTTGTAAAATCGATATCGATATTTTTACTAAAATCATATTTGAAAAGAAATCCTCTCGAACAATTTTGCATGTACTTTCTGGCAACAGTGGTTTTTATCCATTTAAATTTATGTAAAATAATCGATTCTTGGTGAGGCAAATTGATTTTTCAGCAATCGATTAATTTTTATAGGTTTTAAATGGATGAAAACCACTGTTGCCAGATCGCCTCTGGTCGAGAGAAAAACAAAAAGTTCCCTTGAGTTTAAACTTTTTACATCAAATTATGATGCACTTTCTAGAAGAAAATCACCAATATACTATTTTAATTTGTTTTTATTAAGATAACTTACATACAATAGACGATTGACCAAGAGGAACAAATATTATGTATGTGTACACGAAAGTTTGAAACAAATTTTAAATTGAGCATAAAAACAGTTTCTATTTAAGTACGTACTCTTTTTCCTTTGAAATTTCTTTTTGACGTTCTTCTTTTATGTTCAATCTCAGGCCTATCTCGTGTTAACATCCAACAGTAGTCGGCGAGCATGTTCTTGTCCCATCTTCCTTGATATTTGCGCTCCATATCTTTGATGTCTTAGTGGAACCTTTCACCCTGTTCTTCGCTGACTGATCCTAAATTTTCGAGGAAAAGGTCCACATGTGAGTGAAGTAAATGTATTTTGACACTCATGGAGCAACCCAACGCTTGAAATTTGTCCAGCATATTCATAACAATTGCTTTATAGTCGGGATCCTTGTAATTACCCAGAAATTTACTGACGACGACATCTTTGAAGGCAACCCAAGCTTCTTTTTCCTTTGTTGTCATGCTAGTCTCAAATTCTTTATCCTTCATAAGCTTGCGGATATACTGGACCAACAAAGATTCCCTCTTTCAACTTGGCCTCGGATAAACCTGGAAACTTTTTGCATAGGTATTTGAAACAATCAACATCTTTTGGAATAGCCTTGACAAACTGCTTCATTACACCTAATTTTATATGCAGAGGGGGTAACAATACTTTTTTTTGGGTCATCTAAGTTGTTCCGAATCACATTCTTGATGCCTGGTTCAAGATTTTGTCTTTTCGGCCATTCTTTTTTGACCCAATGTTGAGTCTTATCATGGCTGTCCCACTCACAAATGAAACATGGGAACTTTGTACATCCGCCTTGTTGACCAAGAAACATGGAGATAACTTTCAAATCACCGCAAATGGTCCAAGCCAGGTTTTCATAGCGTTCTTTTAAATGCACCTAGTGTCCAACTGGTACAGATGCATACTGGCTTCCGTGATGAAGAAGTACAGCTTTAAGGCTCCTTTTCGATGAATCTATAAACAGCCTCCATTCATCTTTATCGTTTGTGATATTAAATTTGCTCATTAATCCGGGAACATCAGAACAATAGACCAGGTTCTCCTCTTCCTCAAAGTACTTAAAAAATTCCTTTTCTCGATTCCTGTACCAATAAAAAGAGGTTCCTCTGGCCAATAAGTTTTTTCTTTCAATCTGGAGCCCAACAATTCAGCTGCCTCTTTCGAAAGGCCCAGATCTCTAGTCAGATCATTAAGTTCAACCTGAGAGAAGGGTTGAGGTGAATCGCCTCCAGAGGGCTTATATTCGGTATCAGAGCCTTGAACTTCTGGATGTTCTGAGTCTGAAGACTCTGAAGAGATGACTGGCAATTCAGTTGGAGGCAAAGGCACTAGCACACCAGGTCCATGAGGAACGGGACGTATGGCCGATGGAATGTTATCATCAGGATAAGAGATTAGCTTTTGATTTTTGCTGTTATACCCACGGACATGGCAGGAACAAAAGTAACAATCAGAGTGGTTTTTCGGCTCCCTCCATGTCATAAGAATTCCAAATAGTAAAGCAGTCTTCTTTCCTTTGAGCCATAAGCGTAGATCATTGAAACACTGCAAACAAACTTTATGAGGAGCCCACGATTTGTCCTGGTCTCAGAGTTTCATGCCAAAATACGCAAGATAAAGTTGTCTTACATAGTCTGTAATGCTCCTCATGCGATTTTTAATAACACTATATTCGCCGCAAATGTAACAAAAGTCAGCTGGCAAATTTTCACAACGTCTCGAACTCGAAGCCATGTTTCACGAAACGCAGTCTCATCCATATTCCATATTTCATGGGCATGGAACTTATGTCGCGTCATTACTTCTTTCAAGTTGAAAAATGAATCCACATTCGTTTTATTAAAACTAGAAGCTCTAGCCAAACTGGTTGCCTCAGGTTTTCTAATTGACATTGTTGGGTTTCGCTTCAAAAAACTAGAAAACCAATCTCACCCCAGCAATTTTTTTTTCAGTCCATGATTTCGGCATTTTAATTTAATTAGCTACAGCAACTTCATAAGCAAGATTTCTTACTTCTTTAGGAGATAGCCCGAAGTAAATGTCTGAAGCTTGAATTACATAGGACTACAAGCTCCTTTTCCTGCAATTCACTGAACACCTGACGATGTTTTAATAACCAACAGGAATTGATGGGACAGTCAATTGGTCGTCATTTAATTCACTTGGGGATATCTTTATGCAGTATCGAGCAAGGGTTCGATAGTTAATGTGAAATTCGTTTGCAGCTTGTCTGATAGATTTGTGGTCTCGAAAAACACATCTCAATCTGTAAGGATAAAACACGAAACTTAGATGGGGTTGGTTGTCACATGGGACAATCAGCCCCCGCCTACTTGAGACAACTTGCCCCCATCCCGCCATTTTGTGTAAAATAATTCGTGAAGACTAAACACAACATCTTGACTTAAAAATTAACACCGCAATCTTTATGAATATTTTGCAAGGAACGAGCTATATGAGATTATTTCTCAAGATGAAAGTAGTTAATGGAAATTGGGAGTTAAGATATTAAAAAGTAAAGGAATTAATATTTCAAAAGTAACGTAAACCAAAACTACTCCATAAGAGTTGAATTTTTATGTCAAAAATTAGAAGGATGATGACTTGAAAAGTTAAGTTATTGAAAAATATATAGGATCAGTCACATTTAATAATTAAAGAAGAAAATTACAGTAATCCTATGAAAAACAAAAATTAACCTTATGAAAAAAGTATTAGAACAAAGATTGCAACATAATGACGAGATGAAACATCATAGTTAATATATAATGTGTTTAAAAAATATTTTTCACATAATATGTGAAATTACATTTTAAGTCAAAATTAAAGGTTGAAAAAGTTAAGTTGAAGATTGTTTATGATCAGTCAAATGCTAATTAAGAGAAAGAAAACTAGAAATCCTATGAAAACAATTAACAAACATATGAAAGATGTATTAAAACATAGGTAGTAACATAATGACTAGATGAAACATTACAGTTAATATATAATGTGTTTAAAATTATTACCACATATGATATCACTAAAACAGTTTTCATAAAGAATTGGTTAATTTCATGTAAACATGTTAAAATACACATTAAAATTAAAATCATCATAAAGGTTTGTGGATAGACATGTTAGATTGGAGGATTATAGTGTAAAGTGGTAAAATGAAGTAGACCACTGTAGAAGTTGTATAATGCTAATTTCTATAAAAGAGAAAAAGAAATTTTAACCCGACATTGGCTTTAAGACTTATGTATGTGAAGTTTAAATAAATATGAGAGAAATTTTTTTATGACGATGATATTAGGTTTAATTAGTGCTCATAGGTCGTTCCTTAGCTGGGTTGGTTAATTCCTCTCCTAAACATTCCTTCGTCCCAAGGCTGGATTGAAGTTATGACATGTTTCGGCTATTCAGCCATCATCAGGTCTTTCAAATGGGGTTAAGGTGTTCTCCCCTATGTTATCCACAAAGTAATGATTGATATGAATTATTAAATTGTTTCTGCACTTATTTCTTAAATATTACAATTTAATAATTCATATCATATTCATATTCATATCATTCATATCTTTTTCTTTGAGAAACTGATAATAAAGTGTGTTTTTTTTAATTGCGGTCCAAACAGTTATTTTTACACCACTTGGTCAAATTATCCAAATCATTTTGAAGAAAAAACTTGATCCTCTTTTGAATTAATCGTCCTGAAAATTTTCATATCGTCCGCAAACAATAAAATTTTACTGGTTCGAATGTAATCAACAATATCACTAACATATATTAAAAATAGTAAAGGCCCTAGGTGCGACCCTTTTGGGACACCAGATGTTGGAGAAAAACTTCTAGGTTTAAAACCAGTAATGATCACCTGTTGATTACGATTACTTAAATAGGGTGTAAACCAAGATATCATTGTATCATTATTGATCCTCCACAGACTTAGTTTGTCAATTAGTATGCTATGATTAACAGAATCAAATGCCTTTGAGAAATCAGTTTAGATAGCATCAACTCTGGATCCATTCACAAGAGCCTCAAGAATATAGTGAGTATATAGAGATACATTAGTATTTACTGATCGCCCCGGAAAAAAAAAAGTTGCTTCTTCATAATATCTTATTTAACATGGTTGAGAACCCTTTTATATACTAGTGTCTTAAAAAATGTTGAAAAAGTATGTATTAGTGAAATGGGTCTGTAATTTATTATGTCGTTTTTTGACCCGGATTTAACGACTGGAGCTACATTAGCACCTTTCCAAAGATTTTTAAATACACAAGAATTTAAAGATTGATTGAATATAAGAAAACGTGGGTATGACAGGCACATTGTTTTGAAAAATATTGAGAAATCATATCTAGCCCTGGAGCCTTTCTCTCATCAAGCAACTTCATATAATTACATATTTCAGCTTGTGATAATTTAATATTATACATTACATTATTTAAGTGCTGCGGTTGGACTATATAATCAGGAGCGACAGGCTTTATACCACTCTTATATACCGATTTAAAATGTCTTGCAAAAGCTTCGGAAATATCAATTCCACCTTTAAAAAATTTCATTCTCTAAGGTCATTGAATGAGGGAAGGAATATGAATCAGAATTTGAAGACCGCTTGTTTTTTACAAAGCTTGCTTACCTTTACATAATCCTGTAATAATTCTACGAGCACGCAGATTTCTGGAATAGACCTTGAAATTATTTGTTTTTAAATTTTTGAAAAGATATATCAGCGAATGATAGGAATCTCCGGTTGGTCGTTAACTATCGTAAGGTCAAAGCAAGACGCTTCTTATTGGTAATGGCTTGTCTGAAGTTGGTGTCCTGTTTACGTATCTTTGGTTCATTCGAAAAAATAATATTTGGAATACACCGTCACATCTGTATTCAAGCTTCAAAACAACGACATCGAGTTCTAAATCTTTTATCAAATCATTACCACTGTATCTACTTATACTTTGAAGACTTGGTCATACCATAAAACTTATTTGACGCGGTAAGTTTGATTTTTTTTACGCAATAATAGTGAAGGTGGCACAAACAATAAGTACTTCATCCTTGTCAAACGTTTTGCTTTCGACTGTATTTTTTGTCGATCCAGTGGGGACGAGGGAATCCAATCCACTTGTTACTCGATAATGTCGACTCAGGGGTGTACCTAGTCGCCTCTCTTCCTCACCTTCTCAGCTGGTTGTTATTAGGTCCACGGCAGTCAGTGTGTTTGGTAGAGCATCTCGGGGTTAATAACTTAATGGTGGGGGTAGAGGACTTCGCCGATTAAATAAATGGAAATTTGTAAAGTAGAAATTTAAAGTTTTATTATATATAAACATTTTAGACATTTTTCACCGGGTTACTTAATGTAAAGAAGAACCAAAATACACTGTACATGAAGATGATTAAATAGTTAATGAAGTGGGCATTTAGCCACATGGTCTAGATTTCCTCCCACCCATCTCTACGCACGCTTTTATCCACACGTAAAGAACTTCCTCTCAACTCGCGTGCTGACCAGGAAGTGCCTTGCGTCTGACGCTTCCCTTTTACTTAGGGTCAAACACAGACGCTTAATCGGATGTGCTGATTGGCTAGCAGTTCGCGCCAAACCTTCCCTTTCCACTGTGAGGCCACACGTGCAAGCCACAGGTGCACCTCACAGCTTCCGGGTACAGATAAGATTAAATAGAACGATGCTAGAAAGTGAAAAGTAAAAGTAATAAATTTAGATGAAGCTAAGATTTACACAAAGACTTTACGAAAATGAAAAATACTATATTTAAAAGTTAAAGGCCGAAAAATGAAGTTTGAATTGAAATTTAAAACATATATTGTTTACAACTTTGGTTAAGATTTAGACAACTTATAATTAATATGAAACCCCACACTTTCTTATAGTTAAACATTTGATCCTAACATAGAGCTTAAATTTGGCCTAGACGAATGGAAAACAATAATGTATTATATATTTAGTTCTTTAGTATGATCATATTAACATGTAAACAATGGCAAACTAATTTAATTATGTAAAAGAAATGGTCTAGAGCCCTGACCACTTTACAGTGGAGACGCGACTCTACACAACACTCAAGCCTATCAGCTATCACTTGCACTCTCTTATCTGACACTTGGTGAACTAACTACAGGTATGATGCTGTGGTCGAAAGAAACGTTGGGGCTGCAGTGGGGGTAGGAATGCAATTTGTGTGTTAAGGTTAATCACGTGGAATTCTTGGAAATTGCGCTCGGTTGACAGCTAATGTTATGTTTTCCTGCACAATTGTCGCCAACTCTTTGAAAACAAGTGGACGCCAGACCATTCTAGATTCAAACCAGTTTCCTAAAATTTTATATTTCAGTCCGAAGTTAAATGTTTGATCTCAACACTCTAGCTGGTATTATTATTATTATTACACTTACACGCATATACAAGTTTGATCGTTTATGCTTTTCAAAATACTATTCTACGCACCGTATTAGTGTGACAGACCTCAAATTACATTTCTTTGATTGATTTTAATTCCGTTTTAATCATTTGTTCTTTGCGTTGCCACTTTATATCCATTTATTCTCCCGATCAAACTATAACGGTAAAATAAGCTAATCATATCCAAGAATTATTGTGTTTACGACTCGTCGACTTGTGTTTACAACTGGCTTGCCATGCGAGACGCATGCAGCTGTGATACCAATATCTGGCAACAACACATTCTCTCCATTTTACAGCATGAGAAACATCAGACACATAGTTATGCTGAGAACTGTAATCCTCTCTGACAAGTCAGCGTACCTACTTGAATTTTACTTTGCTCACCTGCATCTCTTTACAGGTTGCATTCCTTGATTAAAGCACGGGCTGACTTAAAATTAATGATACATAGTTTAAAAGAATTTTTCCTAAGAAAAACATTAAAATAAAACCACGATAACAAAAACCACGATAAAAAAACACGCAATAATATGTAATTTTATGTATTATCTTCGAAAATAGGTAGAATTCAGTAAAATATATCAAGTCAAAGTTGAATATACAGTTCCAAACAACCTAATTCACCGACATTTCGATTTTCACATTTCTAACTGGAAAGATAAAAAATATATATGTATAAAAATCTGGGTTCTATAATTATTTCTTTAAGTCACGCTCGCAAACTGATTGGCAACTTAGTGCGTTCACACAATCGGGGTTAAATTTGATTCAAACACACATTGCAGAGTTGCCCACTTTAGGCTCACCAACCTGTTTCAGAAAGAACAACTCCACAATGAGCTGCAAAATGTGGTGGGAACAGAGATGAAACACTGGCTTCAATACCAGGAAGACTGTGAAGCTGAAGAGAAACAAATAGCACTCCAGTTGGAAGAGGCTAGGAGACGAAAGTGTAACTTAGTGGAGGTCGCCCAGATCCAACTTCAAGGTGAGGATTGAAGGTTCACCATACATACAATTATTATTAACCGCAGGCGAATCTCACTGGTGCTTAGAGGAAATCTCTGCGAGGGATCGCTAATAATATTTTTAATAAAATAGCGTCGAAGGCAATAACAAAGCTTTGCGCAAGTATTCAACGCCTCAGTCTCTTCTGGAGAAACAAAAGCCTCTCTTGAAACGAGAGGTTCCGAAGAGACTTGGAGAGGCAAGAGGGTCTAAAAAGTTCTTAAATCAATTTTAATTTTAATTTTAATAAATAATGTTATGGATTGCCTGGATGAATACATTTTATATTAATCAATAATGTCTTTACTACAATTGAATTGTAGAAGTGTTTATGCTCGTGTAGAGGAAATTAAATTACTAATTTTTTCCCTGCATCACTGCATTCCTCCATCCTGTGTTTACAGGAGATTCATTCCCGCCCTGCTGATATCCCGATGCTTCGTGGGTACGATGTATATCGTACCGACAAGCCATAAGTCTACAAATATTGTATCTGATATCCAAGTGATTGCTGTCAGTCTCTCCATTTCTACCCCCTGCGGGATGGGGTTTAGAATAGTACCACAGTAACCCCTGCTTGTCGTAAGAGGGGACTAAAAGGGGAGGCTTCTGTGCAGGACGTACCTCTGGCAGGAAAAACCTATCCTAAATCTTTCCTTTCACCTCCTTTTTTCTTCCTTCCCTTTCACTCCTTTTTTTCATTCTTCTCCCTTCTCTTTCTTTCTCCTTACCTCTTTCTTCCCTTCCCCGGCCGTTCAGTCCTGCACAGAGACTTTTGACCCCTCCATTGACGACCTTGGCATCTAACACGGCTTTCCTTGGACGATTATTGAATACCACTGCCTTGAGCTCCTGAGTGAAAGTGCGCTGGTTGTAATATCTTAGTAGAAGGGACTTAGGGATGACAATAACCGGGTACCCTACTTTGAGAAAAGACCGGTTGCGTTCACGAGGGCCCGGACGTAAAATTGGCACTTTCCTACACCCACTTGCTGCGATGACCTCTCTCTCGGCGTTCCCTATGCGAAAGTTATCATGTCTAGCGTCGTATGGGGCCTCTCGTCGGGACAGTTAACAAGGCCATATGTGGTAGTACCAACTTGGATCACCCTGAGTCTACGATCCGAGTACTGTGTAGGTTGTCCCCAAAAATGGCATGGCCACCTCTTTTGTCGCTGCTGACAACTTACTGTCCGCTGGCAACTCACTGCCCGGCCCTTCAACGGGCCGTAATACTGATAAGAGGCGGAAACGGGTAAGGCCGTCCAGCCCTGTATTGAAAAAAATCCAGGAAGTGGTGAGGCCCCAGCCCCGCTTTCTGGTAATGTCTCGAGTGGATGAAGGTGAGAACCTCAGACGTGTCAGCCCATTTGTCCTCGAAAGAGTGATAAGTGGAGCTGCAGAGTCTGAAGTTTTAATTAGAAAACTACGCGATGGCACGATAATGATCCAGACTGACAATGACATCGAGACTGCTAAAATAATGGCAATGACTGAGATACCGTTGAGCCCCTTGAACCATTTAAAGGTGAAGGTGGAACCGCACAGGTTCCTTAATGTTTGCAAGAGAGTGGTCACTTTCTATGGCCTCAACTGCGTGAGCATTGAGGATATCTGTGAAGAGCTTGCCCCTCAACATGTCACCGAAGTATATATAGGATCACCACCAAAAGAAATGATGTAATAAAGAAAACTGATACATATATATTAACATTTGAGACTCCTACTCTACCAAAGGAGGTCCGAGCTGGCTTCCACGTGCTTAGAGTCCGGCCGTATGTCCCCAACCCTTGGCGCTGTTTTCAGTGCCATAAATTTGGGCATACGAAGCTGCGATGCCGTGGTAAGCCAACCTGTGCAGATTGTGGACAGGAGGCTCATGACACACCATGCAAATCTCCTAAAATTCTGCGTCAATTGCAAGGGTCAACATTCTGCTTGGTCTCGGTCCTGTCCGAACTGGAAGGTGGAGAGAGGAATCCTGAAGATCCAAACAGAAAAGAAGATCCCTTATGCCCAGGCACGCAAAGAGTATAATTCACTCCAAGCTCCGGTATTTCAGACTTCCTACAGTCAAATTGTTAGCCAAAATATAAATTGTCCTAAGTGCCACTGTGCAGTTAATATCTCAAATACTTCATCACGACCCGTGCTATTGGTCTCTACTCGAGACAATTATAACTATACATCGCACACAACTATGTCGCCGAAATTATTACAGAAGGTGACGCCTCCAGAGAGATCACCTCCACCACCTGTACCCTCTAGGAGTCCTCCTCGGGCCCTCCCCCGAGCCCACCTAGGAGAACACCCCAGAGCCCTCCTCGGGGAACACCCCAGAGTCCTCCTCGGGGCCAAAAACTACGTGCGGCCGGTGTCGAGCCACTCAATCCCGCCTCTGGGACTCCGGAGGTTGGGATGAGTGGTAAAACAGGTGAGGTCGCAAAGGCGATCCCCACTGGTGCCTTGAAAAAGGACTATCGAGGGACCGCCGAAAAAACTACTGTAAATAAAGCACTGAAGGCCTTAACAAAGCCTTCGCGCAAGGATCCAATGACCCTGTTTCTCCAAGATAAATCAAAACCTCTCCTGAAGCGGGAAGTCCAGGAGAGACTGGGAAAAGCAAGAGGGCCTAAAAAGGGCCTCAATCAATTTTTATGTTTAAAATATAACGTTATGGATTGCGAGGATAATTAAACTTTATATTAATAAATAATGTCGCTACTACAATGGAATTGTAGGGGTTTCTTTGCTACGTGTAGAGGAAATTAAACAAATAATATCTTCCCTGCATCCCCCCATCTTGTGTTTGCTGGAGACCTACTTCCGCCCAGCTGACAACCCAAGGCTTCGTGGGTACGATGTATATCGTACAGACAAGCCATTGTTTAATCGGGATAGCGGAGGTGTGGCTATATTCGCACGAAGCAACATATATCATAAACATATTAATATTGTGTCTGAACTCAGAGTGATCGCTGCCCGAAGCTCCCTTACTATGGAAGTGACAGTATGCAGCATCTACCTCCCACTAGGTGAGCGCGTTTTAAAGAGGAACCTAGAGGCCCTCTTCATATAACTTCCCGCCCCTTATATCATCTTGGGGGCTTTTAATGCGCATAACCTGGTGTGGGGGTCTAATTTTACAAACGCCCGTGAGAGGACTGTAGAAGATATTCTTGTCTCGGGCAACCTGGTGTTAATGAACACTGGGACCCAGACACACTTCTCCACCTTTAATGGTGTATCCTCTGCCATACGACCTAACTTTATGTAGCCCCGGCATCGCTGCTTATTTCCTTTGGGAGGCTCACTCGGACCTATGTGAGAGCGATCATTTCCCCATTCTGGTTTCAACACTTCAAGATCCTCCCAGTACAGCACGGCTACCCCAGTGGTTTATCAAACGTGCTGACTGGGATAAATTACGCGAGTTCACCATATTTGATGAACCCCATTATCCTGACGTCGATGTTAGGGTCGGACGTTTTATCTCGACGATAAATGCAGCGGCGAGGGCTTCCATCCCTAAATCCTCGCCTTATCCGCGCCACCGTCCAGTTCCCTGGTGTAACGAGTAATGTCGGTTGGCTATCTCTGACCGTCGAAGGGCCCTACGTCTCTTCTATCGACGTCCCACTAAAGATGATCTGGAGTCATTCCATATTCTACGTGCTCGAGCTCGCTGTATCATTCAAGAAAGCAGAAGAGAGTCTTGGAGACAGTTTATTTCTACCCTTACTATTTCCATTCCCACAACTAAGGTTTGGGACAATATTCGCAAATTACGTAGTAGCAAAAATACCATTAATTATATACCTGCCTTCATGTCAAATTATTCGCTTGTCTCCTCCCCTGTGGAGGTCGTCAATGTACTGGGCTCGATGTTCGCCGCTATTTCAAGCACTGCAAGCTACTCAAATGAGTTTGCAGTGCATAAGCGGAACATAGAGCGCCATTCTATTGACTTTGGTCATAGCCGGGGGGAGGATTATAACTCCCCCTTTACTGTAGATGAACTGACGTATGTTTTGTCCCAGGCGGGTAGCACAGCTTCTGGCCCCGACGACATTCACTACAATATGTTTAGACATTTACCCCCTGCTGGACGGGCATGTCTGTTGGACTTTTACAATAGTGTTTGGGGATCTCATCAATTCCCATCACTATGGAGGCAAGCAACCGTTACACCAATACATAAAAGTGGTACGGATAAATTAGGACCAACTAGTTATAGACCGATAGCCTTAACTAGTTGTGTATGCAAAATATTGGAAAAAAATATAAATAAACGATTAATATGGTATTTAGAATCCCGCAATCTGCTATCAAATATTCAATGTGGTTTTCGCCGTAACCGATCTACAGTGGATCATCTCCTCCGTCTCGAGACGGCGGTTCCTGACGCTTTCCTCCATAAACAACACCTCTTAGCTGTCTTTGATTTGAAGAAGGTGTACGACACCATCTGCCGGTACGGTATTTTAATGACCCTTTTTAAGTGGGGGTTCAGAGGTAACCTCCCTATTTTTATAGCTAATTTTTATGTCAGATAGACACTTCCAGGTAAGGTTAAATAATACCTTATCCGATGATTTCATTCAAGAAAATGGGGTGCCCCAGGGCAGTATTTTAAGCTGTACGTTGTTCGCCATCGCAATAAATAGCATTGAGGACAACGGCGCTTACCTGTCCGTTCATGCCTTTTTTTGGATGACTACGCAATTTGTTTTAGTTCATAGAGTCTCCACAGGGCTGAACGGCAGATACAACTTTCTGTGAACAATCTTTGGTCGTGGGCATCGCGAAATGGCTTTCGATTCTCTGCAGCCAAGACGACGGTCGTCCACTTCCATAGATTGCGTGGATTACAACCAGCCCCAAGTATTTTATTGAACCACATATTTTTACTAGTCTCTGAGACCGTGAGGTTTTTGGGACTTTTATTTGATTGTTAACTAACTTGGATCCCCCACATCAAAGACCTGAAAGCGATATGTGTCAAAGCATTGAATCTGCTCAAAGTGGTTAGTGGTCGCTCTTTGGGTGTAGATAGGAAAACCTTAATGTGCCTCTATAGGGCTTTGGTGAGATCAAAACTTGATTACGGTAGTTTTGTGTATGGCTCAGCTAGACCTTCGGCATTAAAGATGCTAGATAATGTCCACCTTGCTAGCATTCGACTGGCTACTGGTGCTTTTTGTACCAGTCCAGTCGTCAGCATCTGTGCTAACGCTGGTGAGCCCCCTCTATCTTACCGGCGGTCCTATCTTCTGGCATCTTATATGTCGAAACTGCATTGCATGCCAAAGCATGTTGCTTACCGTCCTGTATTCCATCCCCCCAATAGATTCTTGTATGAAACCAAATTGCGTAATGCAAGGCCGGTTGGGATCCGGATGCTATCGGTTTTCGATACGTGTGGGCTAGTCCTGCCAAAGGCTATCCCCACATCTTTAGGTCGAGTTTCTACCGTGAAGATACGCCTTCCGAAATGCCATTTTGATCTTGCCAAGTTTCCCAAAGCGACCACCTCAGATGTTATATATGAGAGGACATTTAACAAGCTCCTCCCCACTCGCTTTCTGGGTTTTCAGCGCATCTACACTGATGGTTCAAAGTGCGGGGCCTCTGTAAGATGCGCCTTTGTTGTAGAGGCAAATCATTTTAAATTTGGCTTACCTAATCCAGTGTTTTTACAGCTGAATTATACTCCATTTTTAAATTTGTATGTTTTGTTTATCGTGTCACCGTTCTGTTCTCATCTGCACGGATTCTATGAGTGCTCTTTGGCATTGACCACTCTCTACTCCTGGAATCCCCTTGTGCAGATGATACATGAGCAATTTTTTAAAATCGATTCACTAAGCACCCGGCTTGCTTTTTTCTGTATTCCTGGTCACGCAATTCTTTCAGGAAATGAACTGGTGGACCAGGCAGCCAAGGAGGCGGTTCATCTCCCTCCTGAGGCGAGTTTGGGTGTCATGTTTTCAGACCTGAAGGGTTATGTTCGGCGTGGGGTCTCACGCACCTGGCAAGAGTAGTGGGCTTAAACCCCTGCTCAGAACAAGCTGTGTTCCATAAGGGACGGTGTATCGTGGTGGCCCTCTTCTATACGAAAGTCTAGAAGAGAGGAGGTCACTGTGACAAGGCACACATCATTGACTCGTGGATTTTTATTGAGAGGGGACCCACTTCCAGCGTGTGAGTTTTGCGATGCTCCCCTTAGTGTGTACCATATTTTGGTGGAGTGTCGCAAGTATGCCCCTATTCGCCTGGCTCTTGATTTTAAAAGTGACCTACTTTTTTACTACGCGATAGTGCGGATGGAGTTATTTGTTTACTCCTTTTTATACGCCAGGCGGATCTTTTTAATTCCATTTGAGTCACTTTTATAAAGTGGCTCATTTGATTTTTTCTCATATTGAGATTATTTTTAACATTTTTAGTGTACTTTAATATGTTGTTTTGTCTTCTTAACACGTCTTTCAGAATTCTTTAACATGTATGTATTGTCTTTTTATCATTTTATATTTTAATATGTTTGTTTTGTCATTTTAACAAACTTATTATATTTTAAAATGTTTGTATTTTCTTTTTATTGGAGTGATACACTTGTGTTTTTTGAAGCAGGTGTTTCACTCATTTTGTATTATGAACCCACTTGAGCACTCCTATGGAGTGTCTCAAATGGGTATTCTCTCATATTGATACGTATTGTTTGTATATTCGTATTTGTAGATTGTGTTTTCACCTTTTTATAGAGACGGGTGAATAAGATTACTCCCTCCTATGGAGATTTTATTATGTATTCATATTATGTTAAGGTCCTAATTACCTTATTGTGTCGATGAACCTTTAAACAATAATAATTTTTATCTATACGGTAGTTTGGGTAATATGTATATATGTTTATAATATAAATAAAAAAGGTATAATTGAGTAAGGGGAAGGATGATATATTTTGCAATTAAGGGGATTTCTAATTTTCCATCCACACATAATACTCCTCGAGCCGAGTAAATGTTTACTTGTATCTCTTGGTAAGAATAGCAATTCTAATAATTCATAATTAAACCAGTTTGTATGTATATGTAATTCATAGCTTACTTAATTAATTTTGTGGTTATGTAATTAGGGGTATTTGCGTTTGTGAGTTGGTAGCGATAGATGCGGACAAAAATAATTGTTGTTTTTAAGAAAAACAAGCTTGAGAGAGACGCTTGACTGAAGATGGCTCGTAAATGCTAGAGGTCGGAAAATAATCGTGTGGTGAAAGCTAACTATCTAAAGGACCCCAAGAGTGTCCTTGATAAGGATTGGACGCATGTTCAGATGTACCTAAACAATCGCTGGAAAGGTATGTGTTCTTGAGCTATTTGTATCGTTGGACTTGGACTTTGTGGAAATCCGTATGCTGGGACCGCTGAACGGACAGTTATCTCAACAGATGGTCAGCGTAACTACCGTTAGATGAACAAGGACTCAAGGGAATATGTGAGGGGCTGTGAGTGAATTGGGAGTCGCAAAAGGCCAACTCCGAACAATTATAATTAACTTAGTTTTTTTTTGTGATTTAAGGTTTCTTGGTCAATTATATTTTTAATGAGCTTGAACTTTTGTTGATATAGTGCTCAGACCTAGTAATAGTTGGTTTTAGGCTGATTTATTGTCCATCCCATCATCACCTATTAGGGTAAATCGTAAGGGTGTAAAATTTTGATTTATGGATTGTGGTATAATAAATATAAAACTTTCTCCCCAACATTGTTTTTTCTAACCAATAATTCAGAGTATAAACAACATCATTAAACGTATAAAATATGTATTTTATTTTATTTCTCTATGCCACTCTGCCTGTAGCATTTCCTTGCTACAAGTCATGAGTAAAAAAGGACAAGTCAATATATACATCGTCAACACTCACCCTATTTCACCGTCTCGGACTAACGAAACAACACTTCCAGTCTCGTCACCGTCACGCCACTAACTGCTGGCCCCGACCAGAAAGTCAAACTTCGTTCGCCAGAGGCCGCCACCTTGCTCAACGTCAACCGGCCTTTTCAACGACCAATTAATTACAAGCGTCCAGTGCCGTCCAGTGTTCTTCTCGATAACAAAAGAATGTGCTCGTTAACATGCACACCCCCATTTTTTTGCGTGTTGACCTTGTGATCCGTCTTACGTGTTCGAGTAACGTATGCACCATATAAAAGACCGTTCGTAATAGATAGACTTTACTTTTGGACTTGGCTTGGAATTGGAAAGGTGAAGCTAAGGCTTCGTAAATAATTAGAATGTTAGGATAAAATTGATCTTTCGGCTTATTTAATTCTTTGTAAATCTTTTCTAAATTCCCTTTTGGCTCTTTGAATAATAATATGACTATCATCCTAGTTTTGATATTTGAACTTTTTGCGTAGTGGAGGGAACTTCGCGTTTAAATTATTTTGAAATGAATATGTAATAATAACGGACATTAACTATTTAATGTAATAATCTTTGTTTTGAGAAATACTTAAGAACATTTTCTTAGTGATATTTAAGGTCAGCTATGTCGTGAATATTATAAATAAGAGGGAACGGCATATCTATAGAGACATATGTAGAGGAAAATCTTTAACTAATGTAAATTTTCCATAACGATTTAAATTAATTGTTTATTTATTATCTAGTTATTAATTGTAAATAAGAGTAGGAAATAAATCAATGTAGGGTTCTTTGACCATTTTGGTCCTTGTTACCTTTTTTTGTAAAAGTCGAATTAAACTTGTGAATTGTTATAAAAGTATATGAGGATTACAAATTATCATAAAACTATAATTAGAGTATTAGGAGGGTATGGCCTGTGATATCAATTTAATTTTTTTTGTGTAAGCATAAAAAAATATAGACACTTTAAATAATGTTATTTTTTATTGTTTATATACAAGGCTTTCGCGTATCCATTATAATGGAAAGCTCCTAAACACTACATTTTGTTGTCTTTAAATTTATAAGCGCAGTTCACCTTTGTTTATTTATACATTGATTAATATTCTCGATGTTCCTACGTTATATATGTTGTCACTAGTTAATATAAAGTTAAATAAAACATTATTTTGGGACTTGCAATTTTTTAATGATAATTTTATCCTTAGGTATAAATATAGTATACTTATTTAGGCATATCTGCAATTAAATATTCATATATATTAGTTCTTATTAAGATTTTTTGGAGGTAGATCATGGTTCTTTTTGCCACCTATTTGGGATGAGTGGCGTGATCTGGAGACTTATGACGTCCCAAAATTTTCCAAATTTAATTACTCACACTGCTCACTCCTATTATTCCCTTTAAACTTTTTTGTTTGTTTTGTACCCCCCCTTTTTTTTGAGTAACGGGTACACTGTAATCACTTCATAGTTTGCTCGTGGCATGCTCGGCTTTCCATGGGTCAGAGTATGCTCGTAGCATGCTCGTTCCACGTGGATACTTTCTGCGAATAGTGAGCATTATGTTACATATTACATTACAGTCTCGTCTTGCCTAATATATACTAACCTTGATATTTCAAATACGAAAGGAATGTAAATCAATTTAATTTTAAATATTTGCTATGATAAGTTTATTTTCTTATGTGTGTCACTTCTGTAATGAAAGTTACAGGTTTATAAATTTATAAAAGTTTCTCATTTGATGAAAATGAATAATTATATCTAGTTTGAAAATAATTTTTGTACTTTTGACACATACTTAATTATTTTAATACCAAATTCAATGTTTCTAAGGATTTATTTGTTATGTAGCTAATGCGTATTCTTGATATTTTATTATTTTATAAAATAAGCCCAATAGTGTGATAATGGCTTCTCGTATTTATAGCACATGTTTTAAAACTATTTTTGATAATTTAGCTATCAAACACAATTTTAATCGTTTTGAGGTTATCCGATACTATGGGCGATGGGTCCATCGCAAGCCTTTACGCGTAATCAATCCAGAGGATAATCACAGTCAAAGCACAAGAAATGAAAAGCTTACTATTGAAAAGCAATTCCTAAAATATCAGCCCAAGAATAAAGAAATTAACGCCGAATGCAATGATAATGATCCAACAACACTTGAAGATAATTTAAATAACTATAAGCATTCTAATTATCAAGAGGAAAGTGAAATTATAGAGCTAGAATCTCAAACTCAAATTAGTTCGTCTGTTTCAAAGTCACATAAGAGAGTGTCCAAAACAAAACGGGTAGAGCTAACATATAAACAAAAAGCAAGCTTTAATGCTATTAAAATGAAAGCAAGTGCAGAGAAACATTGTGTACCTCTATTTTCTAAGTTAAATGATGGTGACCCAAAATTCAGGTTAGTACACTTTTTTTAAACACCTTGTATTCCCATTTGGATTAAATGCTTATGTACTAATTAAACTGATGCGTTAGGGATGAGAATGTTGAATTAAGAGGAAGTGCACCCACATTTTCGTGGAGGGGGTTGGGAAACCGTCAAGGAAAAAACCACCCTCATTAGGTATAACAAATTGGGATCGAGCCACAATCTCCTCGTCATCGGCAGTAGAGTCCGTTGCGAGAGTAGCACCTCTGACCATACAGTCTTTGTAGCAGGTAGTAAGAACTCGTACGCTATTAAAAAGTAAATAAACCAAACTTACTCTATTGCAGTTAAGGTTTAATGGAGCACACATTTGTCTAATCTTATCTGCTTGAGACAAATTGATATTTTATTTTCAAAACTTACCAACTCACACATTAAGCTTCAAGCTTTACGTAATTAGTAGGCTAATACTTTGCAATGAAGAAAAATTGAACTTTAGAACTAAGCACGCAGATTTGAATACATTTTGTACCCTCTTTTATTTTGCTTCTTGAAACTTAGGGCTGTTTTAACAAATGCATAAATTTCATCATTGTGGTCAAATCATCCTTATTCATCACCAATGGCATGGCTTTATACTAGTCAACTTAATGAAAAATATATTTCATCCTTTATATAAATATTCCACACACATTTTAAATGTATGGTACACTTAAGCAGGGGTGCAGAATATGTTCAGAGATCCAATATTTCCCCAGAACATAACATTTTCATAAAAAATTTCCCTGAAAACCATATCACTCAAAATAAAACATTGAATATTTTATAGAGGCTGAAGGTAATAAGGATTATTACCTATTACATAATTTGGAAAATCCAAATTTAAATATATTTTTAGTCATAGTTATTTTTATAGTACCTACCTTATAAAAAATGTAGTTGTCTTCCAGAAATGACAACATTCCCATTTCCTTGTTTGCATTACATATTGTTATTAATTGTTCATTGATACCAGTAGGCTTACTGGTGCTAAAATTTAATTTTACATCTTGAGAGTAAGAGGCAATGGAGTGTAATTCCGGGAGGCCTTGGTTTAATTGTTGATTTTCATAGACTTTTTGTTTTTTCATAGACTCACCACTACTGCAAGGTCTTTCACTATCAACCACACTAGGGAAAATACTATCGCTATTTACGACTATGAGCTTTTCCTGATCACATTATTTACATTTCACAAAACTTGCAATACTCCCTTGATCCTTACTTCTAGGTTTTTCTTGGGGATGTCCGAGTTTATCACGTCTGCCACGCCATTAAGCACAGTTGACGTCTTGTTTGCTCTTAAAAGTCGACATAGTATAAACATTTGTTTCACTAAACCATCTAATTTTTTTATAAACATTTATTTCTTGTACAATGTACAAACCTTAATAGGTCCACTAAAAACAACAATTTTATGGATACACAATTATTACAATACGCATGTCACGAGTTTAAATAAACTTCACGCACATCGTCGTGCAATTAGGCTGCGATACAACGGGTGACTGAATTCAAACTAAAACAAAACGCCGCTCACCCTTCCCTACCCTCCACCGCCTTCCCACCATAGATACCAAACACCCGCGGTAGGGTAGGTGACTGATGACTCATCACTCAATCATGCCATTAGCCAGGTTAAATTATTAGATTTTTCCTTTGCCCCTTATCTCAACCTTTGACTTCTTATCTAGAACTCTGACACATTATCTTAGCCTCTAGACACCGCAACTCTTTGTGCTTACACAGACACTGCCTCACTATAGCACATACTGATAGTGTCGGGTGTTGCATGTCATCAGCCTTAGTTTTTCATACAAATGAAACTACTATATCAGAACCATAATTTACTAAAAAGTCAACAAAATTGTTGGACTATTCCCTGCCCCAAATTTCCCCAGGACTGCTTTAATTTCCCCCAAACCTCATTTGCGCGTTCGGACATATTCTGCACCCCTGCACTTAACAAGCCTAACATTTTTGTGGCACACCGTTATGTTTTGGGTAAGCACAGAGGCATTAGAAAATGGACTAGCCTATATATACCCAGTCCAACAGTTTAACGATAAATCAAATTGAGGAAACTATAGATTATAAATTTTTCCTGAAATATGGTAAATTAAATGTTTCAAGATTAAAAATTTAAGTTCTTTTTAGTGCCCGCTTTGTTAACACTTGGAAACATTTGGTTCATACTGTTAGTAATTTGGGTAAACCATAACTCTAACATCACATGAAAGCTTTTGACTTTGTCAGATGCAACTATTTAAAATATTAGTAAAAAATAACTTAAATAAAAAGTAAAAACAAGTAAAAAATGTGGACGATGCATGGTTGCCACTTACATCATTTCATTTAAGTTCTTATTGAACAACGATGCGTGGCACTCTGGGCTCTGCCTGCACGACGCACTCAATTGAACCACCCCAGCACACAGTTTGCGGATCATTGCTCTAAAGTTGGCTACCTACTCTATAGATTGTTTGCAAAAAGTTAATTCCTTCTGGAAACAGGCATTTTTATATTAAGAAAATAGTGGCAACTCTGATATTTCTACTTGCTAGAAATATATTTGCAATAATGTTTTAGATATTTTGATATAGACTTGTTGCTTAATCAATTACCATATTGCAATAAAAATTGTTTTGAAATTGTATTTTTGTTCTTTCATTTTCTTCTTTCAGTAATATAATGACACTGGTTAAGTCAAAAAATAAGAGAGAGAAGGGAAAGCTCATACTGTTGGAAGGAAAACGTTTGATAGCAGATGCTATCTTGTCTGGGTTCCCACCCCAGATTGTTTTTTTCAGTCGACTGAGTGACTTGAAAAACCTCAACTTACCATCCTTTGGAGTGCAGGTTTACAAACTGCCTTACAAGACAATCTCTTTGTGGTCTGATGTCTCCACATCGCCAGGAATTGTTGGTAACAGAATAATACATTTAACAATACAACTAAACAAACCCATTAATTTCAAGTTTTTTTAATTTTCCATTTTGTATCATTAATAGACCTACACATTTGCTTCGATGGCCACATGGTCTATGACGCTACTTTCACAATATACTAGACTGTCGAAGACAGGGAGATTGTGTTTCGATCTCGGTTGAATATACTTAGGATGGTTTTTCTTAGATGGCTTTCCACTCTACCTACAACCAAATGCGTATACACTTCCTCTAAATACAACCTTCCTAATCCCCTAACACATTAGTGTAATTAGCACATAGGAATATAACCCAAATGGTTTAGTAGGACACCTTGCTAAAAAAAAAAGTCAAATAATATAGAAAATTTAAATACTACACTAGTGATTTGGAGGATAGTTATAAGAAAATATATAAGCATACAGCTGAAAAATCAGCCTGGTTCATTTGTTTAGGACCTCCTGAATATGCGTCAAAAACTCTAATTTTGAGTTGACTCTGTTCATAATTTTAAGGGATCTATGCACAATAGGACTTGTTTGTATAGTATTATGGGGCGGTGTCAATAAATAACCGAAAGAGTATCTACCTTGATACAATCACATAATTGTCAGTTTGAATTAATGGGGAGGAATAAATACTGTCCCACTGTTGTCAAACCCATTAATGGTTGCTCTTGGTGTGGCCATCTCTTTCTGTTTTAAAAACAAGATAACTGATCGCTATGTAAGGGAATGCTATTTTCACAGCACATGACATTGCTTCATTAGTTAGCGGAAAACATCACAAGACTTGAAAACAAGCTATCCATTACAAAACATTCGTGTAGTAAACTAAATTAATGTTGACGGAGAGGTTGAGGTTTTGATCCTGGTTAGTTACACTGGGTGTGGCTTACCACATTAATTATAACTTAAGTTTTCCCATTCGCTCCACAATAACTTGGCTTCACTTCAAACAAGTGGTATTAAATCCGTGTTCACATTACACCTCCTTCTACGACACAGGTGCACACCACTTCAAACTCTCCCAGTTGCCGGTTCACGGCCCTCCTCTTTTCTGACCCATTCTGCATAATGTGTGACATGCATTTGGTTTCATGGTATTGTGTAGGGCCCTTTAAATTTCCACTTAGCCATTTTTGTGATTAATTAGTGTAATATATCAACTACAGGTTTAGGAAACCCTAAGTTAGTTTAAAAATAATTAAATACTTTGATTTGTAGGTGGTAGAGTGTGTTCTATTGCCCAGATACGCCAATTAATATTGGCTCTAGAGTCGGGTGTTTGTAGAGCTATAGGTGTACATGCCTAATTTATATTGTTTACTTTTTTTTAGTCATGGTTTTAAAACAAGTTTTTTTTACTACCGCATTTTACTACCTGTTCAGGCTATATGCATTATATGATAATTTTTTATTATTATTTAGCACCGCGTCTTACTACCCGTTCGGGTTATAAGCTTAAGTACTAATTACGCTAATGGATTAGGAATTGGGAAGGTTGAATTTAGAGGAAGTGAACCCGCATTTGCGTGGAGGGAGAGTGGAAAACCATTTAGGAAAAACCACCCCCCAGTTCACCCGACCGAGATTCGAACCTCAATCTCCCCGTCCTCGAAGGTCTGGCTCAACACGACTGGCGCGTTAGCCAACTACGCCACCGAGGCGGGTTATATGATAATTACCCACTATGGTGGCCACATGGTCTAACACGCTAATCTCGTATTGGACTAGACTGCCAAAGACGGGGAGATCAGGGTTCGATCCTGGTCGGGTGCACTGAAGGTGGTTTACCCTAAATGGTTTTCCACTCGCCGTGCAAATGCGGGTGCACTTCCTAATCCTTAACCCATTAGTGTAATTAGTAAATAGTCGTATGAACTGAACGGGCAGTAAGACACAGTGCAAAAAAAAGATTTTATGATAATTGCTCTAATGGAATAGGAATGAGACATTTTAGAGGTGATCTACCTACATTCACATGGAAGGAGTGTGGGAAATCGTTTAGGGAAAACCACCCTCAGATCTGACAGGGTTCGAACCTTGATCTCCCCATCATTAGCAGGCCAGTCTAATACGAGAGTGGCGCCCTAGACCATTTGGTCACTAAAGCAGGCTTAAAACACGTATCTACTTTCACAAAATGTGAATGCATAGTAACTTTTGACCCCTAAGGGATTTGAACCTTTAAAGTCTCCAGAGGAATCCGGCCAACACTTTAAAACATATCAAGGTGATCTTTCTCATAGCATGGAGGCAAGATATTTTGTAAGTTGTTTGTTCATAAAATTTTGAGTTTAGAAGGTGCACATACATTTATACCTGTTAAGAATGTTTTTAATCTTTATTCTGGATGCGCCACAACCATGTGCTTTATTTTCTCAGGTATCATGAAGATTCCACAAGTTGACAAAAAGATGCCATGTCCAGAGGATTTGCCCCTCACTATATTGTGTGACAACATTAGGGAGCCAGGCAATCTCGGTACTATATTGCGGACAGCTGCAGCTGTGGGCTGCCACCAAGTTCTGCTTACAAAAGGTGAGAAAACACACACAAAACTCGCAAGGGAATGCGACTATAACTTGTTGAAATGACAATTTCTCAAGTTTTATTAAAATAGTTTTGCATCCCAAACTAATAATTTTTTTAGTAAGTTTGAAGTGTTCATACTTCAAGGGTTAAGGTTCTTTTTTTACATTGCGTTGTACTGGATAAAGTGTGTCAATTTTTCAAAAATATTTAATAATTTAGAATTAAAATCCTGAGTCACACAGTGACGTGTCCTAGCGGTAGGATAGGCCTGTCAAACTTGTTTGATCATAAGGGCCACATTGAAATTTGGAAATATTGAGGGCCGTGTTTAATAGATTTTAAACCATTTTAGTAGGATTCTTTTAAAAATATTCGTTTTAAAGCCCTTTTTATCTACATATATAATTTCCTAATGTTTGCGTGCGTCTCTTTCCGCACCCTCAGAAGCTCATAGATGACCTAGAAAGCTGACACTTTGCACACTTATAGAATAGAGCACAAGACAGAACCTAACAGCCCCGGCTTTTCGATTTTTTATTTTAGTTGATTAAAAGAGAATTGATTTAGCTAACTCATTTTATCCACTCTTATATAATAACTGACATTAAAGATAATCGTTTTGACAAACAAAACCCAACCTTCCATGGGTCTATCATTTGAAGATTAGGTTTTATTAGGTTGGTTAGTATTATAACTAACCTGTTGTAGACAAGCTTAAAACCTAGCATAGTAATAAAAAGAAAATTAAGATTATAAAATGTTAAGACTCAGCCCCAACCTTCTACTTTTTTCACAGAAATATTAAACTTTTTATTTGTATCAATGGTTTGTTAGGCTTTAAATAATATGTTCAAGTCACCAAAATTCATGACAAATGAATGTCTGTAAGCGATGATCTCTCTGGTGTTTGTTCCTCATCATGTGAGAAACCAGCTGTTCACATTCGCAATAGCTGCTAAATATTGTGCATATTTGGTCCATCAGTTTAACAATATTTGGTGCGCAAATGTACACCTTTTTGCGAATCAATCTCTGGTTCAAGTAAAGAGTAAAAATATGGTGCTCCATTCTCAACCATTGTTGAATTTTCCCTAAACAATGCCTAATTTTACAATTTTCTAGAGTTGGGTCAAATCCACTATTTTATGAATCCAAATCTTGATATTATCTCAAATCTTGAATCCAAGACCGAATCTTGGAATAGAATGAAATACAAACTAAATGTTAACATTTCTTTCTTATAATGCATTCATTATAACATTAATACATTCAGTTTAGAGTGTTAAATTACTGATCTGGGGCCTGGTTGTTAAGTTCATCTTATAATTGGACCGCGTTATGCATCAACAGACCAAGCGCCATTTTTAAAAAAATGCAGATATTAATGCCATCTTGTAGCCAAAGGTTGAAACTACATGAAAAAAAAATACTAGTTTCTCCATCGGCCGTTTCTAGCTTGATAAATTATTATAGACTAACCACCTTTTCTCTATGGCTGCTTTTTCGTTTTGCATCAAAAGACCAAATCCCCACAGTTTGTGTTTGTACTCTCAATGCTAATTCCAGAGTTTTACATCAATAGACCAAGTACCACCTGCTTGTCACAGTCTAGTGATAAAGTTTGTGGAATAATTAGATTTTATATTTGTTTAAAAAAAATTCTCTCTTTCTGTGATATATATTGTGCATCAATGTTATAAGTTTTTTGAAATGGCATATTGTTGTTAAAAAGTTTAAAATGTCCAGTAGAAGTAGAAAGACTTTAGAGCTACTTAAGAAGAAAGAAAATCCAGTTAATGTCGAAAGCGTGGTCACGCCTTTTGAGGTTAGTTTTCCATTGACTAAAACTTTTTGTTTACAACAATGATTATATTTAGATTAGAAACTATTATTATACATTATCATATAACATTAATTTATTACTATTGAGTATCTTAATGTAGCTACTAAACTTAAGGTGGGGTGCTAGTGAGCGTGAGTTTAGGGCAGTATTTTCGAAGTTTTTATAGCATAAACTTTTTTTGGCCAAAATAAATAAAATATTTCTTCTATAGAAACATAGAGTTTAGCTTTCCGTGCATGCTAATCTCAACAGTTCTTTAATATCTGTCAAGGGTGTCTTAGAATTTAGTGACAACTTTTTCTCTGCATTTAAAAATTTTGTCACCAAATGCCACCATGCTCATGGCAGATATTCAAGAACTGTTGAGATTAGCATGTGCAGAAAACATAACTCTGTTTCTTTAGAAGAAATATTTGATCTATTTTGGCCAAAAAATGTTTATGCTATAAAAACTGCAAAATTAATGCACTAAACTTTCACTCACTAGCACCCCATCTTAAGGGGTGTACTTAGTAAAAATTGTTTTCTTTGTGTTTGGCAAATATGATTTCTAAAGTAATATGAAATCATACCTGTGATGATGTGCCTTAAAATATCGTAGCTATTTATACTGTACCAACAAGTGTATTGTAGATCTACTCATATAATTGTTATAATATTTACATCTGGGCTAATTTCAATTTGAACATACATTGTTGTAATCTTATCTTTATAGTTAAGATTAAGACTGATACAGTAAATATTTTAGTAATTTGATGCATTGTTGTAATTTAACCTTGGTAGACAACTAATTTGTTGTACTCATATTGCAATTATTGTTAGTATTATAACACAATAAACTCACACAATACAACTAAAACTAACAAATCTCTTGCTATTCATAAAATCACAGGTATAAAATATAGGCTTATTGTTTGACAATATCACGAATTATTTTACTCTGATATTTCTAAAATATTTTTACACTATTGAATGACTTATAAACATGTTATGGGCCTTATTAAAAAAACTTGTAAAGGATTTATTTTAATTGATAAGGTTATTCTAGCTTGGATAGCTTTATTGCCTGTCTATAGTATTTTTATAATTATATCATGAGGTAAAGTTAAGGGTGCGAGGAAATCAATATGTATATAAGTAGAAAGAGGATGGGAAACTAGTAAAGTGAAACCCACTCCAATCATGATCTCTTTGGCACAGACGCCTTTAACCACGCTACAAGCTATGCAAGTTTAGTCATATTGTAGGTGATGTTTTACATAAGTTTAGATTAAAAATACTGGAATAAATTTGTTAATAATGTATTGTATAGCCCTAGATTATTTTAAATTAAGTAGATTAACAGATATATTTTATATATGTCACACATGTTATAGGCCCAGCAATATCTTTCAGTGCCTATCTAAGTGCAGCTTCATTGTTTTTTCACAGGATGGAAATTACAGTGGACACCCATTATTAAATGATGGTTTGAGTTTGTTTCCTGAATCACATTGTGATTCGTTAGTGGAATCTTCTACACCAAAACCTCAAATAAAAATTGATTGCATTGATTTCCCATCAAATTATGAATCTTGTACATACTTTGAGCTTCGTCCAACTACAATCAGGCCCCATGAGTTTAGTGGATACGCTAAGGGTATTTCTGATCTGCAGCCAATATTCCCAGACAAACAGTTACACACTGTTTCATCATCAACAAACTCAATAATTAATAAAGGCTATGAACTAGATATGCCCGATAAATTAGGGATCGAGAGGACAAAATGTCATGCTCATAGTGAGAAACAGGATGCTTTATCTGAGTACTCAATTACAAATTGTGCTGAGATTCAAACAATTCTCTTGGTAGAAGATGCTGACCCACAAAAAGCTCAGATATTGGAAGATTCTGACACTCGGACAGATATCTTGATGACATATGCTGACCCCCAGACAGCTCCCATGATAGAAGATTCTGACCTTCAGACACCTATGATAGAAGATGCTGACCTTCAAACTGTTTCACCTTCCCTAGGAAAATCAAGGTCAACTGGAAGACCTAAGAAAGGCCGTAAGCGCAAAATTATTCATCAGTCAAGAGAGTCTAGGAAAAAATTTTGTCAAACAAACAAAGAGTACATAAATCAGCGAGGGAAAGGTGTGGAACCCAGAGAGTTCAGAGATTTTAACTGTAAATGCAGGTGTAATGAAAAAGTAAGTGTGATGGAGAGAGAAAAGGAGTTTCAAAAATTTTGGAATTTGGACTCATATGAGGCAAAGGCATTGTATATTAGCAGTATGGTGACTGTAAATCCAATTGTTAGGAAAAGGAAGAAAGATTCTGATAGAAGACAATATTCTAGAGTATATCATTTGGGTACGTTAGAGGTGTGCAAATCAAATTTTTGCAAACTTTGAGAATTTCATCATGCAGAGTTGATGCTTATCTTAAAAAGACTAAACACTTGGAAACGATAGTTATTAAAGACAACAGGGGAAGTACTGGAGGACAAAACAAAATAACATCACAGCAAGAACGTCAAATTGTGGACCATATTAACAAGTATCCCAGATACAAATCACACTATTCGCGGTCCAAGACTGAAAAGGAATATTTGCCCTATGACACCATCCTTCCAGTAATGTATGCTATGTATAAAGAGGAGTACAGTAAGCCTGTTACGTTTTCAACATACAAAAAAGTATTTTACAGCAAGTTTAACTTGAAAAGAAAACCACTAAAGAAAGACACCTGCAACATGTGTGATTCGTTAGTGGCACAAAAAACAAATGCTAAAGGTGATATCAAAGCTGAGCTTGAAGAAAAGCATGTAAAACACCAGGATGAAGCAAAATTTGCACAAGATTTGATGAAAGATGATTTGAGGAAAGCTAAGGAAAGCCTATGTCTAGAAGCACTCACCTTTGATATGCAGAAGACCCTGCCTCTACCCAAAATTTCGACCAACATTGTGTTCTACAAGTGAGTTCTATGGCTCTATAACTGTGGTGTTCATTCTGGGTCCAGCGGAAAGAATTTTTGTTACCTTTGGCTTGAAGGAGAGGCGGGTAGAGGCGCACAAGAAATAGGTTCATGCCTAAAAAAACATGTTGAAATCAATTTAGGAGAAGAAACGGAAGAGTTGATTGATTGGTCTGACTCGTGCGGAGGTCAAAACCGAAATATACAAATGATCTTAATGCTAAAGGCTATAATGGAGCTACATAGCTCTCTTAAGAAAATAACTATCCGTTTTCTCATCTCTGGACACAGTTTTTTGCCCAACGATTCAGTATTTGGAGACATAGAATGCGCCTTAAAACTTCAACAGCGCATGTACACGCCTGATGACTATATCAACGTCATGTTAGGCTGTAGGAAAAAAAAAACCTCAATGTCATTAGAATGGGAAAGATTGACTTTGTAGGAACAACTAAGCTTGAAGCAAGCATCACAAACAGAAAGAAAGACATTAAAAACAACCCAGTAAATTGGCTAAAAACTCGTGAAATTGTGTTGTTGAGCGAGAACCCATTCGACATTTACATGAGCAGCACCTTCAATGGGGACGGGCAACAAGTAAGCTTACTTAAGAAACGATTAGGTCGCCCATCCTTTAGCACTCGTAACTTTTGCCAAAACTTTGTGCATCTCTGGCCAGATGGAAAACCAATCTCAATTCCAAAGCTAAACGACATCAAGAGTATTTTGCACCTTCAGATGCTAAGTTTCTATCAGAATATCTCATCTAAAGAAGGAATTGAGGATGACATAGAGGGATATGATGCTGTACTTGATTTTGTTGTTGAAGAAGAGAGCTAAGCATTAATTATTTTGCCTAAACATATTTTCAAAAATTATTTACATACACTTTTTCACTGTTTGTATTATGGCTTATTTTAATTTAATTTAAATTGAATTGAATAAATAAATGTCTTAAGCAAAACCCAATATTACACTTTTATTGACTTATTGTTTATTCCTATCTACTGTTTATAGATTTGCAATAACAGACTAAATTACAAAATGGCAGTTGGTTTGATTGTGCATAGCTAGATCTCACAATGGAGTCAAAAGCAATATCAGACTAAGCGCCAAAAATCAATATATCTCCTTACCTACTTAAATATTTAAATGTTTGTTACCTAAGAATTAAAATTAAGTTCCTTTTAAAAAATGATATGGGAAAAAAAATTAAAATATATATTATTACAATTTTTTTCTTAGAGTGTTGCTAAAAGCTCATTTACTCAAAACTATGTTGTTGGTGCTTGGTCTGTTGATGCATAACGTGGTCCAATTATAATAGGTTCTTAGCCACCAATTCAAGCAGTATTAGAGTTTTTAAACAAATTTCACATGGAGAATTGAATTTTTTTTTTTTTTAAGGATTTGAGTCTCGAATCCTCTAATCTTGAATATCCTTAACAATTTGAGGGATTTGAGATCTCATCCCTTTAAATTTCATAATTCAAAAAAATTGTATATTTCTATTAATAGGGTATATAATAATACGAATCGGGCCACATTGTATGTTGGTTCATCAAAAGGTCCGCAGGCTGCACAGAATCATGGTTGGGGGCCGTGCCGCAAGTTTGACATGTCCGCCAGGTAGGATTGTGCTAAGTAACATCAACTAAGGCGCTCCCTGGATAGTTCCGTACTACACTTCCTCTTCCACATTTTTGAAAAGCTCGCTTGATCGATGTAAATGCTGTATTTTTAATTTTTTTTTTAAAGTGCACAATTTCTAGTCATTTTGAATCTCATAGTTTTTTTTATTGCTATTTCATAAGTCTTATTACGCATGTGTCTGCCAGTCTTAGAAACTAGACAAGGACAGGGAAATGTTTTACAACAACCAGAAATTCACTTTTCACTTTAGAATCGAAAAAGTAAAATGTGTAAATTAAATTTAATGTTGGTAAGGAGTGTATAAATCATGACATTACAAGTTTAACGCTAAGGTTATTGACCGATTGGTACAAGGAGTAAAGATGGGAAGGCTAATTTAGAGGAAGTGCATCCACATTAGTGTGGATAGGGAGTTGGAAAATTTTTGCAACTGGCTAAGTTTTAAACCTTGACCTCGATCCAGGCTATTGCGAGGTTTACTTCTTAGACCCCCACGGTTAACCGTGCAGATGTATAAATGTTAAAGTCAATCCCATTGGTGGTGCTCCAATATTTTCTTATTTACGAAGTGGGAGAGCAGGAGAAAAGCGGAAAAGAGAGAGAGCGACCGAGTCTTAAATATCTCCCTCCTAGTTTACTAACTAATATTAATTTTCAGTATATTGTGTAAACTAAACAATTTAATTTTAATTAATTTTATAACATAAATGTTTCCAGCACACAGTTGTCGGTATGAGAAGACTATATGGGTAGCCCAGAAGTGGAAAGATTAGTCAGTACTAATGTACCATTGCCTAAGGGATGCCCGATTGTATTAATCGTACATCCTTATCCAGAGGATCTTTCCATATCCTATGTAATGAGATGAGGGTGATAGTGATTGGGGGTGTGGAACCAGTAGAAACACTTAAACCTAACTTAAGCCTAAATAACCAAACTCTTGTGAATGTTGGGTTAGTTCCACACTCGCTATCAACAACAGCCAACTTCTGTGGCATATTTCATAACTAAATAAGATCACCACAACACAGTATAAAATTCTCTTTGCGAGTCTTAATTCCTGATTAACATAGTCATTCCAGCTGTCATTGGATAAATAAAGATAATATTCACAGTTCTTTCCATACTATTTGGCATCAAGGAATCATATTTGCCACCTCTAGTTTTTTGAACACTTGTTATATTTTTGTTGTTATTAATTTACTTGAATAGTTTGTTTTCATAAGATTTTACTTTATTTTCAGGTTGTGTTGATCTTTGGAGCCCAAAAGTATTGAGAGCTGGAGCAGGTTCCCATTTCCGCCTCAGGATACACAAAGACGTGACACCAGAAAACTATTACAAATACATTGATGAAGACAGCTCTATTTTCCTGGCTGACAACAACGTTGACATTGAACAAGATGAGGAATCTGTAGATAACTCAAGTGAAAGTGACAGTGAAAGCGAAAATGAAAGTAAAACTGATATCAATGAGCATGACACTGATAACAGTGAACCGATTTCACAGATGAATTATGATTGTATTTCTTTAGTGCCATACTATAGTGTAAACTATACATCACAGAGTTCTATTGTTTTAGTAATTGGTGGAGAAACGGAAGGACTGAGTAACTTCTCGTACAGTCTAGCATATAACAGGAGTGGAATGCGATTGAATGTCCCACTAAGTAATAATGTGAATAGTCTCAACACTGGAACAGCGCTAGGAATTATTGCTTTTGAGATAAAAAGACAGTTCTTGTCCAAGCAACAAACATACAAACAGGATCTCAAACAAAGTGTAGGACACAGTTTTTAGAAGTTTGAGATGTTTTTATTATAAAAATATCTTCTAGGACTAGTGTTTAATATTTAGACAAAAATTGTTACAGAACAAATGTAGCATATTTTGAGTTTGAAACATATGAGCATATAACAGAAAGTGAGTGAGTGGAGAAGGATCAAAAGAAATTAAGGAGGCAGAGTGGTGGAAAGACTAAATTTACCCAGCCACAGGCTGGAAAAAGATAGTGGTGATTATGTTTAATTTGTGTTTGATTCTCAGAAAAACTGCAAAAATACATTAGCCACACTGGTTAAAATTTTGAGGGACTTATAACAAGATAAAAGAATAGACATGAGGTTTGAGGGGTGTTAGGTAAGGAAGAATGGAGAGAGAGAAATGAGGAGTGTAGAAGGCTGTTGGAGTTATGTGCAAGAAATAAAAGTGGCAAACAGCTGGTATAAGAAGGAAAGAGAAAGTCATAAGATCACTAGATACAGTTGGGATGGGGATCAAAAGTCGATGATAGACTACTTTATCCTGGGTGAAGAAATGAAAAGGCAGACTGTAAATATCAAGGTAATACCAAGTGTGTCAGTATATAGTGACCACAGGTTGTTGATGGGATGGGAATGTAGGAGAAAGGTAGTAAGCTAAGAAAAAGAAATAAGGATGTGGATGCTAAAAAATGAAGAGGAAATATAGCTGTACCCAAGAAAGGCTAGAAGCTTAATACACAAGGATGCGATGCAAAGTGTAGAGGTTGAATGGGAAAGGTTTAAGAACAGTCTAGTTGGAGCTGCAGAGGAGGTATGTGGGAGGACAAATAATAAGAGGAAGACGAATAAGACACCCTGGTGGAATGACAGTGAAGGAAGCAGGGGAGGAGAAGAATAAAGTATTCAGAAGGAATTTTAAGAATAGGAACGAGTAAACAATGGAAGAATATAGGGAGAAGAAGAAAAGAGCGAAGCGAGTTATACAGGAAACCAGGAAGGATTGGATGCTAAAATGGACAGAAACGCTGGAACGGGATGTGAAAGGAAGTAAAGTGTTATATAGCCAAGTAAAAAACAGTAGAGAGAAAAGACAATAAGTTAGAATGCTAGATGAAGAAGCAAGAATGTTCAAAACAGGGAGACATAAAATGAACTATGGATGAGATATTTTGAGAAATTGTTCAATTTGGCAGAGGAAAGGGAAGAGTGAAACAGAGGAGTAGGAAGGTATAGCAGAAGAGGAGGAAACAGGTGGAGGATGCATCAAAGAGGATGAAACAAGGAAAAGTACCAGGTGCAGATGAACTGACTGTGGAAATGATAGCGCAATACAATGGTTATACAGTGTGCTGAGAGAGTTTTGGAAGGAAAACAATGTACCGGAAGATTGTGAAAAGGTAGTTAAAAATATGGACACCCTATAACCTTGATAAATTAACAGCCGAGGACTGGTTTTTGTGCCTGTCCTAGTCTTAAGTTGGATTATAAGGTATATGAAGCTACAACAGGCCTAGCCAGCCGGTAGTGGAAAATATATGATTTGAGTAAAAAAACTGACCCAGACCACAGGCTGTAAAAAGTAATGATGTAAAGTAAAATAACCCTGTTTGTTAGAAATTACCCAGAAATGGACACTCAACTCCTAATGTATTTTCAGAACAACTCCATAGATGTAATAGCTAACTTACATTCTCTTTGTTCATATTAAGCCAACCAAAATCTTGCTAACAAATTTAAAGCTATGATTAGATTAATAATAAGAACTAATGTTTTTGTTAAGTAGTGGGTCTGGGACGGGGTCAAACTCAACCTCATGAGGCAAATGAGGAATTAATTGAATGGAAAAGTAGCAGCTTTAGTCTAGAAAGGAGATTAATGACCAAATGTTGACCAAATGACACCCTCTATCCTCAGAAGTTTGCACTATCTTCACTAACAGACAGCAGCTGCTCGGTCAGTATGGCTCGATCGGAGGTTGATGGCATGTGGTTAAATATTTACATGAAATACTTTTTTTTTATATGTTTTGTACTAATAACTTATCAAAAACAATAAAAAGAGTGGGAAATAACAAAATTAAAAAATAGTTTTATTTATAATATTGTATTCATTTGTCACTCATAATAACATTTTGATGTAGTTTCAAATAATGTCACAATAAAGTCTATTATATAGTTAATAAAATGTTTGTTTCATTGTTATCTCAATCATATTCCCAAATATAGTTGGGTCGGATTTGAATATTGGAAAAAAATGAACAAATATGAAATAGAAAACGCTACCCATATTTGTAAAGAAAAATCACATCCATATTTTATAAAACTAAAAGAAAAAAAAAGTAATTTTAAAGGGTGGTTGCTCACAGGATTTTCTAAATACTTTAATAGGAGATTATAGTACCAGGAGGTAACATAATTATACCTTCTAAAGACTTATGTTTGCCTAATACAAGTATTGGAAAGAATTGAAAATTACCACCTAATTTTTAGATTTTTTTTTGTATCAGGAAAACAAAACTTCAAGAGGTACCTAAAACTGGTAAAAAATCCTATAAAACAAGAAGTTGTAATTTGGGATTTTTCTGAAAATTTGAATTGGAAAATATAGTACCCCAGGAGGTTTCAAAATCATACCTTCTGAAAAGTTATGTTTGCCTAATACAAGTATTAGAAATAATTGAAAATTACCACCTAGTTTTTAGATTTTTTTTATATCAGGAAAACAGAACTTCAAGAGGTACCTAAAACTAGTAAAACATCCTATAAAACAGATTTTAATTTGGGATTTTCTGAAAATTTGAATAGGAGAATACAGTACTCCAAGAGGTTTCAAAATCATACCTTCTGAAGAGTTATGTTTTCCTAATATAAGTATTAGAAATAATTGCCAAAAATACCTTTTTTTTGTGTTAGGTAAACAGAACTTGAAGAGGTACCTAAAACTAGTAAGAAAATCCTTTAAAAAGGAGGTCATAATTAGGGATTTTCTGAATACCTGAATAGGAGAATATAGTACACCAGGAGGTATCAAAATCATACCTTCTAAAGTTATGTTTTCTTAGTACAAGTATTAGGAAGGGGTACCCGTCATTTGGCCTAAAGTGTAGGCTAAATGCCTTTAGGCCAAATGCCTTTTAGGCCAAACGCCTTTTAGGCCAAACGCCTTTAGGCCAAACGCCTTTAGGCCAAACGACTTTAGGCCAAATTACTTTTTGTAAAGTTAATTTTTATACCATTTATTAAAATGTGTTTTGCTGTCTCCGGAAACATTCGTTATGATTTGTAGTGATGCTAATAGATGGCGAGGTGTGTAGTGTTTAGTTAAATAATATATACTACCGTTTCAAAATTCGTCTTTTCTCAATTTACTACTTCCCAAGGTATAGCAGCACGTCCATTAACCTGTAGTACCCCTTTTGTATGTTGAACTTTTTACATTGCCAAGGTTTTATACTAGTTTTTGTAGCGTTTTGTACCAGAAATAAAAAGTTTTGTACTTGTACCGTTTTCTATTAATTAGCACATGTGGTCACACCATTTTAATAATTTTGTTTTATTTGGTATTTTGAATTTTTTTAAGTACCAAAGTATATTTTACTAGTCTTTCTTAGTATATTTGTTTAATAATTTTGCTAAAGGAATTAATCATTCTTTTTTATAATCATATTAACTTACTCGAGTTTGCCCACGCCTTCGCTCACATTTAAGTTGGGTAAATTATCTTATTTCTAGCAAATCATCTAATCCACCCTTGAAGGGTGTTTAGCTAAAGGAGAATATTGGACTTGTACATTTGCACCCATCTCGAACCCTTTTCGAATCTTACTCGCATCCTAGGTGAACCCCGCTCAAACACTTCATGTAGGTATAATGCACACTTCATGTAGGTTTAATGCACACTTCATGCAGGTTTAATGCACACTTCATGCACCCTTCATGCTCCCTTCATGCACCCTTTATACACCCTTAATGATCCCTAAATGCACTTTTAATACACCCTTAATTTTAACTTGGACACTTAAGCATTTGAGCACTTGCACATTTAGACATTTGTGCACTTTGACACTTGGACAATTGAACACATTGACATTTGCGTACTTTATAACTTGGACGCTTGGTCACTTGAACAATTGTACACTTGGACACTTAGACACTCATAATTTCATACTTTCTCAATTTCACATTTTTTCCTTGCACACATGCACATTAACAAATTGACAAAAAGGAAACATTTGCTTAGGTAAAGGAGAGTATTGAACTCGTACACTTGCACCCATGTCAAACCCTTTAAGAATCCTACTAAAAACTTTCTCGCATCCTTCGTGAACCCCCTTTATGCACACTTTATGCACCCTTTATGCGCCCTTTAAGCACCCTTGATGCACGCTTGATGCACCCTAGATGCACCCTAGATTCACCCTTGATACTCCCTAGATTCACCCTTGATGCACCATTGATGCACCCTTGATGCACCATAGATGTAGCTTAGATGCACCCTAGATGCACCCTTGATGTACCCTTGATGCACCTTAGATGCACCCTTGATGCACCTTAGATGCACCCTTGATGCACCATTGATGCACCCTTGATGCACCATTGATGCACCCTTAATGAACACTTCATGCACCCTTGATACAGCCTTGATGCACCCTTCATGCACCCTTCATGAACCCTTGAAGCACCCTTCATGATCCCTTCATGCACTCTGAATGCACCATTCATGCTCACTTGGACACTTGCATAATTCCAAACTTGCTCACTTTCACATTTTCACCATTGCACACATGCACATAAACAAAACAATAAAAAGAAAATATTTGCTTAGCTAAAGGGTAGTATCAAACTCGCACACTTGCACCCATCTCGGATTCTTTTCGAATCTTTCTTAAACCCTTCTCTCATCCTTCGTGAATCCCCTTGAATCCTTAATGAACCTTTCATGCAACCTTCATGCACCCTTCATCCACCCTTCACGCGCCCTTCATGTGCCCTTCATGCGCCCTTCATACGCCCTTCATACACCCTTCATGATCACTTCAAGCACCCTTCATGCACCCTTAGTGCGTTTTTAATACACCATGAATTTACATTTGGACACTTAGGCACTTGCAAACCTATCCATTTGCGAACTATGACACTTATACATTTTGACACATTCAAACGTTTACACTTTGACACTTACGCACTGACTCACTTGGACGCTTGGTCACTTGAATACTTGTACTCTTACAAAATTGCAAACTTGACTCTTAGACATATGGAAACCTTGCATAATTCCAAATTGGATCACTTTCACATTTTCACCCTTGCACACATGCACATTAACAAAACAATAAAAAGGAAATATTTGTTTAGCTAAAGGAGAGTATTGAACTCGTACATTTGCACCGATCTCGAACCATTTTCGAATCTTACTCGCATCCTAGGTGAACCCCGCTCGAACACTTCATGTAGGTTTAATGCACACCTCATGTAGGTTTAATGCTGACTTCAAGCAGGTTTAATGCACACTTCATGCAACCTTCATGCACCCTTCATGCACCCTTCATGCTCCCTTCATTAACCCTATATACACCCTTAATGATCCCTTAATGAACTTTTAACACACTCTTAATTTTAACTTGGACACTTAAGCATTTGAGCACTTGCGCATTTAGACATTTGTGCACTTTGGCACTTGGACAATTAAACACATTGACATTTAAGTACTTTCTAACTTGGAGGCTTGTTCACTTGAACACTTGTACTCTTGCACAATTGAACAATGGGACACTTTGACACTTAGACACTCTCATAATTTCACACTTTCTCAATTTCACATTTTTTCCTTGCACACATGCACAATAACAAATGGATAAAAAGGAAACATTTGCTAAGGTAAAGGTGAGTATTGAACTCGTAAACTTGCACCCATCTCAAACCCTTTTAGAATCCTATTAAAAACTTTTTCACATACTTCGGGAACCCCTTGATACACCCTAGATGCACACTCCGATGCACCCTTGATGCACACTCCGATGCACCCTTGATGCACACTCCGATGCACCCTCGACTCACCCTCTGATGCACCCTCCGATGCACCCTCGACTCACCCTCTGATGCACCCTCCGATGCACCCTCCGATGCACCCTTGATGAACCCTTGGATGCACCCCTCATGCAACCTTAGATGCACCCTTGGATGCACCCTTCGATGCAACCTTGACGCACCCTTGATGTACCTTTGATGCACCCTTGATGCACCTTACATGCACCCTTGATGCACCCTTGATGTACCTTTGATGCACCCTTGATGCACCTTTCATGCACCCTTGATGCACCCTTGATGCACCTTTCATGCACCCTTCATGCACCATTCATGCACCCTTCATGCACCATTCATGCACCATTCATGAACCCTTGAATCACCCTTCATGCGCCCTTCATGCACTCTTAATGTACTCTTAATGTACCCTTCATGCAATCTTAATGCACCCTTCATGCACACTTAATGCACTCTTAATGCACCTTTCATGCACTCTTAATGCCTTCATTCACTCTTAATGCACCTTTGATGCTCTCTTAATGCACCATTTATTCGCCCTTCATTATCTCTTCATGCATCCTTAATGCTCCCTTAATGGACTTTTAATACACCCTTAATTTTTTATTTGCACAGTTAAGCATTTGTGCACTTTGACACTTGGGCACTTGGACACATTCACACTTTTACACATGGACAATTGCACATATCGACACTTGTGCACTTACTCATTTGGATGCTTGGTCACTTGACTATTTGTACTCTTTTACAATTGCACACTTGGTTACTTATACTCTTGCATAATTTCACACTTGCTCACCTTCATATTGTAACCCTTCACACATGCATGCACCCCTCATGCACCTCCGATGCACCCTACGATGCACCCTATAATGCAACCTTGGATGCACCATACGATTCACCCCTCGATGCACCGTTCATGCAACCTCCGAAGCACCCTTGGATGCACCCTTAATGCACCCTTGGTACACCCTTGATGCACCCTTGATTCACCCGTGAATCACCCTTGACTCACCCGTGATTCATTCTTAATTCACCCTAGGATAAACCCTTCAATCCACCCTAAAATGCACCCTTCGACGCACCCTTGTATGCACCCTTTGATGCACCCTTGGATGCAGCCTTGGATGCACCCTCCAATATACACTAGGATGCACCCTTCGATGCACTCTTGGTTGAACCCTTCGATGCACTCTTGGTTGAACCCTTCGATGCACCCTTGATGCGCCCTAGATGCACCCTTGATGCAACCTTGATTCACCCTTGATGCACCCATGAGGCAACCTTGATGCACCCTCGATGAACCCTTGATGCAGCCTAGATGTTCACTAGATGCCCCCTTGATTCTCCCTTGATACACCCTTGATACACCCTTGATGCACCCTAGATGTACCCTAGGTGCATCCTAGATGCACCTTTGATTCACCCTTGATGCACCATTGATGCACCTGTATTGCACCCTTAATGCACCCTTGATACACCCTTGATGAACCCTTCATGAACCATTCATGAATCCTTGAATCACCCTTGATACACCCTTGATTCACACAAGTTGCCCCCTTGATTCACCCTCGATACAATCTTGATGCACCCTAGATGCACCCTAGATTGACCCTTGATGCACCATAGATGCACCCTTGTATGTACCCTTCTATAAATTATTCGATGCACCCTTCAATGCACCCTTCGATGAACCCTACTACGCAACTACGATGCATACTTTGATGCACCTTCGATGAACCTTGGATGGACATTCTATGCACCTTTGGATGCACCTTCCATGCAACCTTTGATGCACCCTTCAATGCACCCTTAATACACCCTTGATGCACCCTTGATGCACCCTTGATGCACCCTTGATTCACCGTTGATTCATTCTGGATTCATCCTTGGATGAACCATTCGATGCACACTTTATGCACCCTTGGATGCATCCTTGGATGCACCATTTGATGCACCCTTTGATGCACCCTTCGATGCGATCTTCGATATACCCTTGGATGCACCCTTGGATGCACCCTTGGAAGCACCCTTGGAAGCACCCTTGATGCACCCTTGATTCACCCTTGATGCACCTTTGATTCAACCTTGATTCACCATTGATTCACCCGTGATTCACCCTTGATTCAACCGTGATTAATTTTTAATTCACCCTTGGATAAACCCTTCAATGCACCCTTAGATGCATTTTAATTCACCCTTGGATTAACCCTTCAATGCACCCTTAAATGCACCATTCAATGCACCCTTGGTTTCACCCTTCGAAGTACCGTTCGATGCAACCTTAGATGCACCCTTCTATGCACCCCTTGATGCACCCTTGATGCACACTTGATGCAACCTTGATGCAACCTTGATTCACGCTTGATTAATTCTTGATTCACCCTTCGATGCACCCTTTGATGCACTCTTGAATGCACTATTCGATGCACCCTTGGATGGACCCTTGATGAGCACTTCGATGCACCCCTCATACACCCTCCAATGCACCCTACGATGCACCCTTGGATGCACCCTTCAATACACCCTTGATACAATGGACCTTTGGTTGCACACTTGATTAACCCTTGGATGCACTCTTGGATGCACCCTTGATGTACCCTTGATGCACCCTTGATTCAACCTAGATGCACACTAGATTAACTTTAGATGCCCCCCTGATGCACCCTAGATGCTCCCTTGATGCACCCTTGATTCATGCTTGATTCACCCTTCAATGCACCCTTCGATGCAACCTTCGATGAACCCTTCGATGCACCCTTGGATTCACCCTTAATGCAACCTTAATACACCCTTGATTCACCCTTTATTCACCCTTTATTCACCTTTGATTCACCCTTGTTTCACCTTTGATTCACCAATGATTCACTCTTGATTCATCCTTGGATGAACTATTCGATGCACCCTTTTTGCACCCTTGGATGCACCCTTTGATGCACCCTATCTTGTACATTCGATGCACCCTTCAATGCACCCTTCAATACACCCTTCAATGCACCCTTCAATACACCCTTCATGCACCCTCCGATGCACCGCTGGATGCACCCTTACGATACACCATTCGATTCACACTTCGATGCACACTTGGATGCACCCTTGGATGTAACCTTCAATGCACCCTTCGTAGCACACTTCGATGCATACCTTGGATGAAACCTTGATGTAACCTTGATGTAACCTAGATGCACCCTAGATGCAACCTAGATGCACCTTAGTTGCAGCCTTAATGCACCCTTGATACAACCTTTATTCACTCTTGATGCACCCTTGATACACCCTTGATGCACCCTTCATGAACCCTTGAAGCACCCCTCATGATCCCTTCATGCACCCTTCATGCACTTTTAATGCACCCTTCATGCACTATTAACGCATCCTTAATGCACTCTTAATGCACCCATCATACACTCTTAATTCACCCTTCATGCACTCTTAATGCTCCTTTCATGCACTTTTAATCCATCCTTCATGCACTCTTAAAGCACCCTTGATGCTCATTATATGCACAATTTTTTCGCCCTTCATTATCTCTTAATGCATCCTTAATGCTCCCTTAATGCACATTTAATACACCCTTAATTTTTACTTGCACAGTTAACCATTTGGGCACTTAGACATTTGTGCACTTTGAAAATTGGGCAGTTGGACACATTCACACTTTTACACATGGACAATTGCACACTTGGACACTTGCGCACTTACTCACTTTGATGCTTGGTCACTTGACTACATGTACTCTTTTAAATTGCACACCTAGTTACTTATACACTTAGACACTTGCATAATTCCACACTTGCTCACCTTCACATTTTCACCCTTCACACATGCACTTAACAAATCAATAAAAAGGAAATATTTGCTTAGCTAAAGGAAAGTATTGAACTCGTACAATTGTAAACATCTCAAACCCTTTTAGAATCCTACTAAAAACTTTCTCGCATCCTTCGTGAACCCCCTTCATGCACCCTTTATTCACCCTTGATCCACCCTTCATGCACACTTGCACCCATATCAAACCCTTTTAGAATCCTATTAAAAATTTCTCGCATCCTTCGTGAACCAACTTGATACACCCTTGATGAAACATCGATGCACCCTCGTTTCACCCTCAGATGCACCCTCTAACGCACCCTTCGATGCACCCTACAATGCACCCTCCGATGCAACTTTCGATGCACTCTTCGATGCAACCTTGATGCACCATTGATACACCCTAGATGCACTCTAGATATACCCTAGATGCAACCTAGATGCACTCTTGATGCTCCCAAATGAACGTTTTATGCACCTAAAATGCACCTTAGATTTACCCTTGATATACCTTTGATGAACCATTGATACACCTCTGATGCACCCTAGATGTACACTTGATGCACCCTTGATTAATTCTTTATTCAACCTTGATCACCCTTGAATACTTGATGCACCCTTGATGCACCCTTCATTCACCCTTGATGCATCCTTCATGCACCCTTCACGCACTCTTCATCCACTCTTCACGCGCACTTCATGTGCCCTTCATGCGCCCTTATATTCGCCCCTTATGCACCTTTCATTCTCCCTTCATGATCACTTTAGGCAGCCTTCATGCACCCTTAATGCTCTCTTAGTGCGCTTTTAATACACCATGAATTTACATTTGGACACTTAGGCACTTGCAAACCTATCCATTTGCAGACTCTGACACTTGTACATTTTGACACATTCAAACGTTTACACTTTGACACTTACGCACTGACTCTCTTGGACGCTTTGTCACTTGAATACTTGTAATCTTGAAAAATTGCAAACCTGACACTTAGACATATGGAAACCATGCATAATTCCAAATTTGATCACTTTCACATTTTCACCCTCTCACACATGCACATTAACAAAACAATAAAAAGGAAATATTAGATTAACTAAAGGAGAGTATTGAACTCCTACAATTGCACCCATCTCAAACCCTTTTAGAACCCTACTTAAAACTTTCTCACATCATTCGTGAACCCCCTTCATGTACCCTTTATGCACCCTATACGCACCCTTTATGCACCCTTGATTCACCCTTCATGCACACTTGCACCCATCTAAAACCATTTTAGAATCCTATTAAAAAATTCTCGCATCCTTCGTGACACCTTTTGATGTACCCTTGATGAACATTCGATGCACCCTTGATGCACCCTTGATGCACCCTACAATTCACCCTCAGATGCACCCTCGGATGCACCCTCCGATGCAAACTTCGATACACCCTTTGATTCAACCATCGATGAACCCTCTGATGCACCCCCGTTGTACCCATGGATGCACCCTTCTATTTACCCTATGATGCACTCTTCAATGCACCCTCTGATCCACCCTTCGATGAAACCTTCGATGCTCTCTATGATGAACCCTAAGATGCACCCTCCGATGCACTCTTCAATACACCTTTCATGCACTTTCCGATGCACCCTTCGATGCGACCATCTATGCACCCTTCGATGCACCCTTCGATGCACCCTCTGATGCACCCTTCTATGCACTCTCCGATGAAAATTTCGATGCACCATTTGATACACCCTTGGATGCAACCTTAATGCAGCCTAGATGTACCCTAGATGCACCATTGATGCACCATTAATGCACCCTAGATGCACTCTAGATATACAATAGATGCACCCTTGATACACCCTAGATGCACCCTTGATGCACCTTTGATGCACCCTAGATGCACACTTGATTCACCCTTGATTTACCCTTGATTCATTCTTGATTCATCCTTGATGCACCCTTGAATACTTGATGCACCCTTGATTAACCCTTGATGCACCCTTAATGCACAATTGCACCCATCTCTAACCATTTAGAATTTTTTAAAAAACTTTCTCGCATCCTTTGTCAACGCCCTTGATGCAGCCTATATGCACATTAGATGCACCCTAGATGAACCATTTATACAACCTCCGATGCACGATCCGATGCACCCTTCGATGCACCCTTCATGGACCATCAGATGCACCCTCCGATGCACCCTTCAATGTATCACTCATGTACCCTCCGATGCACCCATCATGCACCCTCCGAGGCACCCTTGGATGCACCCTTCAATGTACCCTTGGATGCACCCTTCGATGCATTCTTCGATGCACCCTTGATACACCCTAGATAAACCCTAGATGCACCCTTGATGCACCCTAGTAGCACCCTTGATGCACGCTAGTAGCACCCTAGATGCACCCTAGATGCACCTTAGATGCAATAATGATTCACTTTGATGCACACTAGATGCAAACTAGTTGTACCCTTGATGCACCCTTGATCCAACCTTGATACACCTTAGATTCACCCTAGATGGAGCTTAGATGCACCCTAGATAGACCCTTGATGCACCCTCGATGCACCCTAGATGTACCATTGATGCACCCTAGTTGCACTCTAGATGTACCTTAGATATTCTCTAGATGCATCCTAGATAAACACTGGATGCACACTTGATGCATCCTGTATGCACACTTGATGCATCATAGATGCAAACTTGGTTCACCCTTGATGCACCCTTGATAAACCCGTGATGCACCCTTCATGACCCTTAAAACACCCTTGATGCACCCTTCATGAACCCTTCAAGAATCCTTGAATTACCCTTGATACACCCTTGATTCACCCTATATTAACCATAGAGGCACCCTTAATGCACCCTAGATGCACCTTAGATGCACCCTTGATAAACCCTTGATAAACTTTTGATTCACCCTTGATGCACCATTCATGCACTCTTTATGCACCCTTGATACACCCTTGATGCACCCTTCACGAACCCGTGAAGCACCCCTCATGATCCCTTCATTCACTCTAAATGCACCCTTAATGCACTCTTAATGCACCCTTCATGCACGCTTAATCCACCCTTAATGCTCCTCTCTTAATGCATCATTCATTCGCCCTTCATTATCTCTTAATGCATCCTTAATTCTCACTTAATGCACTTTTAATATATCCTTAATTTTTACTTGCACAGTTAAGCATTTGGGCACTTAGACATTTGTGCACTTTGACACTTGGGCAGTTGGACACATTCACACTTTTACACATGGACAATTGCACACTTGGACACTTGGACACTTGCGCACTTACTCACTTGGATGCTTGGTCACTTGACTATATGTGCCCTTTTACAATTGCACACTTGTTCACTTAGACACTTGCTTAATTCCACACTTGCTCACCTTCACATTTTCACCCTTCACACATGCACTTAACAAATCAATGAAAAGTAAATATTTGCTTAGCTAAAGGAGAGTATTGAAATCGTACAATTGCACCCATCTCATACCCTTTTAGAACCCTACTAAAAACTTTCTCGCATCCTTCGTGAACACCCTTCATGTACCCTTTATGCACCCTTTACGCACCTTTTATGTACCCTTGATCCACTCTTCATGAACCTTTTATGCACACTGGCACCCATCTCAAACCCTTTTAGAATCCTGTTAAAAAATTTCTCGCATCCTTCGTGAAACCACTTGATTCACCCTTGATGAACATTCAATGCACCCTCGATGCACCCTCCGATGCACCCTCGGATGCACCCTCGGATGCACCCTCGGATGCACCCTCGGATGCACCCTTCGATGCACCCTCCGTTGTACCCTCCGTTGCACCCTTGGATGCACCTTTTGATGCAATCTTCGATACACCCTTCGGTAATCTCTCAGATGCACTCTTCGATGTACCCTTCCATGCACCCTTAGATTCACCCTTCGATGCACTATTTGATGAACTCTTCAATGCAACTTACGATGCACCCTGCGATGCACCCTTCGATGAACCCTTCGATGCTCTCTCAAATGAAGCCTCAGATGTACCCTCCGATGCACCTTTAAATAGACCTGTCATGCACCCTCCGATGCACCCTGGGAATCACACCTCGATGCGACCTTCGATGAAACCTACGATGCACCCTTCGATGCACCCTTCAATGTACCCTTCGATGCACCCTTCAATGTACCCTTTATGCACCTTTGATGCACACTTGATTCAACCTTGATTAACCCTTGATTCACCATTGATTCGCCCTTGATTCATTTATAATTCACTCTAGGATAAACCCTTCGATGCACCCTTGGATGCATCCTTGATTCAACTTTGATGCACGCTTTGATTCACTATTCGATTCATCCTTCGATGCATTTTTTGATGCACCCTTCGATGCACCCTCAGATGAAACCTCAGATGAACCATCAGATGCACTCTCCGATGCACCCTTCAATACACCCTACATGCATCCTCCTATGCACCGGGCGATGGACCCTTCGATAAACACTTCGATGCACACTTGGATGCACCCTTGATGCAACCTGAATGCACCCTAGATGTACCCTTGATGCACCCTTCATTCACCCTAGATGAACACTTGATTAAAGCTTGATTCACCCTTGATTCACCCGTGATTCACCATTGATTCACCCTCGATTCATTCTTTATTCACCCTTGGATGCACTTTTAGATTCACGCTTTGATGCACCCTTCGATGCACCCTCTGATGCACCCTTGGATGCAACCTTCAATGCATTATTCGATGCACACTTCGATGCAACTTTTGATGCACCCTTCGATGCACCCTCCGATGCACCCTCAGATGCACCCTCAGATTCAACCTCTGAGGTACCCTTCAATACACCCTTCATACACCCTCCGATGCACCATTGTATGCACCCTTCGATACACCCTTCGATGAACACATCGATGCACCCTTGGATGTACCCTTGGATGCAACCTTGGATGTAACCTTCTATCCACCCTTCGAAGCACCCTTCGATTTAACTTTCAATGCACCCCTTGATTCACCCTTGGATGCACCCTTGATTCACTCTTGATTCATTCTTGATTCACCCTTGGATGCACCCTTGATTCACTCTTGATTCATTCTTGATTCACCCTTGGATGCACCCTCATATGCACTCTTGAATTCACGCTTCGATGCACCCTTCGATGTACCCTTGAATGTACCCTTGATGTACCCTTCGATGCACCCTTCGATGTACCCCTCATGACACCTTAGATGCACCATTCGATGCACCCTTATATCCACCCTTGGATGCACCGTTGTATGCAACCTTCGATACACCCTTCAATGAACACTTCGATGCATCCTTGGATGCTATTTGGATGCATACTTGGATGTAATTTTCTATGCACCCTTCGTAGCACCCTTGGATGCACCCTTAGAAGCAGCATTGGATGCACCATTGATGCAACCTTGATGCACGTTTCTATGCACTATTCAATTCATCCTTCGATGCAATTTTCGATGCACCATTTGATGAACCCTCAGATGAAACCTCAGATGAACCGTCAAATGCACCCTCCGATGTACCCTTCAATACACCCTTCATGCACCCTCCTATGCACCGTTGGATGCACCCCTCGATACACACTTTGATGCAAACTTGGATGCACCCTTGGATGCATCCTTGGATGTAACCTTCGTTGCACCCTTCGTAGCAACCTTCGATGCAAACTTGGATGCACCGTTGATGCAACATTGATGCACCGTTGATGCAACATTGATGCACCGTTGATGCAACATTGATGCACCGTTGATGCAACAATGGATGCACCCTAGATGGACCTTTGATGAACATATGATTTACCCTAAATGCACCCTTGATGCACCTTAGATGCAGCCTAGATGCACCCTTGGATGTACCCTTCTATACATTATTCGATGCACCCTTCAATGCACCCTTAGATGGATCCTTGGAAACACCTTCGATGCACCCTTGGATGCTTCTTCAATGCACCCATTGGATGCAACTTCGATGCAAATTTTGAGCACACTTTGATGCAACCTTCGATTCAACCTTCGATGCAACCTTCGATGCAACCTTCGATGCAACCTTTGATGTACCCTTGGATGCACCCTTGATGCACCCTTGATTCATTCTTGATTCATCATTGGATGAACCATTTGATGCACCCTTTATGTACCCTTGGATGCATCCTTGGATGCACCATTTGATGCACCCATTGATGCACTCTTCTATGCACTCTTCGATGCACCCTCCGATGCACCCTTCGATGCGATCTTCAATGTACCCTTTGTGCACCCTTTATCCACCTTTGATTCACCCTTCGATGCACCCTATAATACACCCTTCGATACACCCTCCGACTTTCGATTCACCCTTTGATGCAACTTTGATGCACCCTAGATGTACACTAGATGCACCATAGATACACCATAGATGCACAATAGATGCACCGTAGATGCACCCTTGATGCACTCTAGATGCACCCTTGTTGCACCCTAAATGTACCCTTGATGCACCTTTGATGGACCCTTGATGCACCTTTGATGCACCCTAGATGCACCCTAGATGCACTCTTGATTACCCTTTATGCAAATTTTATGCATCCTTCATACACCCTTCACACACTCTTCTTCCAATCTTCACGCGCCCTTCATGTGCCCTTAATGCGCTCTAATATTCACCCCTTATGCACCCTTCATTCTCCATTATGACTTCAGGCACCCTACATGCACCCTAAATGCTCCCTTAGTGGGCTTTTAATACACCATGAATTTACATTTGGACACTTAGGCACTTGCAAACTTATCCATTTGCGAACTCTGACACTTGCACATTTTGACACATTCAAACGTTTACACTTTGACACTTACGCACAGACTTACTTGGACGCTTGGTCACTTGAACACTTGAACTCTTGCACTATTGTACATTTGACACTTGGACACTTAGACACTGTCATAATTCACCCCTTCTCAATTTCAAATTTTTCTTGCACACATGCACATTAATAAATTGATAAAAGGAAACATTTGCTTAGGTAAAGGATAGTATTGAACTCGTACACTTGCACCCATCTCTAACCCTTTTAGAATCCTACTAAAAACTTTCTCGCATCCTTCGTGAACCCTCTTCATGCACCCTTTATGCACTATTTATGCACCCTTTATACGCCCTTGATGCACCCTTGATGCACAATTGAACCAATCTCTAACCCTTTTAGAATGTTATTAAAAACTTTCTCGCATTCTTCGTCAACCCCCTTGATACGGCCTAGATGCACATTCGATACATCCTTGATGCACCCTTCGATGCACCCTTGATGCACCCTTGATTCACCCTTGAAGCACCCTTGATTCACCCTTGATGCACCCTTGATTCAACAATGATTCACCCTAGATTCACCCTTGATTCACCCGTGATTCGCCCATGATTCGCTCTCGATTCGCTCTTTATTCATTCTTAATTCACACTTGGATAAACCCTTCGATGCATCCTTGGATGCACCCTTCGATGGACCCTTGAATCCATCCTTCGAAACACCCTTCGATGCAACCTTCGATGCACCCCTAGATTGACTGACTCTTGGATGCACACTTGATGCACCCTTAATTCATTCTTGATTTACCCTTAGATGCACCCTTCAATGTACTCTTGGATGTACGCTTCGATGCACTCTTCGACGAACCCTTGAATGCACCCTTTTATACATCCTTGTATGCACCCTTGAATGAACACTATGCACGCTTGAGGAACCCTTGAAGCACCCCTATTGCAACCTTGATTAACCTTTGGATGCACCCTTGATTCACCCTTGGATGCACCCATGGATGCACCCTTAATTCACCCTTGGATGCACCCATGGATGCACCCATGGATGCACCCATGGATGCACCCTTCATGCACCCTTAATGTACCCTTCTATGCAACTTTGGATGCACCCTTCAATATAACCTTGGATGCACCCTTCGATGTACTATTCGATTTACACTTCGAGGCAAATTTTTATGCACCCTTCGATGCACCCTTCGATGCACCCTTCGATGCACCCTTCAATACACCCTACATGCAACCTCCGATGCAACGTTAGATGCACCCTTCGATACAAACTTCGATGCACACTTGGATGCACTATTTGATGCATCCTTGATTGTAAACTTCGTTGCACCCTTCGTAGCACCCTTCTATGCACACTTGGATGCACTCTTAGATGAACCCTTAGATGAACCCTCAGATGCAACCTCTGATGGACCCTTCAATACACCCTTCATCTACCTTCCGATGCACCGTCGGATGAACCCCTCGATACACCCTTCGATAACACTTCGATGTACCCTTGGATGCATCCTTGGATGTAACCTTCGATGCACCCTTCGTAGCACTCTTCGATGCACCTTTGGATGCACCCTTGATGCAACCTTTATGCACCCTAGATCCACCATATATGCACCCTTGATTCACACTTGATGCAGCCTGGATGCACTTAAGATGCAGCCTAGATGCACCCTTGGATGAATTCTTTTATACATTATTTGATTCACTTTTCTATGGATCCTTGGATGCACCTTTGATGCACCCTATGATACACCTTCGATGCACCCTTGGATGCACCTCGATTATCGCTTATTGCAACCTTCGATGCAACCGTCGACGCAACCTTCGATGAACCCTTTGATGCACTCTTGGAGGCATCCTTTATGCAGCCTTGACGCACCCTTGTTTCACCCTTGATGCAACCTTGATAAACACTTGATTCACCCTTGATGCACTATTAATTCAAACATGATTCACCCTTTATTCACCCGTAATTCACCATTGATTCACCCTTGATTCAATCTTAATTCACCCTTGAATAAACCCTTCGATGCATCCTTGAATGTACCCTTCGACGGACCCTTGGATCCACCCTTCATGCACCCTTCATGCACACTTGCACCCATCTCAAACCCTTTAAGAATCCTATTAAAAATTTCTCGCATCCTTCGTGAAACCACTTGATGCACCCTTCCTTGCACCCTTCGATGCACTCTTGGATGCACCCATCTATGCAACCTTGGATGCACCCTTCGATGCATCCTTGGATGTACCCTTCGATGCACCCTTGGATATACCCTTCGATGCAATCTTGGATGCACCTTTGGAAGCACACTTCAATGTATCCTTGGATGATCCCTAAATGCACCCTAGATGCACCCTAATTGAAACTTATATTCACCCTTGATTTACACTCTAGGAACCCTAGATGCGCACTAGATTCCCCCTTGATGCCCCCTTGATACACCCTTTATACACACTAGATGCACCCTAGATGGACCCCAGACTGACCCTAGATGCAACCTTGATGCACCCTAGATGCACTCTAGATGCACACTTGATGACCCTAGATACACTTTAAATGTACTCTATATGCACCATTGATGCAACATAGATGCACACTTGATGCATCCTAGATGCACCAGTGATGCATCCTAGATAAACCCTTGATGCAACCTTGATGCACCCGTGATGCATCCTCATGCACCCTTCATGAACCATTGATACACCCTTGATGCACCCTTCATGAATCCTTGAAGCACCTATGATACACCCTTGAATCACCCTAGATGCACCCTTAATGCAACCTAGATGCTCCCTAGATGCACCTTTGATACACCCTTGATGCAACCTTGATGCACCATAGATGCACTTTGGAACCACCCTTGATGTACCCTTGATGCACCCTTGATGAAACATTCATGCACCATTCAGGCACCATTAAGGCACCCTTCATGCACCCTTGATGCACCTTTGATGCACCATTCATGCACCCTTAATTACCCCTTGATACACCCTTGATGCACACTTGATGCACCTTTGATGCACACTTGATGCACCTTTGATGCACCCTAGATGCACTCTAACTGCACCCTTGATGTACCCTAGATGCACTTTAGATCCACCCTTCATGAACCTTTGATGCACCCATGATGCACCCTTGATGCACATTGATACACCCTTGATGTACCCATCATGCACCATTAAGGCACCCTTCATGAACCCTTGATGCACCCTTGATCCACCATTCATGCACCCTAAATTCACCCTTTGTACACCATTCATGAACCCTTGAAGAATTCCTCATGATCCCTTCATGCACCCTTCATTCACTCTTAATGCACCCTTAATGCACTCATAAATCACCCTTCATGCACTCTTAATGCACCTTTCATGTACTCTTAATGCACCCTTCATGCACTCTTAATCCACCCTTGATGCTCTCTTAATGCACCATTTATTCGCCCTTCATTATCTCTTAATGCATCCTTAATGCTCCCTCAATGCACTTTAATTACACCCTTAATTTTACTTGCACAGTTAACCATTTGGGCACTTAGACATTTGTGCACTTTGACAATTGGGCAGTTGCACACATTCCCACTTTTACACATGAAAAATTGCACACTTGGACATTTGCGCACTAACTAACTTGGATGCTTGGTCACTTGACTACATGTAATCTTTTACAATTGCACACTTGGTTTATTATACACTTAGACACTTACATAATTCCACACTTGCTCACGTTCACATTTTCACCCTTCACACATGCACTTAACTAATCAATAAAAAGGAAATATTTGCATAGCTAAAGGAACTCGTAAAATTGCACCCATCTGAAACCCATTTAGAATCCTACTAAAAACTTTCTCGCTTCCTTCGTGAACCCCCTTCATGCACCCTTAATGCACACTTTATGCACCCTTGATCCACCCTTCATGCACCCTTGATCCACCCTTCATGCACCCTTGGATGAACCCTTGGAATCACCCTTCGATGACCTATGGATGCACCCTTCGATGCACCCCTTGATGCACTCTTGGATGCACCATTTGATGCACCCTTGGATGCACCATTTGATGCACCCTTGGATGCACCCTTCGATGACACCTTCGATGCACCCTTGGATGCACTATTTGATGAACCATTCTATGCATCTTTGATGCACCCTAAATGTACACTAGATGCACCCTAGATTAAACCTTGATTCACCCTTGATGCACTCTAGATGCACACTAGATGCCCCCTTGATACAACCTTTATGCATCCTAGATGCACCATAGATGGACCCTAGACGTACCCTAGATATAACCATGATGCACCCTAGATGCACCCTTGACTCACCCTAGATGCACTCTAAATCCACCATTGATGCACCCTTGATGCATCCTAGATGAACTTTAGATGCACCCTTGATGCAACCTTGATTCACCCTTGATGCACACTATATGCCCCCTTGATGCTCCCTTGATTCAACCTTGATTCACCCTTGATGCACCCTTGATTCAACCTTGATTCACCCTTGATGCTCCCTTGATTCACCCTTGATTCACCCTTGATGCACCCTTGATTCAACCTTGATTTACCCTTGATGCCCCCGTAATTCACCATTGATTCACCCTTGATTCATTCTTAAATCACCCTTGGATAAACCCTTCGATGCACCCTTGGATGGACCCTTAATGCACCCTTCGATGCACCCTTAATACACCTTTCGATGCACCCTTCGAAGCACTTTTATATGCACCCTTGATGGACCCTTGATTCAACCTTAACTCACCCTTGATTAACCCTTGATTCACCCGTGATTCACCATTGATTAACCCTTGATTCATTCTTAATTCACCCTTCGATAAACCCTACGATGCATTCTTAGATGCACCCTTCGTTGGACCCTTGAATCTCTCTTTCGAAGCACCCTTCGATGCAACCTTCGATGCACCCCTCGATTGACCCTTGGATGCACACTTGATGCACCCTTGATTCATTCTTGATTCACCATTGGATGCAGCCTTCGATGCACCCTTCGATGCACTCTTGAATATACTCAATGATGCACTCTTCGATGCATCCTTCGATGCACCCTTGGATGGACCCTTGATGTACCCTTCGATGCACCCTTGGATGGACCCTTGATGTACCCTTCGATTTACCCTTCGATGCAACTTTCAATGCACCCTTCGATACAACCTTGGATACATCCTTGGATGCAACCTTGGATTTACCCTTCGTTACACCCTTGATTGTACCCTTCGTTGCACTCTTCGATGCACCCTTAGATGCACTCTTCGATACACCCTTAGATGCACCCTTGTATGAACCCTTCAAAGTATCCTTGGATGCACCCTTGGATGCACTCTTTGATGCATCCTAAAATGCACCCTAGATGCACACTAGATGCACCCTAGATGCACACTAGATGCAACCTTGATTCACCCTAGATGCACACTAGATGCAACCTTGATTCACCCTAGATGCACACTAGATGCCTCCTTGATGCCCCTTGATACACCCTTGATGCACCCTAGATGCACCCTAGATGGACACCAGACGCACCCTAGATGCAACCTTGATGCACACTAGATTCACTCTAGATGCACCCTTGATGCACCCTAGATTCACTCTAGATGCACCCTTGATGCACCCTAGATTCACTCTAGATGCACCCTTGATGCACCCTTGATATACCCGTGATGCACCCCTCATGCACCCTTCATGCACCCTTGATACACCCTTAATGCACCCTTCATGAACCCTTCATGAATCCTTGGAGCACCCATGATGTACCCTTGATTCACCCTTGAATCACCACAGATGCACCCTTAATGAATCTTGATGCTACCTAGATGCACCTTTATACACCCTGTATTCACCCTTGATAACCCCCGATGCACCCTTGATAACCCTTGATGAAACCTTGATGCACCCTTGATGAAACCTTGATGTACCATAGATGCACTTTGGATCCACCCTTGATGATCCCTTGATGCGCCCTTGATGCACCTTGATGCACCCTTAATTACCCCTTGATATACCCTTGATGCACCCTTAATTACCCCTTGATATACCCTTGATGCACCCTTCATGAACCCTTGAACCACCCCTCATGATCACTTCATGCACCCTAGATGCTTTATAGATGCACTCTAAATGCACCCTAGATGCATCTTTGATGTACCCTTGATGCAACCTTTATTCACCCTTGATGCAACCTTGAAACACCCTAGATGCACACTCTAAGCACACTATAAGACCCTTGATACACCCTTGATGCACTCTTGATGCACCTTGGATGCACCCTAGATGATCAAGATGCACCCTAGATTCACTTTAGATCCACCCTTGATGAACCCTTGATGCACCTTGATACACTCTTCATGCACCATTCAGGAACCCTTCATGAAACCTTGATTCACCCTTGATCCACCATTCATGCACCCTAAATTCACCCTTGATACACCCTTGATGAACCCTTGAAGCACCATTCATGAACCCTTGAAGCACCCCTCATGATCCCTTCATGCACCCTTCATTCACTCTAAATGCACCCTTCATGCACTCTAAATGCACCCTTCATGCACTCTTAACGCACCCTTCATGCACTCTTAATGCACCTTTCATGTACTCTTAATGCACCCTTAATCCACCCTTGATGCTCTCTTAATGCACCATTTATTCGCCCTTCATAATCTCTTAATGCATCCTTAATGCTCCCTCAATGCACTTTAATTATACCCTTAATTTATACTTGCACAGTTTACCATTTGGGCACTTAGACATTTGTGCACTTTAACAATTGGGCAGTTGGACACATTCCTACTTTTACACATGAACAATTGCACACTTGGACACTTGCGCACTAACTAACTTGGATGCTTGGTCACTTGACTACATGTTCTCTTTTACAATTGCACACTTGGTTTATTATACACCTAGACACTTGCATAATTCCACACTTGCTCACCTTCACATTTTCACCATTCACACATGCACTTAACAAATCAATAAAAAGGAAATATTTGCTTAGCTAAAGGAGAGTATTGAACTCATACAATTGCACCCATCTCAAACCCTTTTAGAATCCTACTAAAAACTTTCTCGCATCCTTCGTGAACCCCCTTGATGCACCCTTAATGCACCCTTTATGCACCCTTTATGCACCCTTGATCCACCCTTCATGCACCCTTCATGCACACTTGTACCCATCTCAACCCCTTTTAGAATCCTAATAAAAAATTTCTCGCATCCTTCGTGAAACCACATGATGTACCCTTCTTTGCACCCTTGGATGGACCCTTCGATGCACCTTTTGATGCAACCTTCAATGCAACCTTGGATGCACCCTTCGATGCACCCTTGGATGCACACCTTCGATGCACCCTTTGATGTACCCTAGGATGGACCTATCGATGCAACCTTCGATGCACCCTTTGATGCACCCTAAATGCACCCTAGATGCAACCTTTATTCAGCCTTGATTCACCCTTGATGCACCCTAGATGCACACTAGATGCCCTCTTAATTGCCCGCTTGTTAAACCCTTGATGCACCCTAGATGCACCCTAGATGGACCCCAGACGCACCCTAGATGGACCCCAGACCCACCTTAGATGCAACCTTGATGCACCATAGATGCACTCTACACGCACCCTTGATGCACCCTTGATGCACTCTACATGCACCCTTGATGCACCCTTGATGCACTCAAGATGTACTCTCGATCTACCATTGATGCAACCTAGATGCATCCTAGATGCACCCATGATGCATCCTAGATAAACCCTTGATGCATCCTGGATTCACACTTGATGCATCCTAGATGCAAACTTGATTTACCCTTGATGCACCCTTCATGAACCCTTCATGAATCCTTGAAGAGCCCATGATACACCCTTGAATCACCCTAGATGCACCCTTAATGCAACCTAGATGCACCCTAGATGCACCTTTGATACACCCTTGATGCACCCTTGATAAACCCTTGATGCACCATGGATGCTCTTTGGATCCACCCTTCATGATCCCTTAAAGCACCCTTGATGCAGCTTGATGCACCCTTGATGGAACACTCATGCACCATTCAAGCACCCTTCATGCACCCTTGATGCACCCTTGATGCACCCTTGATGTACCATTCATGCACCCTTAATTCACCCTTGATACACCATTGATGAACCCTTGAACCACCCCTCATGATCCCTTCACAAACCCTAGATGGTCTCTAGATGCACCCTTCACGCACCCTAGATGCACTCTAGATGCACCATTGATGCACCCTAGAAGCACCCTAGATGCACCCTGAATGTACCCTTGATGCAACCTTGATTCACCCTTGATGCACCTTTGATGCACCCTAGATGCACCCTTGATGCACCCTAGATGCACTTTAGATCCACCCTTAATGAACCCTTGATGCACCCATGATGCACCCTTGATGCGACTTGATACACCCTTGATACACCCTTCATGCACCATTTAGGCAACCTTCATGAACGCTTGATGCATACTTGATCCACCATTCATCACCCTAAATTCACCCTTGATACACCCTTGATGCACCCCTCATGATCCCTTCATGCACCCTTCATGCACTCTAAATGCACCCTTCATGCACTCTAATTGCACCCTTCATGCACTCTTATTGCACCCTTCATGCACTCTAAATGCACCCTTCATTCAGTCTTAATTCACCCTACATGCACTCTTAACGCACCCTTCATGCACTCTTAATGCACCTTTCATGTACTCTTAATCCACCCTTAATCCACCCTTGATGCTCTCTTAATGCACCATTTATTCGCCCTTCATTATCTCTTAATGCATCCTTAATGCTCCCTCATTGCACTTTAATTACACTCTTAAATTTTACTTACACAGTTAACCATTTGGTCACTTAGACATTTGTGCATTTTGACAATTGGGCAGTTGGACACATTCAACTTTTACACATGAATAATTGAACACTTGGACACATGCGCACTAACTAACTTGGATGCTTGGTCACTTGACTACATGTACTCTTTTATAATTGCACACTTGGTTTATTAAACACTTAGACACTTGCATAATTCCACACTGGTTCACCTTCACATTTTAACCCTTCACACATGCACTTAACACATCAATAAAAAGGAAATATATGCTTAGCTAAAGGAGAGTATTGAACTCGTACAATTGCACCCATCTCAAACCCTTTTAGAACCCTACTAAGAACATTCTCGCATCCTTCGTGAACCCCCTTCATGTTCCCTTTATACACCCTTGATTCACTCTTCATGCTCCATTCATCCACACTTGCACCCATCTCAAACTCTTTTAGAATCCTATTAAAAAATTTTCGCATCCTTCGTGAAACCACTTGATGCACTCTTGATGAACGTTCGATGCACCCTCGATGCACCCTCGGATGCACACTTCATGCACCCTCCGATGCTAACTTCGATGCACCCTTCGATGTAATCTTTATGCAACCTTGATGCACCCTTGATTCACCCTTAATGTATCCTTAAATCAACCTTGATTCACCCTTGATGCACCCTTTATTCACCCGTGATTGACCATTGATTCACCCTTGATTCATTCTTAATTCACCCTTGGATAAACCCTTCGATACACCCTTGGATGGACCATTAATGCACCTTTCGATGCACCCTTCGATTGACCCTTGGATCCACCCTTCGAAGCAACCTTCTATGCAACATTCGATGCACCCCTCGATTCACCCTTGGATGACCCCTTGATGCACCCTTGATTCACCCTTTGATGGACTCTTCGATGCACCCTTCGATGCACCCTTGGATGGACCCTTAATGCACCCTTCGATGCACCCTTTTTACACTCTCTGATGCACCCTTAGATGCACCCTTCGTTTCAGACTTGATGCACACTAGATGAAGCCTTGATGCACACTACATGCACCCTTGATGAACCCTAAATGCACCCTAAAGGCACCCTTGATGCACCCTAGATGCCATTTTGATTAATTCTTGATGCACCCTTGATGTACCTTAAATGCACACTAGATGCCCCCTTGATGCACCCTGGATACACCCTTGAAATACCCTAAATGAACCCTAGATGGACCCAAGATGCATCCCTAAATGCAATCTTGATGCACACTAGATTCACTATAGATGCACGCTTGATCCACCCTTGATGCACCTTAGATATACTCTAGATGCACCGTTGTATGCACCCTTCGATACACCCCTAGATGAACACTTCGATGCACTCTTGGATTTACCCTTGGATGAATCCCTTGATTTAACCTTCGATGCACCCTTCATAGTACCCTTCAATGTACCCTAGGATGCACCCTTGATGCAACCTTGATGCACCCTTGATGCAACCTTGATGAATCATAGATGAAGCCTAGACGCACCCTTGGATGTACCCTTCTATACATTATTCAATGCACCCTTCAATGCACCCTTCGATGGATCTTTGGATGCATCTCGATGTAACCTATGATGCACCTTCGATGCACCCTATGATGCACCTTCGATGCACACTTGGATGCTCGTTCAATTCACCCTTCAATGCACCCTTCGATGCAACCTTCGATGAACCCTCATATGCACCATTTGATGCACCCTTCGATGCACCCTTTTATGAACTCTTCGATGCACCCTTTTATTAACTCTTCGATGCACCCTTCGATGAAACCTTCGATGCACCCTTAGATGCAATCTTGGATGCACCCTTGTGTGCACCATTCGATATACCCTTGGATGCACTCTTCATGCACCCTCAAATGAACCCTTCGATGCACCCTTCGATGCACCCTTCGATGCACCCTCTGATGCACCATTCGATACACCCTTGGATGAACCTTTGGATGCACCCTTGGATGCACCCTTGATGTACTCTTCGATTCACACTTCGAGGCAACTTTTTATGGACCCATCGATGCACCCTTCGATGAACCCTTAAATGCACCTTCCGATCCACCCTTCAATACACCCTACATGCACCCTCTAAGCAACTTTGATGTACCCTAGATGCACACTTTATTCACGCTAGATTCACCCTGGATGCACCTTAGATGCTGCTTAGATGCACCTTAGATGCAGCCTAGATGCACCTTAGATGCAGCCTAGATGCAGCTTAGATGCAGCCTAGATTCACCTTAGATGGAGCCTAGATTAACCCTTGGGTTTACCCTTCTATACATTATTCGATGCACCCTTCAATGCACCCTTCGATTGATCCTTGAATGCACCTTCGATGCACCCTTCGATGCAACCCTCGATGTAACCTTCGATGCACCCTTTGATGCAACCTAGATGCATCATTAATGCCCCCTTGATGTACCCTTGATTCAACCTTGATGAATCCTTCATTCACCCTTGATGCATCCTTGATTCACCCTTGATTCACTTTTTATTCACCCTTGATTCACCCTTGATTCACCCTTTATTCACCCCTGATTCACCCTTTATTGACCCTTGATTCACCCTTGTTTCACCCTTGATTCACCAATGATTCATTCTTGATTCATCCTTGTATGAACCATTCGATGCACATTCATTTACTCATAATGCACCATTCATGCACAATTAACGCACCCTTAATGCACTCTTAATGCACCCTTCATTCACTCTTAATGCAACCTTCATGCACTTTAAACGCACCCTTCATGAATTCTTAATGCACCATTCATGCACTCTTAATGCATCCTTCTTGCACTCTTAATGGACCCTTGATTCTCACTATATGCACCATTTATTCGCCCTTCATTATCTCTTTATGAATCCTTAATGCTCCCTTAATGCACTTTTAATACATCTTTAATTTTTACTTGCACAGTTTATCATTTGGGCACTTAGACATTTGTGCACTTTGACAATTGAGCACTTTGACAATTGAGCAGTTGGACACATTCCCACTTTTACACATGGACAATTGCACACTTGGACACTTGCGCACTTACTCACTTGGATGCTTGGTCACTTTACCACATGTACTCTTTTACAATTGCACACTTGGTCACTTAGACACTCGCATAATTCCACACTTGCTCACCTTCACATTTTCACCCTTCACACATGCACTTAACAAATCAATAAAAAGAAAATATTTGCTTAGCTAAAGGAGAGTATTGAACTCGTACAATTGCACCCATCTCAAACCCTTTTAGAACCCTAATAAAAACTTTACCGCATCCTTCGTGAACCCCCATCATGTGCCCTTTATGCACTCTTTACGCAACCTTTATGCACCCTTGATCCACCCTTGATGCACCCTTCAGGTACACTTGCACCCATCTCAAACCCTTTAAGAATAATATTAAAAAATTTCTCGCATCCTTCGTGAAACCAATTTATACACCCTTGATGAACATTCGAAGCACCCTCGATGCACCCTACAATGCACCCTCGGATGCACCCTTCGATTTACCCTTTTATGCATCCTTGGATGGACCGTTGAATGAACCCTTCGATGCAACCTTGATGCACCCTTGGATGCACCCTTGGATGCACCCTTGGATGCAACCTCTGATGTACCTTTTGATGCTACCTTAGATGCACCCTTCGTTGCAGTATTCGATGAACTCTCCAATGCACCCTTCAATGCACCTTTTTATGCACTCTTCGTTGCACTCTTTGATGCACCCTTGGATGCATCCTTCGATGCGCCCTTCAATGCACCCTTCAATGCACCCTTCGATGCAACTTTCGATGCACCCTTCAATGCACCCTTAGATGCACCCTCAGATTCACCCATTGATGCACCATTCAATACACCCTTCATGCACTTTACGATGCACCGTTGTATGCAACCTTCAATACACCCTTCATTGAACACTTCGATGCACATTTGGATGCTTACTGGGATGTAATTTTCGATGCACCCTTAGTAGCACCCTTCAATGCACCCTTGGATGCACCATTTATGCACCCTATATGCACCATAGATGCACCATAGATGCACCCTAGATGCACCCTTTTTTCACCCTTTATGCACACTTGCACCCATCTCAAACCCTTTTAGAATCCTATTAAAAAAATTCTCGCATCCTTCGTGACACCACTTGATGCACCCTTGATGAACATTCGATTCACCCTCGTTGCACCCTACGATGAACCCTCCGATGCACCTTCAGATGCACCTTCCGATGCACACTTCGATACAACCTTTGATTCAACCTTCGATGGACCCTTTGTTGAACCTCTGATGCACCCTCCGTTGTACCCTCCGTTGAACCCTTGGATGAACCTTTCGATTAACGGTCTGTTGCACTCTTCGATGGACCCTATGATGCACGCTTTGATGCAACCTTCGATGAAACCTTCGATGTTCCCTCAGATGAACCCTCTGATGCACCCTTCAATACACCTTTCATGCACCCTCCGATGCACCATTTGATGCGACCTTCGATGCACCCTTCGATATACCCTTTATGCACCCTTGATTCACCAATGATTCACCCTTGATTCATTTTAATAAACCCTTCGATGCACCCTTGGATGCAACCTTCGATGGACCCTTGGATCCACCCTTCGAAGCACCCTTTGATGCACCCCTCGATGCACTCTTGGATACACGATATGATGCACTCTTCGATGCACCCTTAGATGCACCGTTGGATGCACCATTAGATGCACCCTGTATGCACCCTTCGATGCATTCTTGGATTCACCCTTCGATGCACCCTTCGATAAACCCTTTGATGCACCCTTCAATACACCCTCCGATGAACATTTTGATGCACCCTTAGATACACCCTTGGATGCAACCTTAATGCACCCTAGATGTACCCTAGATGCACCCTTGATGTAACCTTCGATGCACCCTTCGATACACACTTCGATGCACATTTGGATGCACCCTTGGATGCATACTTGGATGTGACCTTCGTTGCACCCTTCGTAGCACCCTTCGATGCAAACTTGGATGCACCCTTAGATGTACCCTTTAAGCAACCTTGATGCACCCTTGATTTTCCCTTTATTCACCCTTGATTCTCCCTTAGTGCACCCTTGATTCAACCTTGATTCACCCTTGATTCACCCATGATTCACCATTGATTTACCCTTGATTCATCCTTAATTCACCCTTGATTCACCCATGATTCACCATTGATTTACCCTTGATTCATCCTTAATTCACCCTTGGATTAAACCTTCGATGCACCCTTTGATGGACCCTTGGATCTACCCTTCGAAGAACCCTTCGATGAAACTTTCGATGCACCCCTCAATTCACCACTCGATGCAACCTTGATGCACCATTGATTCATTATTGATTCACCCTCTGATGCACCCTTAGATGCATCCTTCGATGCACCTTTGGATTCACGCTTTGATGCATTCTTCGTTGAAACCTTCTGTGCAACCTTGGATGGACCCTTGATGTAGCCTTCGATGTACCCTTCGATGCATCCTTGGATGCACCCTTCGATAAACACCCTTGGATACAACCATCGATGCACCCTTGGATGCACCTTTAGATGCACTCTTCGATTTACCCTTGGATGCACCGTTCGATGAACCCTTGTATGCACCCTCCATGCACCCTTCATGCACACTTCGATGCACTATTCGATGCACCCTTTGATGCAACTTTCGATGCACCCTTCGATGAACCCTCAGATGCACCCTCCGATGCACCGTTGGATGAACCCCTCGATACACCCTTCGATGAACACTTCGATACACTCTTAGATGCACCCTTGGATGCATCCTATGATGTAACCTTCGATGCACCCTTTGATGCTACCTTGATTCAACCTTGATGCACCCTAGATGCATACTTGAGGCACCCTTGATTCACCCTTATTGAACCCTGGATGCACCTTAGATGCTTCCTCTATGCATCCTTGATGTACCCTTGATGAACCATTGATTGAACCTAGATGCACACTAGATGCACCCTCCTATGCACCCTACGATGAACCCTTCATGCACCCTTCGATGCACCCTACTATGCACCCTTGAATGCACACTTGATGCACCTTTGATGCAACCTTGATGCACCTTTGATGCAACCTTGATGCACCCTAGATGAACCCTTGATGCACCTTTGATTAAACCTATATGCAGCCTTGATGCAATTTAGATACACCCTAAATGCATTCTAGATGCTTTCTTATCGCACCCTTGATGCAACCTTTATTCGCCCTTGACTAACCCTTGATGCACCCTTAATGCACCCTTGATACAATCTTGATGTACCCTTGATACACCCTTGATGCACCCTTAATGCACCCTTGATGCACCCTTCATGAACGCTTGAAGAACCCCTCATGATCCCTTCATGCGCCCTTCATGAACGCTTGAAGAACCCCTCATGATCCCTTCATGCGCCCTTCATGCACTATTAACGCACCCTTAATGCACTCTTAATGGACCCATCATACAAACTTAATGCATCCTTCATGTACTCATAACGCACCTTTCATGCACTCTTAATGCATCCTTCATCAATTCTTAATGCACCCTTGATGCTCACTATATGCACCATTAATTCGCCCTTCATTATCTCTTAATGCATCCTTAATGCTCCCTTAATGCACTTTTAATACACCCTTAATTTTGACTTGCACAGTTAAGCATTTGGGCACTTAGACATTTGTGCACTTTGACAATTGAGCAGTTGGACACATTCCCACTTTTAAACATTGACAATTGAGCACTTGGACACTTGCGCACTTACTCACTTTGATGCTTGGTCACTTTACCGACTCGACTCGACTCGACTCGACTCGACTCGACTCGGTGGTCCTTCAACCATCGGACCAGTTCGACAACACCCCTATATCTTTTATAATCCTCCTAGGCAATGAACGTGGCCAAATTTACCTGTGTATTAAGATCTAATCGACCTCGTGGCCCAGTTGTAGTGCTCCGGTATATACATATATAAACATGTATATATAGCATAACATAACAAACAAAACATAACAAAACATAAAAATAACATAACAAAACATAACATAACAAAACATAATAAAACAAAAAACATAACATAACAACACAAAATACAACAAACATAACATAACGTAACAAAAAATAACCAAACATAACAAAACAAAATGTACCGTAACGTACCGTTCCGTAACGTAACTTAACGTAACGTTATAATAACGTAACATAACATAACACAACAGAACAGCACAGATCATAACAGAACAGATCATTACATAACATATTATAACAGAACAGATTATAACATAACAGAACGGAACGAAATGGAACCTAACTCAACGCAAAGGGATGAACGTAACGTAACATAACATAACATTATATTATATAACATAACATAACAGAGCAGATTATAAGATAACAGAAAAGAACAGATCACAGCACAATGCAACACAACGCAACGCAAGGCACCGCAACGTAACGTATCGTCACGTAACGGAACACAACATAATATATTATAACATAACATAACACAACATATCATAACAGAACAGAACGTAACGTAACGTAACGTAACAAAACGCAACATAACGCAACCAAATTCAACTCAACTCAACACAACTAAAGTCAACTCAACTCAATGCGACTCGACTCGACTCGACTCGACTCGACTCGACTCGACTCGACTCGACTCGACTCGACTCGACTCGACTCGACTCGACTCGACTC
>CABFWO010001189.1:0-26431 GCA_902155825.1 Timema genevievae
GGTTCCCTATTTAATTTTTGAAACGTAATTCTGAACCAGATTACAATATTTTCTTCAAAAATTTGTAAAAAATATCCCAATTAAAAAGCTAATTAAAAATTTTAAAATCTGCCTTCGAGGTGCATTCGGACCCCCTTCCGTCCACCTATGTTGAAAATTTCAGATCTCTGCGTGTCGTAGATTTGTCTGGGCATCGCACACAAACACACACACAGAGACAAACATTTCCTTTTATTACTATCGATGTTTCTCATCTAATGCCGCTATGCTCATGACATATTCAACAACAGTACTGTTGATACCATCATGTGAAGAAAATTAAATTCATTTAAAGAAAATTAAATTCTATTTGTTTGTATTGAAGCAATATTTTATTTAGTTTGGCCAAAAAAAAAGTTTTGCTTTAAAAACCGCAAAAACACTGGCCTTTTCTAGCGTTCCTTACATCCCCAACCTAAAGAAATAATACTACCCTCTCCACACCCGGCCTGGATTCGAAATATAACCGCTCTCCTTATCGATTTTATAGTAGTTCGACCTGTATTGATCCGTACAAACGTTTCTTTCACACTTCCGTATGGACAAACTATTGTAATCTTGAACATTTTCAACCTAGGTATGACTATGAATCTTTGACTTTTTATGTGCCACCGAACCCAAAAAGGTGGGTCTTATTCTCTCTGATGCCATGTCTGTATATTGTTCTGTAATTGGTGCTACAGTCAAAATGGTTTTGTGGATTTCTTTCATATTTAATATTTAGGTGCTATATATTCATACCTTGATCGATTAAAAAAAAATCTAGCCTTCACATTAATTAGTTAATTAATTTGTGAAAATTCAATTTTTCTTTTTCAAAAATAGCTCTAAATATGTTGATTAAAATGGATATCTAGGAAGTGTTTGACTTTACAAATAACGCAGTATACTTATTTTAAAGGGGAAAATTCGTTTAAAGGTAGATTACTGATGATACATTTAATAGTATATTTGAAATTTTTCAAAAATGGCTCCAACGTTCTGGTTCAAAATGGATGTCTGGAAAATATTTCACATGATAGATAGGAATGTATGTTCGATTAAAAAATATAGTTGATTGATAACTGATTGTTTTAAATTTGTTATAAAAAACAATCCTTTTGCCATTTTCTTCAAAATTTATGTCTAAAATATATTCAAAGTAATGTTTGTTTTTCTTATAAAAACTTACTATGGGGAGTTTGAATATATATATATATATATATATTTACTAAGCCCCACGTCTTACTACCCATTTGGGTTATACGCTTAAGTACTAATTACGCTAATGGATTAGGAATTTGGAAGGTTGAATTTAGAGGAAGTGAACCCGAATTTGCTTGGAGGGGAAGTGGAAAACCAGTTAGAAAAATCACCCCCAGTTCACCAGACCAATATTCGAACCTCGATCTCCCCGTCCTTTGCAGTCTAGCTCAACACGACTAGCGTGTTAGCTATCTACGCCACCAAGGCGGGTAATATAGAGGAATCGTACCCGCATTTACGGAGATAAATCGTGGTAAACCCTTTAGGAAAACCACCCTCAGTACACACGCCCAGGATTTGAACCCAGACCTCCCCAATTTGAGCAGGCCAGCATAGCATGAGAATGACTCCTTAGACTATTCGGCCACTGAAGTGGGTACTATTGGTTTGGATAATATCTATCAAAAATGATTCCCCATCAAGTACTTTGATTTGACATTTTATGAATACGTGAACGTAATTCTAGTAACTTTACTAGCTGTAAAAAAAAACCTTCATATGAGAACTGGACTGTATATAGTTGTATGTTTGAGTCATGTGTTAACCATTACTGGCACTATCAGTTACCTGTCTTTTACCTGTATCTTATCTAAAAAAATACCAATATGGCTGGCTTTGTACAAGGTCATTTTACTTCAAATGTCGCTATTTATGCTACAAACTGTCAATATATGAGAATTTATAGCTGTTAGGTTCCTGTTGACAAGTTTTATTTATAGGTCCTTCTTTTTTTAAAAAAATTAAGTTTAGTTTAGATGTAAGTATAGTACAATTTTCATAAAAAGTACCTTTTAGAAAAAAAAATCTTATTTTTTCCTGGACAATGATAATATTTTACAATATCTTTAATGTTATCTTATTATCTATCAACAGCGACAGCTTCAGATCACGTGACCTGACGTGTGAATACGTAAAAGTAGATCGAGTAGTTTTTCTCGCTGTCAGATAAGGAAGGCACTTTTATATGAAAAGTGGACTGTAACTGTGTTTGTCTCCACTCGAATGGCCCAGCCATAGCACGTTGGACTCTTCCAAAGCCACCCGGAGGGGGAACAAAGCTAGAGAAGATACACAATATACATTAGGGACAGAGAAAAAGAATCAATACACTTTGTCTAGTACCCCGGGCCAAGAGGGGTGCTCACATATTGTTTGAGTCGGTCCTTATTTCCGGTCGATGGCTGGTGGGATTGTGTGGAAGAGAGAGGGAGAGTAGGAGGTGGATTTCAAGTGGTCTTTCATAGTATGAGAGGGGGCAAAGGACCAATCTCTCTAAGGTGGGAGTGTAGGAGAAGCGAGAAAAGGGCACTGTTTTTGTAGTTTTTTTTATAGCAAAACATTTGTTTGGAAAAAAAACCACTCCAGTATACACATATAGTTTAATTTTCTTCACATGGTGATATTAACAGTTGTCGAATATCCGTCAAGGGGGTCCTAGAATTTCATGACAACTTTTTTCTCTTCATTTAAAAAGTTTTGTCATTTAATACCGCTATGCTCTTGACAGATATTCAACAACTGTTGATATCACCATGTGAAGAAAATTAAACTATATGTTTGTAACTAAACAATATTTTGTTTATTTTGGAAAGAAAAAAGCTATAAAAGAAACTGTAAATACACTGCCCTTAATCCACGTTCCCTACACTGCCACCTTAAAACTTGTTCACGCATGTATCTTTCCGCGAAGCTCTTGACTGTGGTCTTGCGAAGGACAGTGTTTCTCTCTCGCGATTTACCATTAAATTTGATTAAAAGGCTATAAGAGTAGTGGTGCCCAACGTGAGGCACTTCCAGGGTGGGAGAAGGCTTGCAACATTGAGGAAATAACGTTAAAAATCAGCTAGGAATTGAGAACCTTTTTTAAATCTCAATCCTTTTTTCCCAAAGTAAGATTTTTTTTCCCCCCTTGTAGTATTAGCAAACACTGCCTACCATCTGTAATAATTAATCTATTAGGCTCGTGCTTATGCACATTTTTATTTTCAAGGCCGCAAACCTCTCTCCTGCCCCTCTGTCTTGATGGCGGTCACGTGGTGCAATACCACCGAATTTTCAACTCTCGACTCATAAAAACTAAACAGCGTTGTTGACTTGGAAGTGAAAAACGATTTGCCCCGTGCTTTGTCGATTAATATTAAGCCCAATATTCAAGAACTGATGGAAACGAAATAGCGCCAACTATCACACTAATTTTGATTAAAAAAAATTGTCACCATTATGCTGCCAATGTTACATTGATTTTTGTATAAAATAAAGAAGCTACTAGAAAATATGTTTTTAACTTTACCAAAAAGTTGGGGGGAGGGAAGCTGAGCACGTGTATTTGATCTACAAAAGGGGGTGTGATCTGAAAAATGTTAGTAACCATTGCTTTAGAGGGTTGAAACGCAGTTGGAAACCAGGGAAAACCTAAAAATTTCAGGGTAAAATTTCACCTACCGGAGGACTGAGACGACTTATTTAATATTTTGTTAGTTATTTAAAAATATGGGTTACGCTAAAATTATGGTGACATTTATCAACATTTCCCTTTATGATTAAGAACCTTACATTTTAAATCTTGATAGTCAAACAAATTTTGTTATAAATTTATAAAAATATCAACAAGTTTTATCTATGAAGATGAGATGTAGGAAGAAAGAAAAGTTTGTTGGTTTACGAAAATATTGCTCTTGTCAAATTATTTGAAGTATGTTGGTTTTTGTCATATTTAAACGAATTAAAAACAGGTTAAAATTCACAACTGGAAATTTTGCTTGTTGTAAAGAAATTAAAATTGTTAGATAAGTTTTAGAAATAAATAAAAATGTTGGACGATGTATAAACACCGCGCCTTCATCACTTCCGCAGAGATATCTTTCCAATGCCATCTTTAGTCTGTAAATTGGAGGGAGTGGTTCACTAGTTGAAGTATATATTGAAAACAACGGAAATAATTTTTAATTTAAAAAAAGAAAATCACGTAAAAGTGAATTTAGTTCATTCACAACGAAATTGCACAGGAAATGTCCAAGTTCTAAAATCAAAGTAAATAGTTAGAAACATAATGTTGATTCGCCACTGGAGTGTAGGAAAGTGACAGTTATCAAAAGCTACCAGATCTACTTTAATGTATCCATTCGACAGATCATATGATTTGCCAGAACATACGTTGAGTTTCCGTCACTTTTGGCAGTCAAAACTTACAAAAAAAATTGTTTTTAACTATGAACTTATTTTAACTGTTTTTTTTAATTATTAAAATAAGAACTTATGAATATTACCATTTGGATTTTTTTTGTGTGCAAGCGGTGTATGTAGTTCACTTAAAAATTCTTTATAAATCAGAGAGCTTCTAAAAGGCTGCGTTTTTTCCACAAATTAAGATGGTGAACCAGACAAAATGAAGGTGGCTGATAAAGTCATATAAATGATGTTCGAATGTGTTTATACGCACCTGTTTACAAAATAAAAACGTTTTGTTTGGCTCTTTCTCTAAATTTTAAAGAACACATTTATTTCGGTGGCCAGTTATAAGACGATACAAGTGTGAATATAATACTTTTTAATTTATAATTTTATGCACTATAATATCTCTTGTTGCCACACACCACAAAAAAAGTGTTATTAATATATTTTCCTTCTTTCAATAAGTTACGAAAAACACACACAGTAATCCTTAGAGAAGTGTTATTAGAAGCATTTATTAACACTTTTGATTGATAATATAATATTACTAAGAACATAATTATTATTTCCACAAAGGTTAACATTAGTGACTCAACCAATGTTTGTAATCAAAATCTTTGCTGGAATTCGGTTACCACCACTCCAATCGAGAGTCATCTGTAGGTCTAACCTTCCTTAAACAAATAAATACATTTTCAACAGGCTCACAACATAATACTTGACCCGTACAACCTGAACAGGTAGTAAGATGCGGTATAAAAAGGAGAGAGAGAGAAAATATTTTGAGAGATTCTGAAGCTTCAGAACTGCTATTTTCCTAAATAACGTAGTGTGAGAATATTGCCTTTCAAATAGGTGGCGGCACGAGAAAAAAAACAAGGTTATCGGATGCCTTTGAAAGAGTATCGATCCGCGCAAATAATAAGACTTATTTCTTTATGTTAAATATTGGTGTCGATCTAGTTTATGGGAACAGGAGAAAACCCACTTCTGTGGCCGCATGGTCTAAGGTGCTACTCTTGCAGTAGACTAAAACCGCCGGTGACGGAGAGATAGAGATTCGAATCTCGGTCAGGTGTACTGAGATTTTCCCAAAAATTGTTTTCCAATATCCCTCCACGCAAATGTGGGTACACTTCCTCTAAATATAACCTTCTTCATATCTTAAACTATTAGCGTAATTAGTATATAAGTGCATAACCCGAACGGTTTATACACGCTGCTAAAAATATATGAGGAAGTCTCAGAGATTTGTAAAGAGAGGACTGTCCCAGTAGCTTAGAAATATATTCCCCTGACTTTTGGTGTGAGAAAAAGGGGAAATTTTTGACATTTTTCTCCAACATCTGAACACAACCAAATAGAAGATGTATGCGCCATAATATCATGTATTTTTCGAAACACTCGTTTAGAACGTATGATTGGGCTTGAACTAAAAAATTTCCCCTACCTAACTAGATTATATTTTAGACAAGTATTTGTCCCGTACTTCCAACAGAAAATAGTTATCGATTTAAGTGTCTACGTAAATTATCCCACCATTATCGTAAATTAGTATTTGGTTGAATTTAATTTAAATTTGCAACCCAAACGATCTCCGTTTTATTCTCATTGAATATTTTGAAAGGCACATAGGTGACGTTACGTGGTGAATTGATATTTTGGTGAGATTGGTTGGGGTCGTCCCCCCACCTCCCCGCACTGTTGTCGCCGAGGACGCTGAGCAGCTAATTTTAAGATGGGAGGATAAAGAACGTGAGCTAAGTGCAGTATTTTTTTTAAAATGTTTATATCAAAAAACACATTTTGGATCAAATAAATATAATATTTATCCATTAGAAACATATAGTTTAATTTTCTTCACATGGTGATATTAACAGTCGTTGAATATTTGTCAAGGGTGTCCTGGAATTTAATGACAAATTTTTCTCTTAATTTAAAAAGCTTCTCATTTAATGCCGCTATGCTCATGACAGATATTCAACAACTGTTGAGGTCACCGTGTGAAGAAAATTAAATTCTTTATGTTTCTACTTGAGTAATATTTTATTTATTTTGTCGACAAAAATTGTTTTCTATTAAAACTACAAAAACACTTGCCTTAGCTCGCATATATATATATATATATATAAAGACAGATGGTTACATAAATCACCCCAAAACTTCGTTACTTCTTTTTTAAATTGAGTTTTTGTTGTGGTTTAAGTATGTGATTTCAGTCATGATGGTGGGATGGTGGGTGGTATTTCGGTTGTGATGGTGGGGTGGTTGGTGGTATTTCGGTCGTGATGGTGGGATGGCGGGTGGTATTTCGGTCGTGATGGTGGGTGGTATTTCGGTCGTGATGGTGTGGTGCCTCCTGGCTAGGCAACCTGAACAACACTTGCGCCGGATAGGCTACGTAGTTAATCTTTGCAGGGATAATAATTACTACATAAACACCGTCCTTGCTATCATAGGAGTCAGCCAGCTACTGGTGGTCCGTGTTCTTCATCCGACTTAAGATTTAGATTTTGACTTAGATTTCTTCCACTTATAGATTGTTTGTTAACATTAATTTTACGGTAGCTCCCATTATTTCCATATTCGAAAGTTTTTGATTCCAGTACAAACTATCGCCGAATTAAATTCAAATGACGCGCTTCAATGGCCGCATGGTCTAAGGCGTTACTCTCGCAGTAGATTAGACTGCAGATCACGGGGAGATCTAGGCTCAAATCTTGGTCGGGTATACTGAGGGTGGTTTATATGCGGGTATAATTTATATAAATATAACCTTCCTAATCCCTAAAACCATTGGCGTAATTAGTACATAGGTGTATTACTTTAACGGGTAGTAAGACACTGCTAAAAATAAAATTTAGTGGGAAACCACATAGTGGATCTAGTCTGCACTCAAAACTTTTTCTTAGCCACCACCTTTTACTACTCGCTAGGGTTATATCCTTATGTAGTAATCAAGCTAATGGTTTTATATATGAAGATGGTTATATTTATACTAAATGTACCCGCATTTACGTGTAGAGAAAGAGATAGGGGGAGAGGAAAACCACGCTCAATACACCCGGCCGAGATTGTACCCTTGATCTCTCCGTCATCGGCAGACTAGTCTACTGAAAGAGTAGCACCTTAGACCATGCGGCCACTGAAGCGGGTTGCAGTCAAACCTTTGTCTTCAAAGTAATATTCATTCGCACCAAGCGTACCAATCAACCGTTTCGGTTTTGTAAAATCGCCTACAGATGGGGGATAGCTTTCGATGGTGGTGTATTAACTTTTGTATAGATACACATCTGTTATTATTATTATTATTATTATTATTATTATTATTATTATTATTTGTTTGTTTGTTAGTTTGTCGGTTCTGACTATTAACGCCTCCACCTTAGGTAATTTTCGAACTCAAATCAATCAAATCTATTTCGTGAAGTCTACTACAAGCGGACTCCTCTGCACACCACCGCACGTTTTTATTCTCTCCTCTTAATCCTTGCCTCCGTTTTGTGCTCCACGTTCCGGAGCGAGTGATGCCATTTAAATAGGCCTACACGTAAAGAATAAATCGTGTGGTTGAGGCTCTTGTTGTTGGCGTGTGATGGAACTGGTTATGACCGGAAGATCATAGGTGCACCCCTCCCTAGAACTAGGGGTGGATCTTTGAGGATGTTGCCGTTACCATGGCAACGAGGGTCCGCCGTGTCAACAACCTGTCTCGAGGTTTGCGTCACGTGATACACCGACGAGCCTGATTCTAGTACACACCATCAGAGCATCAACGACGTTGCCTAGTTGATGATTTAGTGGCTATTTCGCGAAGCGGGTTGTATCTTAACTTGACAAACCTAAGCACTAACACGCTTATAGTACATTCACCACTCGAGTTTACTTGGATTACAGCTCAAAAAGTTACTAGAAATAGTCCCTAGTGTATCCCTACGCCAACAGTTGACATCTGTCATTTTGGATAACTGTAATGAAAACAATATATGGTAATGTATGAATTTGATAGTTAACCACAGTAATTTAGACCAATATTATTTATATTTATTTGAGGTCGGGCACAAAGCTTATTTATCGTTTTATTCCGCTTAAAAAAAAGTATTATTCCCAACACTTTCACAAAAAGTTTAACCACCATAGCTTCATAATGGCGACCGGCGAATTTAAATCACGTGATTGAACGTGACGGAAACAAGTTCTTTACATTGATGCACCCACACAGTGGATACAAATATTATATTTAGTTAAATATTTAGAAATACGATAAAATAATCATAAAATAATGTATCATTATTAGCACCACGTCTTACTACCCGTACTGGTTGTACGCACTTAAGCTAATGTGCAGTGGTAGGGTGATTGTGAAATGAAATTGAGGACCTACAGTTTAACGTGGGATCCGAACCACGGTGGAGGCCTGGCATTCTACAAATTCACATGTTGTGATTAATACACGTGTTGTTAGAAGGGAAGAAAGGGTTTGGCAATCAAATAAATCAGTGCCGGAACCGAGGATTGATCCCCAGACCTTCAGCACAGAAGTCTGACACCTTACCCCTAGACCACCAGGTCACCCATAAAATAATGTATTATATATATAAAAAAAGACAAGTATTTTCTCTTTTCCAAGTAAATACGATGCCTGTATTATGTTTAAAATATTGTTTCAGATTGGGTAAAAAGAAATTATTAAAAGTAATGAAATAGTGTGAGAAAACTAAGCCTGCGTTATTTTAAATGTAAAATATAACATGTAATTAAAAAACTTAACATTTATAACAAAACAGTGATCCTTTACAAGTGTTGGTAACCCAAAACCTAAACATATGAATTTTGAACTGTCATCCAGGTAAAAACCTATCGTGAACGGACTATAGTATTAAATGGAAAGAGAAGGAATAAAATGAACAAACAGTTCACCTTGTGAGGCTTCTTGTTTATCTACTACTGCTAACACTTCCCCTCTTACTCTGACAAGTTTACAGCCATTGTACTGTTTGCGTCTTGAAAACATTGACTTGCTTTTTAAAATTACCTTTTTCTTGTTTCCTATTATAGATATACATATGCTACTACGAACTTTTTTAATTGACATCCTGGCAGGAAGACGCCTACAGGACATTATAATGACTAAGCCAAATATCCTAAGTTGTAGATGATCTATATAAAAAAAAATACGTTTACAAAAACTACTTCAAGATAAAAATAATGTTGTGATATTGTAGGTATACTTTTAGAATTATCTAAGACTTTATGGTTTTATTTCAACGTTATAACTTAGAAATTCTCCGAATAGAACGTAAATTCATAAACATGGGAAATCCTATCTTGACCTGCCGTTACTTCAAAGCTAGGCACAGTCCTGAATGGTTGCCTTTGGGGCAGTTTCTGAAAATAAGCGACTTGAGGAGGGACGGAGTCTGGTTTCTAATAGAGAAAGTTTTATGGGGTTGGTGGGAGGGTGTGAAAGGGGGGTGGGGGTCTGTGGTAAATATCAAATGCCCACAACACATGAAATTTAATGACATCTTTGGGGCCATAATTGAGATACCACAACTGTTTTAAAACAGATTATGCTTCCAGGTTTAGTAAAATTCTGTTTAGAAGGACCTTTTGGAAAATTCAAACTTTTTTTTGCGGCCAAAATTAAAAACATTTTACTATATTATTAGTGTTAATTAATAGTTATTGATAATATCTATCAATAATCACATGACTTGACTTATGAATACAGGAAAGTAGATCCAGGAACTTTTTTTTTTTAAAGATAGGTAACCTGATAGTCTAGGAGTAAGGTGTCAAACTTCTGTGCTGGAGGTCCGGGGTTCAATCCTCAGTCCCGGCACAGGTTTATCCGATTGCCAAACCCTTCCTTCGCCTCTGACAAGACGTGTATTAATCACAGCTTGTGAATGCGTGGAATGCCAGGCCTCCACCGTGGTTCGGATCACACGTTAAACTGCAGGTCCTCCATTTCATCTCACAATCACCCTACCATTACACATTAGCGTAAGTGCGTATAACCCGAATGGGTAGTAAGACGCGGTGCACACTAATAATAATAATAGTAATAATTTTTGGCTGTCAGATATGTCCATTCGTAATAAAATTGGGGTATGCGTATATTTGTGAAACATACTATAATCCCAAATTTCTGGTTCACCTAAACTTGATCATGTTTTATCTAGTGTTGTGACAGGAGCTTAAAGTCTATCTGTGGGTTGTACAGCCTCCACAAATGACAGAGCGAGACGTCCTATTTCAGACTGTCTCCATCTCCTTTTCAATGACTATAACCTTTTCAACTGTTGCTCTTATGAGCCATTGTAAAGGCAAGACTTATCTTTGTAGGTCGAGTGGATGGCGTTGGAGGCGAAGCTCACGTCCGAACCAAGATTTTTTTTATTTGTGTGTTTGTTATTATTACGTTCGCACTAATGCGTGTCAGGTGTGTGAAAGATGGTGTAGAACTTGTGTGTGTATGTCTTTCTAACTGCGGGGAGATTGGCGTCTGGTTAGCCATCATTAATTGATCCAAAAGGTAAGTTTGGTAATTTGTAGACCAATTTTCTTAGGGAGAGAGACACTTAGAAAAGTTTCTAAATCTACTCTCACGTATTTGTACGTCAGGTCATGTGATATGCAGATATGCCTTTGGAAAGATTGTTTCAAAACTTTTAAAATAATACTAACAATTTGATAACATATCATTATTGGATAGAAAAAAAAGTTTATATTTTCTAAAAAAAAGGCTCTTCCACCGAAAATTAGACTCTAATTATAATTAACACTCATTTGATCAAACTATAATATAAAATGTGTCTTGTATAAATGATTGACTCGGATTGGTGGTCACGTGGTTTAGATGTAAGTCACGTCTTGTTTGGTTTTTACGGTGACACAAAAGGTCCGTGCTTGAATCTAGACACGGGTGCATTGAGTGTGGTTTTTCATAGAATGTTGTCTCTTTTTCCCGAGAATATGAAGTGGTTGCACAATTTATTTAGGCTGTCTTGAAACTGCACACACCCGTAATAGTGTTCACGCAGTCTAAGGCTTCAGGCTCTCAAAAATACTAGATAACTGATGATGGGGGTAGAATCTCGGGTTGGGTGCGTTGGAGAGTGATCAATCACTGTGGCTTTCCCATCACTACTCCACGTAAATGAAGGTGGACTTTCCCAAAAAGTACTCTCCTCCTTTTTATCCCTCAGATTACGTCGTTTTATAGTTTTGGTGTTAAAACACTAATTAAAAGAGCTATAAAATACCAACTTGTTTATGCGAGAGCCTTTCCGTTTTGGTTTGGTTATTACTTTTTACGTTTGACACTATGGTTGCTAACAGCTTAATCAAAGGGGTAGGGATGAGAAGGGATTTTTAGAAGATAGACACCTTCATTACCATTGGGTTGGGGATGTGGATGGCTCACAGCACCCAGCTGGTAATCGAACCCCAACCTTCTCCGTCAATGGAGATCATTAGCAATTAAAGTCCAACTCCTTAGACCTTGTGGCCATTGTTGCAGGTGAGTTCTATTTCAAAGCCCACTGGGATAAGAGGGCTTTGTTGAGTCTTTTTTTTTTGTTATTAGCAACACGTCTTACTACCCGTTTGGGTTATATACCTATGTACTAATTTCCGTTCACCCAACCGGAATTGAACCTCTTTCTCCCTGTCTTCGGTGGTCTACGAAAGTAGCGCCTTGGACCATGCGGCCACTGAAGTGGGTCAAATCGTTTTTAATTTCCGGTATAAACTCCCATTAGAAATTCTCCCTGGCTCCCGCACTGATGTTGATTGAGAGGGGATAGAAGGGTAGGAAGAGAGGCGGGTATCCAATCTGACCCCTTCAGCTCGTCATCAACATTTCTTTTAAATGACAAACCGCCCTGAGCGCAATATTTATGAGCTAGATTGACCAAGGCATCCCAAATTTGTTTTTTTCCACCCCGTCTTACTCCCCATCAGGGCTATCAGCATATTTACATTAATGGGCTAGGGATGTCATGAGGAAGGTTTAATTTAGAGGAAGTTTGCCCAAATTTGCGTAGAGAAAAGAGTGGGAAAATAACCCTCATTACACCTGACCGAGATTCGAACCACGATCTACCTGTCATCGGCAATATAGCTTATTGTGAGAGTAGCGACTTAGATTTAGTGATACTAACACTGTCATTAGAGGCCATAACTATAGTTAACTGATGCGATGATAAGTTTATGATATAGGAACCTTATTAGTTGTTGTCAACATTAATAATTATTATTATTATTATTATCACCGCGTCTTACTACCCGTTCGGGTTATACGGACTTACGTTAATGTGTAATGGTAGAGTGATTGGGAGATGAAATGGAGGACCTACAATTTAATGTGGAATCCGAACCACGGTGGAGGCCTGGCATTCCTCACATTCACAAGTTGTGATTAATACACGTCTTGTCCGAGGTGAAGGAGGGGTTTGGCAATGTGCCGGGACCGAGGATTGAACCTCGGACCCTCAGCACAGAAGTCCAACACCTTACCCCTAGACCAACAGGTCACCTGTTGTCAACTTTAACAAAATATGTAATTATATGGCTATTATGATTTTATCAGCACTTATAATATCTGTCTAAAGTGACAGCTGTAGAACATACGATCTGACGCATGGATCTCGTAAAGTGGCTTCAGTAATCTTCGTAACTGTCAGACAATCATGTTGTAACCAGAGATACAGGTTTTACCGCCGTGTGCAAATTGTTTTTTAAGCACCGCTTCTCATTACCCGTTCACTTTACACTTATACATACTAATTACACTAGCTTTCTATTTATAATGAAGGTTTAATTTAGAGGAAATGTATCTACCTTTGCGTGCAGGAAGAGTTGAAAAACTATATAATAAACAAAATCCACACTACCAGGATTCAAACCCCGATCTCCCCACCATCGGCAGTCTAGTCTGTTTTGAGAGTAATGCCGTGGGCCAGGGGTCGGCAACTTTTTAGGGGCCCGGTAAATTTAAAAAACTTATCAATGTTCCCACGATCACACATCGTTTCTACACTCTAATTTTGCTTTGTGTTTTGTTCATTCATTTTATATTTATTCTTTAAATTCAATACTCAAACAGTTTTGTACTCACCTTTCTAGAAAAAATATAGAATACATAAAATCTAAATTTTCAAAACTTTTTTTTTAATAAAATATTACCGATTATGAATGACCAAGATAATTTTGACCAAACTAAAGTATTATTTGAAAGTAGACTACTTGATTGATGTATTAGTGAGTTTAAAATACTTTAAGATCGACTTTAAATGACGATTTAGTTTTATTATAATGATTCACTGAAAATTGTCGTGAGATAGACCGGTCGATCATGATCTGTACAATATATACATTTATCGATCGCGGTGGCCTGGTGGTCTAGGGGTAAGGTGTTGGACTTCTGTGCTGGGGGTCCGGGGTTCAATCCTAGGTCCCGGCACAGATTTGTCTGATTTCCAAAACCTTCCTTCACCTCTGACAAGACGTGTATTAATCACAACTTGTGAATGTGTGGAATGCCAGGCCTCCACCGTGGTTCGGATCCCACGCTAAACTGTAGGTCCTCCATTTCATCCCACAATCACCCTACTATTACACATTAGCGTAAGTGCGTATAACCCAAACGGGTAGTAAGACGCGGTGCAAGTAATAATAATAACTTATCGATCGTGATTGACCTGTTGCCGTCACCTGCTTTATGCTATTCGACCACCGGAGTCAGTTTTGCAAATTTTGACTGGCCACCACTTTTATTCTCCATTTTTATCGACCTTAGTGGTCTTGGGGTCAAGTGCTTGCCTTAGGACCCGATGTTCGTGGGTTCAAACCCAGCCGGGCTTGATGGATTTTTCTTGAGCGATAAAGATGTCGGTCCCATATCGATTGTTGCATGTAAAATAGCACTCCAAGGCATGTGGAAATACCTTTCCTGCAAAATTGGTTGGCCCTTTCGCTCTCGCTCATAGAAATTATCATGTGCTGATATAATCAGTTCATAAAGTGCACGTTAAATACTTAATTTAATTAAATCTTCTTCATCCTACACACTCTAATCCCTATTTGATCTCCTGTAAAACATATTAAAAACAAATTTTTAACAATTTAAAATAGCGTATGAGTTACAATGTTTCCGGGAAATCTAATATACTTGGTAATATCCGGGTGCGGGCGGCCCAGTTCTCTAATGACATTCACACAATGATGTGCTCTAATGGTTACTTTGAAATGACTCTTCTTATTCTGTCTTATTCAGGTTGAACAGGCGTCTTTCTTTTCCCGGACATGTCCCACATTTCATCCTTCTGCCCGGTGTCCGGAAGGATTTTTCAAAAATTCCGAAATGTCTTCCATTTTAATAAACTAAATAAATTGGTCATTTTCTGGTGTTATTTGCTCTCAAAAGTGGTCTCGCATTTATAAATTCTGCCGTAAGATGGAATTTCACTTACAACTAGTACAGCAGTCCCATGGCTTCTTTGGTGCTGACTGACAGCTCACAGCTGACAGCTGACGGCTTTGAAAAGCTACCGGACCAAATTATATATCCCTACGCCGAACCATATGATCTGCAAAAAACATGTTTTTAGCAGCTGTCACTTCTGACAGTCAAAATTTAGGTATATACCTAACTGTTGACTGTCAGAAGTCAGCTGTGAACTGTCAGTCAGCACCAAAGAAGCCATGGGGCTACTGTACTCAGTAGTGTTTCGTGCGTTTTCGTCAGCAAACTCGCCGCGCAATGTTTACACGATATAATGTGTGATTTATATTAGCTACGTGTGTGTATACCGTCAGCCAGCCAGCCAACCATAACGAGCGTCTTAATTCATAAGTTCATTTGGAAAAATATTCTTGAAACGTAAAATAAAATGTTGAATATGGTTATTAATAAAACACAAGAATGGAATTTTGAACTCTTATTTTGTAACGTCCTACATTTTTCTTTAATGTCTTTGTCCTCATTTGTATTGTTTTTGAGCCAAAGGCATCTGGTCAGCCTCGTCTTAACAAAATGTTCCACTAATAACCACAATTTGGCACTGTATCAAATTTACAACTATATATCAAACACGTACTAATGTTGTAATGGCGCTTCAGTGGCCAAATGGTGTTAAACCCGCGGCCAATGATACCATTATCTCATAAACAATATATTTAAAACAAAATAACAAATACATATTTTTAATAATAAATAAAATAAACGATTTTATCTTTTTATGCGAAGAAAAGTATTACGTTTCAATACAAATGTATTTTGAAACGGCAAAATGCCAACTCTAGTAGACAAGACAGATCGTGCTGCCCCCTGCTATAAAACAATAGATAACATACGAGATATTCGCTATTTCATATGTTGGAGACAGACCTAATCCCTAGTCTGAGTATAGGTGTATAAGAATGAGATGATATGAATATTTTAAGGTGATTGGCCCTTTTCATTTGGCGTGGAAATGCAGAACCATGGGAACAAATGGTTATTTTCAAGAATTTTTTATTGATTTGCAATTTTCTTTTCGGAAACTGTTTGTTCAAGAGTAGAAGCATGTTGATTATGTTACACTTTTTATATACACACCTCCTCTATAATTTTAACAGTGATCAAATATCGATAATTTTGACATTTTTCAATAGAAAACTGCCGGCTTCATAACAAAAAATTAGAAAATGTAACACTTAATAAACATTGATACATTATCTTAGAAGAGGCGTTGAAAATATTACTATAAAAATTTAACTCGTTCTCGAGAAAACTGATATTTCCAAACGTATGATTTTTTCCGCAAGACCTGTCCGGTAGCTGTCACCATCTACGTTTCCTTGATCCATCTGTTCTTGTTGGCGCGGAAGGATACATAGGTTGTGAAGCCACACCTTTCACCTTACCGCACACCATCCCACAAAATAGGTTTTAAGACTTGCACTCGACAGGGCCAAGGGCCTTAATATGGATTAAATCCGAATATTGTCAATACAGTGTTGCGACTCGCGAGCCAGCAAGAGAAAGAAACTTTAGCCCTTGGACATAAAAAGATTAAATACCCCTGGTCTAAGGTGTCACTATCGTGTTAGACTGGCCTGTTGATGACGAGAGGATCGAGGTTCGAATCTTGGTCGGGTCTACTGAGGGTTGTATTCTCTAAAGGTTTTCCCACTCTCCTTTCACGCATATGCGGGTAGATTACCTCTAAAATGCTTCCTTCCTCATCTCTAACCCATTAGAGTAGTTATAATATATGCTTATAACCTGAACAGTTAGTAAGACGTGGTGATAAAATAAAATTTTGTAAGTTGACGTGGGTGAGCCGATAACGTTAAAAAAAATTCAAGCTTTAATCATTCAAGAAAGCTATTTCCATGTGGGACTTCATTTGTAATACTTTATTTTTTTGTCTTTGTGTCTAAAGACAAACTTCATTCCCTAGATACATTGTTTATCTAAATTCCTTTTCTTTTTGTTTCAGGTAAGCTGACGCGGGACTTTTCGTTTCCCTTTGGGTAAGTTAGAATAAAATATTATAGATGAGAAACTGTCAAATAATTCAATTTAAAAATATAAAACTACAGTGTCAAACAATTCTACAGTCCTCATTTAAAATCGTCATATAAACCATAGAGGAAAGTATATCAGCATTAACCGACGGGGAAAGGAGGAGAAGAGAGAGCTAGGAGAAAGCGAAAGAAAGAGTGAGAATTAAAGCAATAGAAAGTGAAACTGAACGCGAGAGATAACCACAGCGTGATAAATACTAAGAGAGATTGTGTAATATAAAGCGAGGGAGACCGAGAAGAAGAGAGAGAGAGAGTGAAATAAATGGTGAAAGATTGAGAGAGATAGCAGAATAAATTAAAGAAAGCAAGAGAGAGTGACAGCGGGAAATTGAAGATGGGGCGAGAAAATAAGTGAGAGTGAGAGAGCGAGATTATGAGTGAGAGAAAGCTTGAGAAAGCGATTGATATAGTGAGAGCGAGAGAAAGAGATTGATAGAAAGGGATAGAGAGTAATAGAGAACGAGATAGTGGGTGAGAAAGATTGAGAAAGAGACTGATAGAGAGTCATGGAGAACGAGAGATTGGGCTGGAAAGAGCGAGAACGAGACATATAAAGTGAGAATGATAGAGAACAAGAGAATGAGTGAGAGTGGGTGAGAGGGAATGAGAAAGAGAGCGTCGTAGAAGTATTTGGAATAATGTTAACTATAAGTAAAATGGTATAAAAATTAAAATCATTCGATTTAAGGAAAATGCCAAGTGTCTGATTTAATAAAAACTATTTAATCTTTGTATTATATTACATATCAAAGACTAGATAATTTATTTCAGCGTCATTTAATAAACGGATTGTACTGGTGTAGGTTGTCACTTTTATTAATCCGTTTCAAAAAAGTTTTTAATATAATCAAATGTGAAACTGAAGCGTATCTACCGAAGTACGTTCTAAAATGAACTGTCTAGAGACAGAATTACACTTTGACAAGGCAGTTAATTTATCTAGCACCTGCATATCAAACCGATCTTTGTTACCTATTAGCTTGCAATCAAAATAAAATTAGAAAAAAAAAAAAAGGGTGCTCAATAACCAGGCTCCAGTAGCGAGGCGTGAGAATTTTGGAAAGTTTTACCAGATACCTACACAGTAAAATACATACCCACTTTCTACCATTTTAATAACTAGGTTATTCATAGTTTCAAAAACTTTTGTTTGTTTATATTTTATACATCCGAGTTGTGTTATGAATGTGAATATCAAACGGCTAGAAAAAGTAACAAGTTCATAGTCAGGTCATGTGATCTGAAGCTGTCACTTTTGATAGATACTCTCGATAAATAAGCAACCTTTAAAATAAAACTAATAATTCAATAACCCGCTTCGTTGGCCGCATGGTCCAAGGCGTCACTCTCTCAATAGACTAGATTTACGATGATAGGGAAAACGGGGTTCGATCCCCGGTAGGGTGTAACGAGGGTGGTTTTTTATAAATGGCTTTCCACTCGCCCCCCTCTAAATTCTTCAACCTTCCTCATCCCTATTACATTAGGGTAATTTAGTAGGCATGCTTGTAACACATACGGGTAACTGTAAGAAGCAGCGCTTGGAGAAGAATATTAATACAATCATATAAATGTTAACTGAATAAAAAAAATTATTTTCTTAAAGGTTCTGGAAATGTTCATTCTTAAAGAAAATCAGGGAATACACACTATTTTAGAAAAACGATATCGACATATTACGTCAACTTTCTTGTGGGGCCCCAAAACCACACATCCTCCCTCACCCAACAAAATTAGCTATCCAACCCCTTGTTATTACCTAACTGGGACTCCATCCAGCTCTGGTCTTGACGCTACCGAAGTCATCCTTTCTCTCTCCTGGCTTTGTTTGTCATGCGGGCTATTTCTGTCACGGCGCTGCGGGTCGTAGCGTTAGAGCCACCGTCGTTGCGATCTTCTCAAGTAGCTAGTTTACCTGTGTCACGTGAGGGATCGCGCAGGTCGCTGACCTACTTTACACCGGCAGACACGTGGACCTCTTGTTTGACCCGCCACAGAAACAATACTTATTTTAGCCAAGAAACTTGTTTTTATCACGGCGTCCTAGGCCTACTATCCGTTCTGTCTACACGCATATGTAGGCCTACTAGTTACATTCATGTGTAAGGAATTAGGAAGTTTGAATTTTGAGGAAGTGCACCCAAATTTACGTGGAAGGAGAGTGAAAAACCATTTAGGAAAAAAACACTCAGTACACCCGCCCGGGGATCTCTCTGTCTTCGGTAGTATAGTCTATTGTGAGAGTAGTGCCTTAAACCATGTGGCCACCGAAGCAGGTAGCAAAATAACTTAAACTGAAAGCACTATAGCTACTATAATGAAAACCGTACCGATGGAAACGTGGACAGAGGTGTGATTCGGGTTTTATGGTTGACTGTCCCCCCTACCGAAACTACCTGGATTTTTTTTCCTTTACGTTTTTCCACTCTCCCTCCACACAAAGACTGGTACATTTTCTCTAAATTTACCCTCGTCCCTATCCCACTGTGCAATTATGCGGGTAGACCGGATGGATAGTAAGATGAGAAGCAATTTAAATAAGAAATTATACGAAAGACGTAGCGCATTAACGATTTGTTGGTGAGAATATCCATATGGCCATTGTGCACAGTCTTGTTTTAGAAATTGGTAACCGGCCAACGTAATTAAAGTACATTTGACAAAATTGTATGTTTATGTATATATCACAGTTTCGGTTAAAATTTGAGACCAATCTTTCGTGATAATATTGTACAAGACACAAAATTGAATCCACTTCCGCTATTTTTTCTTAAAAAAAATATTAAAAAAGTTTCGTTTTTCGTTTATCTATTTGTGAGCTTTCGACCGCGATGGTCTTGGAGTAACGTACTTGCCTCAGGACCAGATGTTCCTGGGTTCAAGCCCAGCCTAGGTCGACGGATTGTTCTTGAGCGATAAAAAATTCCGTAGCACAACATCCTTCGGAGGGGAATTAAAGCCGTTAGTCTCATGTTGATTGTGTCATGTAAAATAACCCTGGAAGTTATGTGAAAATAACTTTCTGGCAAAAAATGTGTATGCTCTTCTTCACGCGCTCATAGAAATTCAGTGTGGAAGGCAACGTGGAACTATCACACTTCTTGAACTCCCCTCGTAAATGGGATCTATACAAGATGGTGTGGGCAGCAGTATCCGGCTGAAGGGCTGAGTGCTTGCCCAGCGACGGATGGATAGAAATCAGATCAAACAAACCTCCAGCTTGTTGAATTAAGAAGCAGAAGAATTTGTGAGATGAAAGATTTTAGTGAGTTTGTTTATTATCATTTGACACTCGTATTAAGTATAGGGCACTTACTACACCTATTATTAAATTGATGTACGATTAAGAAATAAGATTAAATGCTCTATATTAGGTAAATCTCTCTCTGCAAATTTAAGTTAAGGCCCTTGGCCCTGTCGAGTGCAAGTCTAAAACCTATTCTGTGTTATGGCATGGCTTCACAACCGACCAAAGTATCCTTCCGCGTCAACAAGAACAGATGGATGACGGAAACTGTAGATGGCGCTAGCTACCGGACAGGTCTTGGGGAAAAATCATACGTTTGGTAATATCAGTTTTCTCGAGAACGAGTGAAAGTTTTATATTAATATTTTCAACACCCACCTAAGATAATGTATTGATATTTATTAATTGTTAAATTTTCTTATTTTTTGCAATGAAGTCGGCAGTTTTCCATTAAAAAATGTCGATTTTATCGATAATTGATCACTGTTAAAATTATAGAGGAGGTGTGTATATAAAAAAGTATAACTTAATCAACATACTTATATTCTTGAACAAACCGCTTCCGAAAAGAAAATTGCAAAACAATAAAAATTCTTGAAGATAACTTTTTGTTCTCATGGCTCTGCATTTCCGCGCCAGATGAAAAGGGCCAATTGCCTTAACTCATGTTGACATTCTGATAATTTCTAACAAAATATTGGTATAGGCCTACTTCATAAAATGAAGCTTGAAACCATCGTACTTGTTCCGACATTTTTGGCACAATATTTAAGGGATTTGCATCTTAATAACCATCTAAGTTATCCGTACATAATATACACTATTAGAGTAGGATTGAAGAGGGTATAGTTTTAAAGTTTGTGTACCCACACTTGCGTGGAGGGATAGTGGCAAACTAATTTGGTAAAAAAGAACAAGAAAAAACTCATTTGGATTTAAACTATTACCTCCACTTCACCGGTAAACCAGATAATGTGATGATATTAGCTTTATCCACGTGCTGCAGCGTCAATGTGCTAAGGCTAAAATTATTTTACATCAATAGTTCAATTTGCGTATACAGAACATTTCAAACCAGACACTTATAATTTTTAGGCCAACATTAATCATATTTTACAATTGTAAAAGTGCTATTTTATAGGTTTTAATATATATATATATATATATATAGATATATATATAGATATATATAGATATATATATAGATATATATATATATATAGATATATATATAGTGACCACTGTTGATCTCATGACTTAACGCATGAATACGTGAAAGTAGATAAAGTAATTTTTTTTAGTTGTCAGATAAGAATCTATTAAAATGGAATGTACTGCGCAGACGCATGTAATTAAAGTGGGATTGTTTGGGACGCATGAAAGACTTATGGAAGTTTTTATAGCAACTTTTTTTTTTTGCCAAAACAATTAAAATATTTCTCCAGGAGAAACAGAGAGTTTAATTTTCTTCACATGGTGATATCAAAAGTTGTTGAATATCTGTCATTAGCATAGCGGCATTAAATGATAAACTTTTTAAAAATCAAGAGAAAAAGTGGTCATTAAATTCCAGGACATCCTTAACAACTGTTGGTATCACTATGTGAAAAAAAATTAAACTCTTATGTTTGTACTGGAGAAACATTTGATTTCTTCTGGTAAAAAAAAGCTCTCTGAGCTAGTTCTGTTCAGTCCCCCTCATTACACTTTATTTCGTTCAGGTCCATTCTAATGTCATCCTCCCATCTGCGTCTAGGTCTCCCCAATGGGTCTCTTCCCATTTTGACAGTTAACAAACACCCCGAACACTTCTAGAGTCTCCCATTCACGCTGTTGTCCTACCTACCGTAATATACGAGATCGATTAGCCTTATAATGTCTTGTGATGTGCATATTCATCCCTTTTTGGACTAAATATCTTGCCAAGCACTTTGTTTTCAAACAATTAATATATTCAAAAAATTAAATTAAACTTATCTAATCGAGCAATATTTTATTTATTTGTTCAAAAAAAGTTCTTATTAAAAAATCTACAAAGATACTGTTATCTAGACGTACTACATTTGGGATCCTGAAAACTAGGAAATATTCTAGATACTATTGTTTTGGCACCCGTTTTAAGATTGTTGTGTGCATTATGTGTGTGGTTTTTGATGAAAATCAACTAAGCAGAATAAAACATTTAAAAAATATCTGCTGTTTTCCTTTCGTCTTTCTTTTAATTTATGGTGGATGTACGTTTTAGTCGTTGCTGATTTATATCATCTTTGTCTTGTTTCTAACCATAGAGGTCAAACTGATGCCAAAGGACGATTCAATTTACGTGAAGGTCTAAAAATAACCCTTCTTCCAAACTGTTTATTTTATTAAGTTGTGTGTTGACTCCAATTTCTCTGGGGGCTTTTTGGTGAACTATTATCTGGGGAATAACTTGTTCTGTGTGTCGTGTCGCCTTGCTTTTGATTTGTAAGCCTAAAGGTTTTTTTATAAGGTTTAAAGAAGTACTGAGCACAACCAATATTGAATCATTCAACGGTACCATTGAGCATTGGTTGAGGAAACCAGGAATAAATTTGTCCTCCTCTGGATGTATTTTACTCCCCTCTGATATTTTCTAATATGAAGCTGTAAGATAGCCTTGCAACAAACTCCAAATAGCTTCTAAAAGCATACCATTTTCAAAAATTTGCTGAAGGGGGATCACTCAAAATAGCTTTTAGGTAAATCCAAATTTTGAAAATTTTCCAGACTCTGCCTACCTCAAATAACTTTTAGGGACATCCAATTTTCAAATACCTGTTGGGATAGGGTCCTCGAACCCCTCTTTGACTTTGGGAGCCGGGCCTCTCTAAAGTCTCCTTATTTGTAATTCGCCTCCTCCCTCCCCTTACACAGATAATGTTCTTCCCCCACTGAATGATACAGTCCAATTTTCATAGGAAGAACCGTAGGGGTTTATGAAAGGAAGGAGAAATGTTACTAGAACTACTTTCAGGTATATCTACAGCTGTCACCCTTGATAGATATAATCATTACATATAAAAGTTATCAATACTGACCGCAAAAATACACGTCAGTATTTTCTAAAAGGCTCTTCATACCAAAATCCTATTGAAGCTCTGTCAGCGTGTCATACAAAAGGTTCTTATTCTGAAAATTGAAAAATGACACCTGGACACGGAAATCGAACCCGGGACCTCTGGCTTAGTACGCCAATGCTCTAGCCACTGAGCTATCCAGGAATCGTCCCATGCCCAGGGTCATTCTTCACTAGTATTTTAAGGCAGAGTCTATGATGGACGTGCGGAAATCGTCGGGTACAAATATGTGATTATATTAATATCACGAGCCATCGGATAACGCAGCCATCTGCGACTCGGTAGTTGGCTGTTATGCTGCCATTTGCACAATTATTAAATTGTACGGGATCGCACATATTAAGAATTAATAGCCAGAGCTATTATTTATGCTTATTAGTGGGAATTACTCCATATAGATATCATATTCTGAAAATTGAAAAATGACACCTGGACATGGGAATCGAACCCAGGACCTCTGGCTTGTGCAAATGGCAGCATAATGCCAACTACCGAGTCGCAGATGGCTGCGTTATCCGATGGCTCGTGATATTAATATAATCACATACTTGTAGCCGACGAATTACGCACGTCCATCATAGACTCTGCCTTAAAATATGAGTGAAGAATGACTCTGGGCATGGGACGAATCCTGGATAGCTCAGTGGTTAGAGCATTGGTGTACTAAGCTAGAGGTCCCGGGTTCGATTCCCGTGTCCAGGTGTCATTTTTCAATTTTCAGAATATGATATCTAGATGGAGTAATTCCCACTAATAAGCATAAATAATAGCTCTGGCTATTAATTCTTAAAAGGTTCTTAGTTTGGTTGCCTTGTTTAGGTATTAACTTATTTCAAAACAGATTAAGGAATTCTTAGGCACCCTTAATAAATAGTAATTTGCTCTGTAGAAATTTTGGCTGCATAAAAGTGGTATGGAACCTTTTGAATTGACTTATTGATATACCGGCTTCAAACAAATTAAAGGTGTCTCGGTAAGAATGTTCCCATGTCCACTATCATCTTGTGTTTTCGGACATGCCCAGGATATTAAAAGAAACAATTTTAAATAAATATACGCAAATTTAAGTTAATTTAGATCTATTATGTTGTTTTAGTTGTGTGTGCTCAAAATATCCTTAGTGCAATCTATAAGCCATTGTCTATTCTTTGTGATAGTTTTTTTGCGACCTATAGGTTCTAGTGTTTTGGTAGGACAGAGCTAAACATACATATGATTTGACGTATGAATACAAGAAAGTAGATCTTGAGGTTTCATATACCCTTCCATCAGTGTTCTTATTGTAATTTTATCATTGCTACTCCTGGATTAAGCCGTAACCAAATTTGTGGCCGTTCTTTGTGTCGATGAAAGTAGAAATTAATCTGCGCCGGTGGGCACGCGGTCTAAATGTCGATCTCATTTAGTTTGGTTTGCCCGTGACGAGGAGGTCAGGGTTCAATTCCTCACTAGGTGTCCCGAGGGTGGCCCTTCGCACTTTCCCTCCACTTAGATGTGGGTGTATTATTTTCTTCTCAAACTCTATCGTCCTCATCCCTACTACATTAGCGGAATTAATAGAAATACGACCCGCTTCAGTGGCCGAATGGTTTAAGGCATCACTCTTGTGCTATACTTGGTTTACACGCTCAATTATTTTGCACAAATATTTGTTTCGTTAAAACGATAGTTTGTAGTTGGAGCAAACCAAAAAATATAGTTTGAGCTAAATCTGTCCATGTTTGATTTTCTAATTGAGAGCGCAAATACTGAGCGTGTAAACAGGTTTTGTGGGTTTGCACAAACCAGGCGCATGCGTATGCGGTAGAAATAACATACAGGGGACTAGATTGGGGTATGTAGATAAGTTTCTTCGTCCATACGCAAATATTTCCGAAAATCATTTGGATCATCCCGTAATTAATCCCGTAATTCACTAATTAAGTTAGTATGTGAAAATTATTCTCTTTATACCAGCCAATATTTGGCCCACCCTAGACTTTTCTTAGATTGTTTTAACTTCTCCTTTACACAACACAAACTGATAACAGATAAAATTAACTCTTCTACATCCATTTGTCTTGGGTGAATTTGGAATCTAGTAAAAGCTTTCCACTACTGAGAAGATTCCTTCTACAAGAAAAAACTGGAAACTACCAAAACAAGTAAAAATTTACGCAATTCTTACTGATCCTATGGACAGGTTTAGGCTTGTTTGAATCAATTTGCGAGAACTCTTTTTTAGCAAAATGTTTGAGCGTCTAAACCCAGCTTTATTAGACTGTCCTGCTGATGACAAGGAGATCGGGGTTAGAATCTCAGTCGGGTATACTAAGGTTTTAAAAAAATATGATTTCCCACTCTCTTTCCACGCAAATGCGGGTAGATTACCTTTCAAGTGTTTCCTTCCTCATCCTTACCCCATTGAATTAATTATCATACATGCGTATAACCCGAAGACGCGTTGATAAAATAAATTAATAGAAATGCGTGGTGAACATAAAAATAAAATGTAGAGGGCGTATAGGCCTGCATTTTCATGACGGGAGAACCTTAAACCACATAGGAAGGGGGGGGGATATGGAACACCCTGTCGAAACACGACCAACCTGTCATCGACAAATTAAACAAACATATGAGCATTATGTTCAGCTCACCGACAGAGGTGGGGCATGAATAGTGACTTATTTAGTAGGAACCTTCTGCCAGCATTGAAGCAGTCTTCCAAGTTTGTTGTGAATCTCATCTAAGCACCTTGTCACGAGAAAAACAGAACAAAACATCAAGACGCACAAAATTTGGCATCGTTGACGCCTCCAGTTGAGAGGATGAAAAGTCGGTGTTTTCCTCGTAACATTTGAGGAACTTGGCTCAATTCTTGGGTCTTACCAAACGTTCTCATTTGTCACCCGGGCTATAATAATTTTTCTTTTTAAAAAAAGAAAAAGGTTTTTTTAATCTCCCATAAGTCTATTTGTTTTTAATCTCAGTCGCCGTTTGTTTTCCAACTAGAACAGCTGAACACGTGGCGAAAAACTTGTTTATCCGATTCGTAACCCTTCCCCCCCCC
>CABFWO010001189.1:26492-41634 GCA_902155825.1 Timema genevievae
CCCGCCCCAACCCTTCCCACCCATCCGCCATGTCGTTCCGAATAAATTAGGATTCTGTTTAGAAGAAACTTTGGCTTAGCTCGCCAATGCTCTGCCACTGAGCTATCCAGGATTCGTCTCGTGCTGAGGGTCATTTTTCACCTACAGTTTAAGGCAGAGTCTCTGATGGACATGTGTGGCTATATCCATAACTTTTAGATCATTTCAATCTACCAAGCTTCGCTAGTCAGGTACAATTAATTGTGCAAGAGTATGCTTTCTCCACCTTTGGATGTGTGGGGTGGGGGTATAAGAATTTAAGATCAATTGTTCCAAAGCGGCGGTTCTTAACTTTGGGGTCCGTGGATGTATTTCAGGGGTTACGTGAACCTGGAGGAGAAAATCTTACATCTTTATTTTCACTAACCTCTAAATGAAATTTAACACTGCCTTCATCTATGAAGGTAGGCAGCAAATCATAGTAGTATAGTACGTTTAGGGCCCCTACACGATCAATCAGACTGTCAGTCAATCTTACAACTGACAGTGTGCATGTAGAGCGTGTACATGCCCATCAACTCTGTGATACAATCGGCTAGAAATCGTAAATTTACACGAACAATATTGCACATGGATCATTTATGATTGAACATTAATGGAGATAAAGAGTTAATAAAAGTTCCTAATACGGAACATTGTCGAAATATTAAATTATATTTGGATTAAAACTGCATTGAAAAAGCTGTTTATGACCATTTTAGAATGGCTTCACAGATAAGAACTGTGCACAAATCTTCATTCTGTCCTAATAGGGGCAGACTTTAGTTGTTAGCAAGAAACTGTGTCGCTTTGCCCCCCATTGTCACCGTGAAAAATTTCGAGTAATCATTCAAATACGAATGAACTGCACACATCTCTGGCATATCTTGGTATTTTCTTTTCCCCTCTACTCCCATACCTCGCGCGTGCCGAGTTGGGCCTGCTATGATGAACGCTCTTAAGTCTAACTTTTACTTTCCTATTATTTAAATGTGTATTGTCTTGTTATTTTATGCATTAGTAAAGAAGCTAATGTATTACTATAGCACAAATATGTTTTTTTTAAATATTTTCGTGGACTATTTACTTCAATATCATTGGTTTACTTTGTAATCCTACGCGTTATATTTTATGTACTATTGGCAGCAAAAAGCCACAACCGATTCACGAGTGTGTATGATATCAATAATAGCTCTTAGTACCCGATTATATTCACACGTCCATAACAAACTCTGCCTTATAATATAAGTGGAGAATGGTATTGAACAGGGGACAATCCCTGGATAGCTCAGTGGTAGAGTAATGACGTGTTAAGTCAAAGGTCCCAGGTTCTATTCCCATGTCCAGGTGTAATTTTTCAATTTATTTAAATAACCTTTATGTGTTGTCAAATAGCAATATTTTATATAAAAAAAGCTAGATTTTTTAACTGAGGCTTGACTAAATAAAGGGGGTGGGTGGGGATTTGGGGATGGGAATATGGAGGGAAAAAGAGGGTGATGGAAGCTACGGTGCACAACGGAGCCACTAATACGGGTGCACACGAACTGCGGAGTAAAACTTAAATTCATAATGAATCTGTTCAAAGTGGAAAATTGAGGTTAGGTTGGTTTAGTTTAGGTTAGAGGTTGAATAAAATGGGATTAAAAGTTGTTCCGAAATTCATCTGCACCGACTGACAGGTAAACTTTATTCCGCAATTCTAGTGCGCCCAGAATCTATAGGGTTAACTTAAAGGGAGAGATACAATTATACACACACAGTATAAGTAGGCCTAGATGTTTTTTTTTTAAAAGCAAGAGAAAGTTTAGTAAGAACTAACCAGTCAAGTCTAGTCGTCACGTTACCCATCATATTACACTTCTAATCGTCAGATATTTCAAAGTTATTCATATTGATTTGTTACGTTTTATTATTTTCATGTGATTGTTTTAGTCATGGACCGGTGGTTTAAAAGTGGTGGTTAAAAGAGGTTTCACTTAACTCAATAATATTACACCCAAAAGAATAAATTTGAACTTTTTCATAACTAACAAATTTTCATGTAGGCCTAACTAACCGTCGTTGTCTACTGTATTCATTATTATTACAACTTTATTTAGTGTAAAAATAAAATCATGTTAAAACACATATGACTCGGATTTTCTGTGCCAAATTCCCAGTTTTGTAGGTTTTATAACATTAATTATTAATATGGGGGGAGGGGGTGTGCTATTTTCTATACATAGAATAAATTAAATTCTAATGATAGAAAAAACTGAGGGTCCGCCGATCTCAAAAAAGCCTTTTGGGGGGAGGGGGGGGTCCTCCTTGACTTGTAGATAATTGGGAACCACTGTTTTAGAAAATACAAACACATTTTTCTTACGTCCAAAATTGATAACATTTTAATATATTATTGGTACGTACTATTTTATAGGTCTTGATGCTATCTATTAAAAATGGCAGCCGCGGATCACGTGACTTGACGTGAGATTAGATCTAGTAATTTTTTACAGCTGTCAGATAAGACGCTTCCTATCGTACAGTTGGTGACATTAGTGAAGCGATTCCTCTAATTTAAAAATAAAAACAAACTCTATGTTGATCACGTGACTACGATAGTATCACTTTTAAGGTGGTTATACACCGAGGAAATAGCAAAAACACTGTTAATAGCAAAATGTTAATAACAAATATGTTACTGAACAATTTTTTTTAACCGTTTTGGTAAATGTTAATAACAAAATGTTTATAACTATGTTTTTGACAAAAATGTTGGTAGCATGTCATGAACAATTTGAAACGTCAACATTAAAAGTGGATAGCAAAGTTATTGAAACATGTATATTAACAAGTTAATAACCGGGAGAATTTTCGATAGTAACATGTTATTGGCAGCTCCTCTAGTTCGAGTCACAGGAAGAGGTGGCTATTGTTCCAACTTGTGTAGGAAGACAGGAAAATAGGAAAAGGATGTGGGTTCGTCCATACCTTCAAAGTAGGGACAAGCAAAGTGGAAATTATATCATAAATGACTTGAAAAAAGGACGAAAGAAAACTTGAAATTGGTGAGTTATTAAGTATTGATAATTTCAAAGGTTTTGTGCGAATGTCAAATAGTGAATTTGAGTATCCTGTGTACCTTATATAGATCCAAAAATTTCACGGCAAGACACTGACAACAGAAAAGCCATTTCAGTCCCCGTAAGTCTTGCTCTTAACCCTGCGCTTTTTAGTTACCGGTGACAGTTTTGACAGCTTAGTGTTATTGTTTCGTAAACGATCATCACAGGGACATATTCCTAGATCTGTATGTGCGCTTCCTTTTGGTAGTTGACTTGAACTACTTCTTTACATCACATGTGTGAGCAGCTTCGACATTCCCTGTCACCTCCCCAACCATTTGTACAGCTGCTTCATCTGCTGAGTCGTCTGTACTAAAATTCTTATTCATGATATCCTCTCCCTCTTCAAACAAAGTTGCCAACAGTAATAACTTGTTAGTAATATTTTGTTATCAGCATCCTTTGATCAAGACCGCCTCCAGGGCGGTAGCAAAATTTCTGTTATTAACAAAGCTAGCAACAATGCTATCTACATGTTAAAGGAAAAAATAAATGTTGAAAGCAAATGTTATTAATATTTTTAGCGACTTTTAACAATGTTTGTAACAAATGTTATCATCAATTACTGTTTATAACAAAAGCTAATAACATTTTATAGGCCCATTTTTGAAATTTGTTAATAACATTGTTAATAATACGTGTTCCCAACAATGTTACCTCCGGTGTAATGCAGCATTAACTGCAGCAGGCTTGGGGCTTAGAGGAAGAGGAGGGTTGGTATTACGTCGCTTCCGAGACGTATTGCGCAGGCGGCCTGCGCGTCGCTGCATTGATCTCGTCATCACCGTGTACTACCAATTAGGAAAACATCGCTCCGGGAAATAACAATTTAACATTCTAGAAGATTTGTAGTAAGGAGCATTATATAAGATAAAATAATATTTTAAAAATTTTGAAATTAATAATTTGTTTGTTTACATGAAGACATCAAAAAGAACTGCCGAAGATGGGTAGATTGGGGTTCGACCCCGGTCGGGTGCACTGGTGGTGGTTTTACCTAAATACTGTTTCATTCTCGGTCTACGCAAATGCGGGTGCACTTCATCTAAACTAAACCTAATTCTTAAGCCATTAGTATAAGTACATAGGCGTATAACACGAACGGGTAGTAAGACACGGTGCTAAAAAATAAATAAAAATAATATAAATTTAAATTGATAAGTCGAATAAATCATAAATTTCCAAATTTTTAAAATCTTAGCTTATCTTAATAGCAATATAGTAAACACTTTTTTTTGTGGTGCTGTGTGTTAAGAATATAAAAAATGAAACTGTGTCAAAAAATTCTTAAGAGGCTTAGTCTTACAAATAGTTTACCCAACTCTACCAGGAAATGAAGTATTTTCCATTTTAATTTCTGTGCTACCTGCTTAGGTGGACGCATGGTCTAAGGAGTTTGAATCCCGGTTGGGTGTACTGAGGTTTCTTCCAAAATGGTTGTCCACTATTCCTCCACGCAAATCCGGATACACTTTCTATAAATTCAACCTTCCTCTTCCCTAACTCATTAGCTTAATTTGTAGGCTACATATGCGTATAACCTGAACGGTTAGTAAGACGCAGTGCTAAAAAAAATGCTTGTCCTTTAAAGGTATATTTATAAATGTTATACATACAGGGTTATATCAGATAACAACATACAAACTAGTTACAAAAAACAACACAACTAAAATTATTGCACATTTAAACCTGTTGCCAAAAATGGTATTATTTGGCTATGATATGATATGATATGATATGATAATATAGATAATATAGGCTACATACTTATACAGTAGCAGGATTCTGGTAGGAATAACAGTATAGAACAGTTATAGAAGCTACCAAAGCAATTTTAATATATTCATACGTCAAATCATGTGATATGCACTCTGTAGCTATCACTTTGGACATAATGTGTGAGCAATACCTGTAAAATAGTGATAGTTGAGCTTTTGTAATCAGGCCTACTCACTTATGTCATAACCGGCCCTGTGGTATAGTGGTCAGTGCACCTGGCTGTGAGTCTAGGGGTCCCTAGCTCGATTCCTGGATGGTAGTTTGGGTATTTTTCCCGAAAGAATCGCGCCAACGGTCATCAGGGTTTGGTTAGCTAGGCTGTTAGGTTTAAGTGTTTCCACTGGTTCCAAACCCTCACTTCATCTCATCGGGACATGGAAAGTCTCCAATGAAAGGATGTACGGTTAGTATATTCGGTCATCCCCTGGGCAACGGTACATTAGTACTGGCTAAACTTTCCACAAACTGGGCTACGAGTGATGTAGTCCAAGATGCACAATATGTCATAGCCTAAATACTTATTAATGTCAAGCAAGATTAATCGGTCGATGTTAGTGCTGCAGTAGCGTGGGCTGTTCCGGAGTGAATTGATCGGTAAAGGCGGCGTTGACTGAATGTGGGGTGGATTGTAGATTCAGGAGAAGGGTGCCAGGGCTCCAGCTTGTCTGTCGCTCTGGAGGGGGGAGGAAAGACGTCATATGACCAACTCTGTTGGATGTCCTCCAGTTTCAGACTAGTGGTAGTCTTGAGGTTGGCGTAATATTGGGTGATCGGGGGGGAGGGGGGCTCCCTCCCACTCCCTACCCACTCCCCCCACTCTCCCCCACTCCCTCTCTCACCCTAGTCTCCCTTCCACGCACCTTATTTGCCAGAAAAGTGAGTTTTTTGTTTTTGTTTTTTACAAAATGTTGCGTTTATTTTATTCTGTCCGGTGTATTTTCACGTACTGCGACGACTGTGTGTGTTTAGAAAATTCATATTAATTACAACAACAACAACAACAACAACAAAAAATTACCCGCCTCGGTGGCGTAGTTGGCTAACGCGCCAGTCGTGTTGAGCCAGACCACCAAGGATCGGGGAGATCGAGGTTCGAATCTCGGTAGGGTGAACTGGGGGAGGTTGTTCCTAAATGGTTTTCCACTCTCCCTCCACGCAAATGCGGGTTCACTTCCTCTAAATTCAACCTTTCCAATTCCTAATCCATTAGTGTAATTAGTACTTAAGCGTATAATCCGAACGGGTAGTAAGACGGGTTCTAAATAAAAAAAAAATTCTTGTGCTCTATTAACTTCGTTGTTTCACATTATTTATAATGTTAGTTGAAAGTGGTGAATAAATTACATAAATTCTTTAAAGTAAATGGTTTTCACAGATTTTTGTCAAATAAATAATGTATTTGTATATTATGTAGCTGTATATAGTATTATTTCGGTAGGAAGAACAGTAGAAGTTAGTTACTAAAGTTACTAAAACAATTTTAATATATTCATTCATAAAGTCATGCCAACTTCAGTTGTCATTTTTGATAGATATTATAAGTACCCAAATAATACGGTAATATGTCATCATAATTTTTGGCAGCAAATAAATGTGTTTGAATTTTCTCTACTGTTCTTTCAATCAAAATCAGGCTATATAATGGTATGTTAGTTTGTTAGGAAAGAACTATTAGAATCAGTTGGCTCAGGGTGATTTTGTCTTTTTATAACATCAGAAATGATACTATTAAACAAAAACGTATCCCCTCCACCTTGCAAATGCTTTGCTTATTTAAAGAGCAATGTAAGGGTACGAGAGTTAAGGTCAGTATTTGTTTTCAATTTTTATAACAAATAAACAACTCCACCAAAATTCATAAAATATTTGTACAGTTGTTTAGTTTAATTTTCTACATATAGTGATATCAACCGTTCTTTAGGGGTTGTTCTTTCATGAATATTGTGGCATTCGACTATTCATTTTTTTTAGTATCAAGAAAGTCATGTTCAAATTCTGCGATGCTCACGACAACCTGTTGAGGTTAGTGTATGTGTAAAATGAAACTGAACTTATCTACGAATATCAACACACAAGCTGCAAATAATTGTAATTAAGGGAATGTCCATATGGAGTAAGCCACAATATTATTTTGTTAGCACCGCGTATTACTACTCGTTCAGTTTATACACATAATATGTACTAATTACTCTAATGTGTCAGGGATGAGTAAGGCTGAATTTAGAAGTAATGTACCCGCATTTGCGTGGAAGAAGAGTATTAAAACATTTAGGGGGAACTATCCTCAGTACTCCTTACCGGGATTTGAACCCCGATCTCCCGTCATTGGAAGTCAAGTCCTATTGCGAGAGTAACACCTTTGACCATGCAGTCATAGAAGTGGGTAAGACCACAATTTAGTTAATTTAAATTATTTAAAATATGGTTATTGTGGTCTACATTTTAGGCGCAGTGCTGTAATTACAGTTATTTGAAACCAGTGTGATAATAATTATTGAAATTAGCTTTAATTATAATCTTGTGTAGTAACTTGTAGGGTCACTCGAATCACGGGTGGCTGTGGTATCTGATGGCTCGCGATACTATGGGTCGCTCAAATGTGGCTGACGATTTTTACACGTCCATAACAGACACAGCCTTAAGGTGGGGAGAAAGTTGATGTAAGAAAAGCTCACTGTTTTTGCAGTTTTTATATAAAAAAAGTGTCAAAATAAAACAAATAGAGTCAACAGTTCTTTAATGTTAATTTGTCATAGGTGTCCTGGAATTTAATGACAACTTTTTCTCTCCATCTAAAAAGTTTCTCAATTAATTCCGCTATGCTCATGACAGATATTCAACAAATGTTGATATCATCATGTGAAGAAAATTAAACTCTCTGTTTGTACTGGAGCAATATTTTATTTATTTTGTCAAAACAAAAAGTCTTGCTATACAATTTTTAAAAACACTGGCCTTTCCTCGCGTACCCTGTCCCCTTCCCCACTTTCCACCGAACCTTAAACATGAGTGAAGAATGACCCTGGATAGCTCAGTGGCAGAGCAAATTAGCTTGCTAAGCTAAAGTTCCTGGGTTCGATTCCTGTTCCCTATTTTAATTTTAAACTAATTTAAATTCAATGAATCTACTAAAAGAAATATTTTATTTATTTTGGCCAAAAATTCGGGATCCCATCCAACCTTGACAGATGCTGTTACAAGTTATCTATCACTTAACCAAATTTTAAAGCTACAAACCATTTGGATATTGAAACTTTTTTATTGTAGTCCTACATTTTCAACTGTCAAATAATACAGAATTATAATGAACCGATTACTTATATTATAAACAATGTTGTTTAGTTTTTTTATTAATTCACTCAATGGTTTCAATTTGTTGTATAATTTCAATTGATTGAAAATCTTTGGTTTGATTATTTCAAATTTTTAAGATTACTGGATTGTACAGTAAGCCTAAAACTGTATTATTGTAAAAAAAAAGATATAATTTAACGTGTTACATTAATATAAGTTACTTAACTATGTCATAACAGTAAGACCATTAATTGTTTATTCCTACCTTGAAAAAATATTACTTAAATATTTTAAAGGTTAAAAATGCAAGAACTCTTCTCTTCATACAGCTAGCTGAGTTAATGATAATCAGATGTTGCGATTAAGTTGAATAGCTATAGAACTTTTAATAATAATGAATAGTTGGTGTTTACTGGAATAATACAACACTATTAGCTATGACTTTATATAATACAGACTTGTAAACATTATTCAAAAGTCGAATTTTTCCACTCTGAAAAGTCACAAGAGCCACGTATTTTGGTCTATAATTAAGACTTAAATGCTCTTGAAACGAAAGGTAACTGGTATTGGAGCGTATAATGGATATTTGTGAATCAAATGATGTAATTTAATACACAATAAATTTTAATGGGATTTGTATTTTCCTCCTCCCTCGTTTGTTCTCCTATTGACAACGAATAGCACTACCCGGATTATACACATACCTGATTACTGGAGTTTTTGATCGACTATTTTTGGGCCTTAAATAAACCACAAGGTGAAATGTTATCCACAAACGGTGGTAGACTGATAGCTTATATTATTCTTCTGATAATACAAAAACGGAAACGCCTTGTGTTAAAGAATATTCCACCCGCATAACAGTTGTGTAGCATTGGTGGCCGTAGTAGTGTGTTTGTAAGACAGACGCGGCAAACACACATTTATGAGCAGCTTAACTTGATCTAAGATGAATAGGGAGAGAGGCTAATTTAGAGAAACTACACCGACGTTTGCGGGGAAGGGGGGGTAGAACATCTCTACACCAATCACCTAGGCTAAAATCAATGTTTTTGCACTAAATTGAAACTAACTGTCCTCGATGGTCGCATGGTCTAACGCGCTAATCTCGCAGTAGACCAAACTGCCGATAACGGGGAGAACGAGGTTTGAATCTTCGTTCGGATGATCTGAGGGTGGTTTTTTACAATATAGTTTTCAACTCTTCACCTTAAAATTTCAAAATTGAAATTAATAAATGGAGGGTAAAGAAGGGTTAGTAACTATAAATGTTTTCAAAATTATTATGGAATATTCATTTTGGCATTGAATAAAATTTAAATTTGCAAAGTTTGTAATAGGACAACCCAACAATAACCATAAAAGCTGGAAAGCTTTAATTTAAAAAATAGGGGGTGGGAAATGGCTAGTAAAAAAAATATCGGTCTGGTAGAAAGTCTCTAGCAGCGACATAACAATTAAATTAAACTTATTTTGGCGACACAGCTCTGTGAACCATGATGCTCCTTGGATAACCATGATGCCCCTTGGAGAACCATGATGCCTAACTGCTTAGTATTCAATAACGTATTTATTCGATTCTGCACTTTTTTTCACATTTAAACGTCTCTAAAACCGCCGAGATGCCTCTTAGAATCGCACTTCTATTTCGACCAACGCTATTGATGGCTCAGAAGATATTGATTCTGATTCAGATATCGACGGCTTAGAAGAATCAGACTGATATTGATTCAGAAGAAAGTGATGAATAACATTTCTACAGATAAATAAGGTACTATTGTTGTTAGTAAATTGAATTCTGTAATAAACTAACTAGAGGGTATTTTGACCTTTTCCCCCCCTTAGTATCAATGCTCTTTTTTTTTCTGTTGATGATACTGACAAATTAAGGAGCGTCTTACAATCGATAGAGTTTTATAATTGAAGAAATATGATATGTTTCTGTAACATTATATTATTTATGCTCTTGGTTCCAAATTATTTATGTAACATTATTTTAGTTCGTTTATCTTTTATGTTGTGATTAGGTAAAGATGGCGCTGTTAATGGATTGCGTTTGTTTGTGCACTCAGACAAGGTAATATTTTGTCTTTTGTGTGTGTGTGTGTGTGTGTGTGTGTGTGTGTGTGTGTAAAGACTAAATATTACCTTGTCTGCTATGTAATATATATATAATATATTTTTATTATTTTATTTATTACCGCGCCCTACTACCCGTTCGGATTATACGCTTATGTAATAATTACTCTAATGGTTTTAGGGGTAAGGGAGGGTATATATAAAGGAAGTATAACCACTTTTTCGTCGAGGGAGAGTGTAAAACCATTTTGGAAAAACCACACCCGAGATTCGAACCTCGATCTCCCCGTCATCGGCAGTCAAGTATACTGCGAAATTAATGCGTTAGACCACGCGAACAAGTTTATACGATACGCATTTTTAGATCTATTAATTGCCATGATTGTTTTGTGATTGCCATAGCTAGCTTAGGATTGTAGCCTACAACGAAAAACTATATTTAAAAAACCGCGTGTAGCCCGAATGGATATTAAAACGCGGTGTTAAAAATAAATTTAAAAACCATCAAAAAACGGGCAGCCAGATATTGAACATTCTAATTTGATATAGGAAGAACGGTTCAAACTGCTAGTAAGCTATAAATTCATCTTACCTCTCTACCAATTCAATGATACTTTTTTATCAAGTTAATATATATTTTTAATAAACTATGTGTATTTACAATAAATGAGCCTACTGTATACACACAAAATTATACTTTTTAACACAATGTAACACTTAGAGGGAACCCCTTTTCTATAGGGCGATCGATGAAATCATGTTGGTTTTCTTAGTTAACAATTACTCCGCTAGATGGTGCTGATATAAATGTATGATATTTTATCAAAGTTTAAGAGCCACTGCTTTAGACCATGCGGCCACTGAAGTGGGAATAAAATTGTTACAGACAGTAAAGTATTATAATCAATATTTTTATATAGTAAAAATGTTAGTTATGTCCAAGTTTGCTAGTTTGGTCACCGACCCAGAAACAAGTTTTATTTGTTTGAAAAGATAAATGAATATAATATGACGTGCACACATATGTCAGGTTGCGTGAGATAGTGGACCCAGGATTTTGGTTGAGTGTGGAAGGGAAAAGGGGGGGGGGCACTAAGAAAGGACGCCTGCGCATACGTCATGATCACTTTTCGGAGTGTCATTGCATTGGGTAAGTTTTTGACTTGTCTTTTTTTTTTATGGGGTTTAGCATTTTTCATGTTTATTTTGGGTCATTGTCATTCATACAGGTATCGTTGAAAAGTTCTCGCTTGTTAAATTTGATTTAAAGTCCATGGACCTTCTGTTAAGTACTCGTGTCGAGCTGTTGATTTTTTTATCACCTCGTCTTACTAACCGTTCGGGTTATACGCTTATGTACCGATTATGCTAATGGTTTTAGGTATGAGGAAGTTTATATAGTTAGAAGAAGTGTACCCGCATTCACGTAGAGGGAGAGCGGAAAACGATTTCATCCGACAGAGATTTGAACTTTGATCTCTCTGTCCTCGGAAGTATAGCTCAACACGAAACCAGCGCGTTAGCTAACTACGCCACCTAGGCGGGTAACGCATATGTTAACAAGTTGAATTTTTAGACAAACATACCCCGGGAATTTAATTACAACGTTTAACAGAACTGGACCTTAATCTGTTGCCAAATATTTTAAGGCGATACCTAACCAGTAACTTACAGTATAGTTCACCTTAGCTTTTTACCTGAATGACAGTTGAAAAATAAAAAATTTAGGTTTTGGGCTGCCAACACTTATACGATATCATTGTTTTGTTATAGATAAGTTTTTTAATTACATAAAACTACTTGTAATTTTTTTATATTTAATAAATTATTTATGATTATTTTATCGTATTTCGAAATATTTAACTGACTAAAATATTTTTATCCACTGCGTGGGTGCACCATTGTTAAGAACTTGTTAACGTCATGATCGATCACGTGGTTTAATTCGTCGGTCGCTATTTTAAAGCAATATTTGGTAGACCTTTTGTCAAAGTGCCGTCAATATATATATATTTTTAAGTGGAATAAAACAAAAAATAGGCTTTGTGCCCGATCTCAAATGAAATATTAATAATATTGACCTAAATTACTGTGGTTAGCTATCACATTCATGCATTACCATTTGTTTTCATTATAGCTGTCCAAAGTGAAATATGTCAGCTGTTGGCTTAGCGATACATTAGGGACTCTTTCTAGTAACTTTATGAGCTGTCATCCAAGTAAACTTGGATGCTGTATGTATTTTAGATAGATTTTGTCGGATTGGATTTCAGTGTTTTTTACTTCCTCATATCAAGAGAAAATATTTGTATCGTGAAAAAATTGATCTCAAGATAATGGCGAGTCTTTACGTTTTATGAGAACCCGAATCCAAAAAATTGGATTTTACATTTCTGCCTATCTGTCTGTCTGCTTGTCTCTACCTGGCCACAAGTCCAAAACCGTTTAGTGTATTTTGTTCAAATTTGATATTTAGATTTTATAACTCGGGTCTGATTTTGATGATTTTGACCCTACCCTCAAATTAAGGATAGTTTACTGATGAGTGATTATTTCTTGGTTCCATATAGGCCTATTTCAATCATGTATAGACGATTTTGTTTAAAACGAGTCTCTAGGAAGTGTTTTACCTGACAAATAACACTGTGTACTTGGGTTTGGGGTGAAAATTCGTTAAATGGAAGTTTACCGACGATTGATTTTCATCAATTTTTAATGTTTCGAAAATGGTTCAAAGAATTTTGTTTGAAATTTATATTTGAAAAGTGTTTGACATGTCAAATAAAACTGTAGGCCTATGCTTCTTTATCGGGGAAAAATTCGTTTAAGGGTCATCTACTGATGAAAGATTTTTTTATTGAAATTTTTGTAAATTGGTATTAAGATCCAGCAAAAATTGGATATCTGAGAAGTTTTTCGCGATAAATAAGAATCTATTTTTATTTTTACAAATAAAAATAATTTGAGGATTGTCTACTTATAGTAGAATTTTTGAAATTTGATTTTTTAATGGCCAGACAATTTTATTAAACTCTATAATATATGAGGCATGATTATTATGATTAACAATATTCTAGGTTTATTTTTCTGAGAAATCTTACTTAAACTAGTTTACTGAAAACCTATTTTTTGAAAATTTTATTCCGAACTAAATTACTCGTAAACAATACGAGAAAATTTGTACATTTGTGTAGTACACTTTATTTTTCTTAGTCTTCACCTGGTGTCAAAGCAGTAGAGATATTGGTGATTCGGGAATATCTATAAAAGCAATGTCAGTATCGAATAGAATAACCTTTGGTTGTTATAAAGGATTAGGGAAAATTGCGCCCAGGAAAACTGCGCTTTTCCAGAAAAAAGGGATTGCGCCCTCCTATCAATCATCCCACCATTATATGGGGAAAATGCGCCCCACACACTGTTTTACACACTCACAAAACAAGTACGCCAAGGACCTAACAAAATGTTTGAAGAGTCTAGCCTAGATTCAAAAAATGGAGTGAAAGGTTGTCAGTAATTATTTTGCTAACTTTAATTTATACTTTCACATCAAATGTTTCCAGATACACACTAATATTTATTTAATTGAAAAACCTAACCCAACCTAACCTAACCTAAACTAAGGTTCGATGAATCGATTTACTTTGACCTCCTCAAGACCTCATGATGTGCGATGAGTTGATTTGAAATACACCCCCCACCCCCTCCTAATCAAAAGGATGCGATGAACCGATTTACGCCGGTGAAAATGGTAAGTAAGAAAAGTGCTCCCACACGTCCTTGTTAAAATTATTTAGGTGAGACAGACAAGGTCGTGTGGGCGCACTTTTCCCACCTATTAGTGTGATGATTCATGCGAGGGCGCAGTTTTCCTCTTTTTCTGGGAAGGCGCAGTTATCCCGGACGCAATTTTACTGACACCGTTATAAAAGCCCTAACAATTAACACTAGTATAATTAGTTTTAAGTGAATAAGATTTTATTATGGTCCTAGCAGTGAAATGTAATCTTAAATCATAGACTATTTAACTTTTATACACGTTGGGTAGGACACCAATAATTTTAAATTTTATCTTTGACAAACAAAATAAAATATGATAATTGTGCCTTTAATTAATTTTTAAGGCACAAAATACATTTTCGGCTATCATCAGTTTAACACTCCTTTTATCTACTATTATGTTGATATTATTTAGTCAATTTGTTGTGTGGCCGTCACTTATTATTACTGTAATTGTGGTTACTTTACTCGGAGTTAAAGGCAAATGAAATTGAATGTGATCGTATAGTTGATTTTTATTGCATATTGATTAATGAGTACAGACTGGTCTGATATGAATACGGTGACTAAAGAAACCTTTAATCAAATCGCCACAGACTAAGAGGCTGAAATTATCCGTGGAAAAATCAATAATAAAAAATAAAGATTAAAATATCGCGTGGCACTTTTCACTATTGGATTGTCTGCCCTCCTTAGAGTAGCAATAAGAACAGCTAGAATATCCCTATCCTCGAACCTTTTATAAATTCTGATGACGCTAACTTTGACATCCAAACGCTCCCACGCTTAAATCCTTGTTTAAAAGTATGCTCTATTATTGCTGATATGTCCTGATGAACGCAAAACACTTTTGAAAATTCCATTAACCTGTAGGCTACTTTTACTCAACACTACAACACTAAATTGTGATCCTTCATTCTGAATAGTCATTGAAGTGGAAAATGTCGGCCAACACCCAGAAATTACTTAACTGGTTGTGGGTATTTAAAAGGCTAGTTTAAGGCCCAATATAGGCTCTCAGGCGCTTCTTAACAATAACTGTTTTATTTGCACGATGCCCACAAATATTGGGGGGGGGGGGC
>CABFWO010001189.1:41654-66172 GCA_902155825.1 Timema genevievae
GGGGGGGGGGGCTTTGTTCGAATCCATTTGATGCCTGTAATGTAAATAAATAAAGGTGCTTCCTCTTGTTCGAATACAATAGTTATTATATCTCTTAAACATGGGTGTGTATAGGCAAGTTTTCTATCTTAATCTAAGCTAGTTAGTAAGTTGTGCGCTTAGTAAAACTATTTGAAAACTGGACTCACTGCTCCAAACAGATGACACAATTTGAGTTATTTTAATGAAGGGAAAGAAGGGGAATATATTTATTTTCTAATTTAATAGCAACCCGCCTCGGTGACGTAGTTGGCCAACGCGCCAGTCGTGTTGAGCTCGACCGCCGAGGACGGGGAGATCGAGGTTCGAATCTCGGTCGGGTGAACTGGGGGTGGTTTTTCCTAAATGGTTTTCCACTCTCCCTCCACGCAAATGCGGGTTCACTTCCTCTAAATTTAACCCTTCCAATTCCTAATCCATTAGCGTAATTAGTACTTAAGCGTATAACCCGAATGGGTAGTAAGACGCGGTGCTAAATGTTATGCTATGTTAATTTAACAGCAAGATAATATCGAACATATAATTTCCACCATTCTGTTTGAAACTGATCATGAGTCAAGGACGACGAGAATAAAACTTCGACCGGCAAGGTTGGCCACGTTGAGGCGAATGCTGGTGCACTTTCTCTTACATTATTAGAGTATTTTTTCAAAAGTGAATACATTTCTATACTATTTTCGCACACTTTGTAAACGTTGAGATTTGACTATGAGATGACTTACAAACTAACTGCCTAAGGCAGTGATCCTAACACCCGACACCCCGTCCCAGCGTGTATAATTATATATACAAATGAAGAGTCTGTCCGTCTGTCTGTCACGAGCATTGTGCGATATCTACCGCAAGCAGATGGCTGACATTTTAAAATTAGTAGCCCCTGTGCGCGAACATGTGTATCTTGAAACTGAAATTTTAAATTATTGATTACAATTTTTTTTTAATTCATTATAAACTGGGTCGGAAGAAATAAAATGAAGTTTTATTTTCTGTTCGAAGCAAATAAAAGTGTGCATGCAATGCATTGCGCGGTTACCCTGGGAAAAGTCGGGCAATTCTGCTAGTTTTTACTAATAGATAGCAGGACATACACGTATGTAAATGGTAAATGTGTCCGTTAGTACCAATCGGAATTGAACCACGTACCTTTGGAATCGTGGCAGACCACAGTAGGCTGGCCAAAGGTTCCCTGGTTCATATTCCGCTGTAGGATCAATCCAATGATTAATTTTTTTTAACATTCACTAATTTGTAAGTATCTTAGAAACAAGTAGATTAACAGTATATAATGTTTATCATATAAACAAGTAGATTAGCAGTATGTTTCTACCCGCTTCGGTGGCCGCGTGCTCTAACGCGCTACTCTCGTGTTGGATTAGACTGCCGAAGATGGGGAGATCGGGGTTCGTGTGCACTGAGGGTGGTTTTCTCAAAACAATTTTCCACTCTCCTATGCAAATGCGGGTGCATTTCAATTAAACTTTCCTAATCCCTAAACCATTAGCGTAATTAGTAAATAGGCGTATAAACCAAACGGGTTGTAAGTTGCGGTACCAAAAAAAAGTATGTTGTGTTTATCATATAAACAAGTACCGTAAATTAACAGAATGTATTTATCTTAGAAACATTTAGATAAACAGTATTTTATGTTTATCAAGTAGTTTAAGTATCATGGACTTATCTTAGAATCAAGTAAATTAACAGTACTACGTGTTTATCGTAAAAAGAAGTAAATCAACAGTCGTAGAAACAATTTAGAATAAAACACTTATGTTTTACATAGACAAGAATATATTATGTGTTTTTTTTTAAATAAAACTAATCGGAGCACTTATTTATTCATTCATTCATTCAGTTTTTCATTCGCCGTATGTGGCAACAGGAAACGTCTAGGGCATAGTCCATTTCAACCGGTTCGTGTTTTGCAACACGCGTTACACGATGTGGCGCAGCGCCCGGGTTATAATCGCGATGGAAATCGTGTTCGTGTTTAATTGCTTTACATACGAGTGGTCGGAATGGTCAACTCCCATCACAACATTTCGCCCCGCCAAGTATTGTCTTGTGTAGTTTTGGTGCGCTTCGAAGATAGAAGATTTTTAACTATCGATCCGTTAGATTCAAAATCAATTCCCCACGACCATGTCTATTTAAAATTTATATAAAGGTCTGTTTTCCAGATTTATAGTAGTGTGGTTGGAACCGGTTTGTCTGACAATTTTTACCAACTAAAGCTTTAGCTCTCACATACAACTGTTTTGAGTCTTTACGAAGGATTTGATTTTGTTTTAAAACTTTTTTTTTAGGACTTTTGGTGGAAATTTATCAGGCAATAAACTAGTGGGCTTGTTTTCACTAGATTCTGGAGGTTACGGGTGTTAACAAAGTTATTAACTACTGACTAGAGAAAAAGTTTCAGACTGGGAAAAATTGATTGTTCTAAAACATGCAAAAAATAGTCCCAAATCTACAAGTTTAAAAACCTTTGTGTGTTTATAAATCAAGCTGAACTACTGTCAGATACCAACATTTTGGCTGCTGATATATTTTTTTTTCAACATTGTGACTTTTGACATAGAATAATTTAAACTGTATGTACGTTTGACCCCCCCCCTCCCCCCCGCCAATACGAAGCTAATAAGAAGTGAACAAAGCGCTCTGCGAGGTGATCTCTTCGTAGGTTGTGTGTTGGGTATTCTTGTTCAATCGGGGTGAGGCAGTAAGGTCAAGGTAGTGTGTTGGTCTACGTTGTTCTAACGATTGTGTTTACCGAGACTCCGAGAAGTGCATCACGAGGCCTCCCAGCCTCTCAGGACGAGATGATACTGAAAGCTTCGCACTTCTATTACTCGACACAGAGGGGCTCCGATAGTCTTACGGACGTTCAGAAAAAGGTAAACGCATTTTATTTTATTAGTAAGATATTGAAAGGAAGAGCCTTAAAAAAATTACAAACAAATTTGTTGTGTTCAACATTGATATCATTTTACGATAGGCCTATTATTAGTGTTATTTTATATTGATACGTTATGTTTCACTTGTGAAGCCCTAGATGTTGAAGTCACTTTGGAACACTACCTTGTTGTGTTCTACTTTATAATGTTGCTAAGGGCTGGCTTCTTACTGTCTATTTATATTTAAGAACATTCTTTTTACGTATATCTTTTGAAGGAAATTTTTCCAGAACCATCCATGTTGTTTTTTTTAAGTTACGCTATGGTCTTTCCTTCGAGAAGTGAAAGAATGAGATGGAGCGAAAATTAAGGGAGAACATGTCTTTCAGCCATGTTTCACAAGTGTGTGCAACAGGGGTGGAGTTAATTGCGAACAATGACATTTAATTGTCAACATTAATAAAATAAATATCTTTAGTCACCCAATTGGGAGAAGATTTCCTAAGGGTTCGGCCAGACTGACAAGCGTGCGAGCGAGCGACTGCGTGGCCAAACTGGTGAGCGCGTGATTAGTAGATAGCTCTCAATAATTTTTGACGAGGAGGCAAAGGTTCGAATCTTGGCTCATTGAACTGAGGGTGGTTTTTGACAAGTGATTTATTGTTGTGGTTTTCCCATTCTCTCTCCACGCTAATGGTTATTCTTATTTGTAAAGGCCTACTTTATTATAATATTAAGGTATTTTAACATATCATTTTTACATATAGATATAGTTTATAATCTTACCAATTAAATTAGGCCGTTAGTAGCAAGTGTGCTAAACCTATAATTATAAAAAAGTCAAATATAATGTCAAAATGATAAGTTTCAACATACAATAATATTGCCTAGCGCCTGTAAACTAGACTGTTCCGGCTCGAGCGCGTGCTTTAAAAATAGAACCATTTCTATCTTTCAAGCAATGGAATTCTATTTCATTACAATAGGTATTGATAATATTAAAAAATAAAACCGCTTGAGATCACATTATCTGACCTGAATACGCGAAACTAGATTTATTAACTTGTCTAATTAACAGATAAAATTCTTTTTATGAGAATTTGACTATACTCTCACATTAAGAATTGGATACCGTAGTGGGTTTTGGGTATGTCTGCATATCGTACTGGAATATATCTGTATTATGCTTAGTATTATTATTGTTATTAATTGAGGCAGAGTTCTTAATTCTAGGCATGGATGGACACAACACCCACTCCCAGCCGTTAATTTATCACTGTGAGAAGGGAAGCCCACATTTAGCCAATGCTAAATTTTTAAGACATGGCAGGAATTGAATCTGGGCCCTTTAGTTTGGTAGGCAGACACGTTACCGACTGAATTAAGTTGTCAGAATATTGACGTAATGGCAGCTTTGCTCGAGTTAAAATTACAAATAACTTTTTTTATAGATATATTACTACATCAAATACAAGTTTTACTAACGGATCAATGTAAGTGGCAGGAAGGAGGAGGTAAGTTTAATATTAACTGCACCCGCATCATCGTAAAGAAGGTATGGGAAAACTACAGTGATAAATCGCATGTGGAAAACCATCCCATTTGCACCCAGGTGGGATTTTGACCTTGACCTCGTCACAGGCAGTCCAGTATATTGTGAGACTGACTCTTTAGATTACGTTAACACTGGTATAGTTTGTAATACAAATATCAATTTTAGCAAACTAGCGGGAATACCAGAATCGTTGGGCACGAGACACTAAATGTCAAGCTCTTTAATTTGGTTTTCCGTTGACGGCGAGGTCTGTGTTCAAATTCCGGCTGGGTGCGTTATTCCGGGATCACAATCAACTTAACGTCAAAAAACTAGTTTGTGATCATGGGTCATGTAACCTTTCCTAACAACTCGAGCAAAACACAATGAATTTTGACTGTTTTAAAATGTATTGTTCACTAAAAGGAAACCAAATCATTATGGCTGATTAGGTTACAATAACTTGCAAATGGAGCTTTACTAGATGTACAAAATAAAGTGTAACATGAGGCCACAACATTTTAGAGATCACGAGACGGTACAAACTATTCTGAAGATGTAGTTTGTATTCCACAAACAAACAAATGGAGTACTAAATAGCCCTGTTGACGTGGATCGCAACCTGATTGGCTGGATAGAACACGTGGTATCTTCATTCTTAAGGTGTGGCTGAAGGGAGCGCAAGTATTTTTACAGTTTCTATAGCATTACATTTTTTTGGCCAAAATAAATCAAATATTTCTTCAGTAGCAACTTACAATTTAGTTTTCTGCACATGCTAATATCAACAGATCTTTAATATCTATCAAGGGTGTCCTGGAATTTGGTCAAAACTATTTAAATAAAGAGAAAAAGTTTTGACAAAATTCCAGGACACCCTTGATAGATATTCAAGATCTGTTGATATTAGCACGTGCAGAAAACTAAACTCTATGTTGCTACTGGAGAAATATTTGATTTATTTTGGCCAAAAAAATGTAATGCTATAGAAACTGTAAAAATACTTGCGTTTCCTTCGGCCGTACCTTAACGATACGTAGCTTGAAAATTCTCCGCTTGACAACTTATAAGTTTAGTGAACGTTAAGTGTACGTAAAGATACCTGCATCGTGATGACTTCCATTAAAAAAAAATTAGGAGAACCTTAGCATTACGTTACGTTATATGAAAGTTAAGTGAACGTAAAGTTGATCTTGATCCCGGTATAATTTTTTTTTCTTAAATTAATTTCCACTCCACTTCGAAGATAATACGGGTACATTTACTCGATCTTTCTTCCTCATCTCTCCCTTATTAGTTTAATTAAATGTGATTAGCTCAGACGGTATAACAGACTTATTTGAGAAAAAAAATCTTGAAGGAACAAGGGCAACATTTATGCTACAGTACAATTTTCATAGGAAGAACAGTTTTAAAAAAATACAAACTTTTTTGTGGTCAATATTGATAAGGTTTTACTATAGTATTAGTTCTGGAAATTGAAAAATGACACCTAGACACGGGAATCAAACCCGGGACCTTTGGCTTAGTACGCCAATATTCTAGCCACTGAGTTATCGAGGAATCGTCCCGTGCCCAGGGTCATTCTTCACTCATATTTTAAGGCAGAGTCTATGATGGACGCGCGGAAATCGTCGGCAGGACGATTCCTGGATAGCTCAGTGATTAGAGTATTGGCTACTAAGCCAAAGGTCCCTGGTTTGATTCCATTGTCTAGGTGTAATTTTTCAATTTTCTGAATATTATATCTAGATGGAGAATTCCTCACTAAAAAGCATAAATAATAGCTTCGGCTATTTGATTCCTATATTATTAGTGTTAATTTATAGGCATTGATCCTTAATGACATCTCCTGATCACTTTACTTGAGGTGTGAATATGTGAAAGTAAATCTAGTAATTTTTCTTGCTGTCCTCTTATGAAAATTGGACTTCATTATAATTTTTGTTTATTATAAATTTCATCATTTCATCTTTACTCAAGAGTTTTGATAGCTTGTTTACCATCCCGTATACCCACTCTGTATACTTCACTTGATTAAAGTTGCTGTTTGTGTTTACCAGAGCTCACATGGCTAGTAAACAGGATGTCCAACCCACCAGTTCCCAAACTGCTTTCAATAATTCCCCCCCGAGGTGACTGACGAGCATAGGAACTAAAACATTTAATTAGTTTTAAGCATGATCAAACAAAAGGGAAATTTAAGATTGCGTTTTAGTTGAAAACTTGGTACAGTTAAGATTGAGTTATAAAACTTAAAAGGGTGGGACACTTAATACAGGATTAGAAAACTGCCACACATAGAAGAATTTTTTTTTTAACGGCTAGGTCTGTCCAAACCATTTCTTAGTAATATTTCAGACGTGGATGTCTGTGGCGTACAACTAATTGTCCTTTATAAATGATTTAGGGACGAGGCATGGCCATTTTGAAAGAGTAATAACAGTAATCTACACTGTAAAGCGACGTCCTGCTGGGGATGAAATTGTTTTATGGTTCTCGGTGGCTCAGTCAATCATAAATTAAGCACAAACACTCCCCTGAAAACTGCAACTAAAAGCTAGAATGGTGACATACTGCCTTAATCGAATAAATATCATGGGGCGCTGTCATATGTAACGCATGTGCAGTCCAGAGATCACAACGACCTTTTTTTTCTTAATCCAGTCGCAATCGTGGAAACATATATACCCCATGCGTTCCATTTTTAGATTCACAGGATTGAGTATATTTCCATTGTATGTATTGAGTTATCATGCTCAAAATTAAACTATTTATTCTCATTTTCAATTATTACCTGCGGTAATACTGGATATTATTAGTATTTAAATAAATATATTAGTTAAACTTCATGGACCATTAAACATTTCACAAACATAAACGAATTTGCAAATTACAATGCACATGAAGTGTAGGTTCTACAAGGCTGAAAGGGGGTATATTCATATTTTAATTCAAATTGAGCTAGTGCTGCCATATTTTAGACAATCATGATACCTTTCCAATGCGCACTTTAAATTGTTGTTGAAAGAGGTCTTTGTAATATTTAAATTGAGTTAGTGCTGCCATCTGTTAGACAATCATGAGACTTTTATATATATAATACACTTTAGATTATGGTTAAAAGAGGTATCTGTATTATTTAAATTAATTTAAATCAAGTATTTTTTGGGGTCCTTATGGGGTTTGAGATATAAAAACTGTCCTAGAAAATGTTTTTAATGTGTCTTTCCTCTATTTTTGGCATGTTCTTGGGTGCTTTTAAAAATTCTTGTCATGATCCACCTGTGTGTGACCTTCTTACCCTTCGCTGTGTATTTGGGTCGAAACAAACACATCATAGAGTCTGTTCATGATAGCTTTTTACCAGGATGACAGTTCAAAAAACATATGTCTAGGTTTTGGGTTGCTAACACTTGTAAAATATCACTGTTTTGTTATAAATGTTACGTTGGTTTTTTTTGGGTGACCTGGTGGTCTAGGGGTAAGGTGTCAAGACTTCTGAGCTGGGGGTCCGAGGTTCAATCTCCGGTCCCGACACAGAGTTATCTGATAGCCAAACCCTTCCTTCACCTCTGACAAGACGTGTATTAATCACAACTTGTGAATGTGAGGAATGCCAGGCCTCCACCGTGGTTCGGATTCCACGTTAAACTGTAGGTCCTCCATTTCATCTCACAATCACCCTACCATTACACATTAGCGTAAGTGCGTATAACCCGAACGNCACAACTTGTGAATGTGAGGAATGCCAGGCCTCCACCGTGGTTCGGATTCCACGTTAAACTGTAGGTCCTCCATTTCATCTCACAATCACCCTACCATTACACATTAGCGTAAGTGCGTATAACCCGAACGGGTAGTAAGACGTGGTGCTAATAATAATACTTTTTTAACTACATGTTATAATTTACATTTAAAAAAACTATTTCATGACTTTTAATAATGTATTTTTACCTAATCAGAAACAATATTTTAAATATAACTAAAATTACCTATTCTTCGTTTTGGAATGTTATCTAAATGAGTAATATAGTGCATACATTAATACATTTTAATAAAGGCATTGTATTTACTCGGAAAAGAGAAAATACTTGTCATTTTTTGAAAATGTAATAAATTATTTTATGATAATTTTATTGTATCTCGAAATATTTAACTGAATAAAATATTTTTATCCACTGCGTGGGTGCACCATTGTGAAGAACTTGTTTCCGTCACGTTCAATAACATAGTCGCCAGTCGCCATTTTGAAACTACGTTAGTTAGACCTTTTATGAAGGTGATGTGAATAATTTTTTTTAAGTGGAATAAAACGATAAATAAGCTTTATGCCCGACCTCAAATAAATATAAATAATATTGGCCAAAATTACTGTTATTAACTATTGCATTCATACATTACCATATGTTTTCATTGCAGTTATCCAAAGTGACAGATGTCAGCTGTTGACGTAGAGATGCACTAGGGACCATTTCTAGTAACTTTTTGAGCTGTTATCCAAGTAAACTAAGTTCATGAATGTACTTTAAAGGTATTTTTGGAATTTTTTGTAAACTTTTCTGTTCATTGGAAAACCATTTTCACTTTCTTGAATAACAAATCTTTGTTCTAAAACCAACATTGTTGGGGATTTCCCTTAATGGTGCTACATGGGGGGGGATGAGAAAAAGTTGCAGACATTTAAAAATCACGGATTATTGATGAAGTGGTTTGATATTTTAAAAATATTGTTTCCACCAAAACATAAGGGAAAGTTCTGACCAGTTTAAATTTTAAGTTAAAAATGTTAAAAAAATGAGTGATTAGGCACATTAAAAAATCCCACATTATTTTAAAAGGTTCTGTTGTGAGCCTATCAAAACATGACTTTAATTGATATATAAGGCTAGATCCAGGCTCATATTCAAACCCTTTGCTTTAGTTTCAGAAGTAAAATTTTCCGCCAAAATTGTAGTTAGATTTTTTAAACTTTAAATCTAAAATTCAAACTTTTTAACTGGTTAGAAACCTACATATAATTTTCGCCTAAATCCTTTTGGAAACAATTCAAAAAATATCTAACTTTTGAATAATCCGGAATTTCTAAACGTCTGCAACGCGTCTAAGCTTTTTTTAGCACCTAGTCTTACTACCCGTTCGTGTTATACGCACTTATGCTAATATGTAATGGTAGGGTGATTGTGAGATGAAATGGAGGACCTACAGTTTAACGTGGGATCCGAACCACGGTGGAGGCCTGACAATCCACACAGTCACAAGTTGTGATTAATACACGTCTTGTCAGAGGTGAAGGAAGGGTTTAGCAATCAGATAAATCTGTGCCGGGACCGAGGATTGAACCCCGTACTCCCAGCACAGAAGTCTGATACTTTACCCTTAGACCGCCATGATTTTTTTTTTGTAGTTTTGACAATAAATCATTACATCTTCAATAAACATGATAGTATTATGTATATAGAAATACAGTAGGTGCCAAAAATATTTATTTTACAACAAAATTTCATGAATTGAGAGAGTAAATATAGTTTGACAAAAAATAAATAATAGTGCTTACAGCAATTCGAAGTTCGTTCGAACACCCATAACATACTCGTTTCTCTTTTCGGCCAAACATAACATTTAAACAACAAATAACAATTATTATCAGAAAGTGTTGTATTCTAAAAGAACGGATCAAATTAACTAAAAACCACTTATTCGCATCTCCTTCCAAGTAGAAAATAAATTAAGAAATATTAATTGAGTGATGTATGTGTGTGTGTGTGTGTGTGTGTGAGAGAGAGAGAGAGAGAGAGAGAGAGAGAGAGCTCTAAGTTTGAATTCCTGCATTCTTCACTCGACAAAAGCGAAGTAAAAATCAGTTAAATGGTGTTTATAAATGTTGTTATATATAATATAGGCTACATTAAAAAAAATATAGTAACACTTTCTCATTGGTTTCAATCCCACCGCTTACTTTCTAAAACTACACAAAATTGTACTAATACGTGATGTCTGGTTCAAACTGTATTATCTATCTGTGAGATGTGTCGGGTGTAAAGAACTTGCTACACGTAAGAAACAAGAGAAATTTTTTTAAATAATAAGCCCCTGCCCCTCCTTCCCTATAAATCAAATCCTATTCGCGCCCGCAAGAAACTTGAATACAATCATTCAATCACGGGAAATAGCACACGTTCTTTTAGTTGTGTGTGTGTGTGTGTGTGTGTGTGTGTCCCTCACCCCACAGACTCATGGCACACTTTGCAAAATATAAGGTAGACATGTCTCGGTCGGTGGGGGATATATATATTTTGCGAAACGTCTGTTTGGCCAATCCCCGGTGCTCGAACACGCGTCTTACGAAATGATCTCTCACCGGGAGCGATGTTGTGTTCCCACACTGGCTCATAGGAGGGGCTCTTGCGAGAGTTATTTATGGTTCAAGATTCTTGTCTCACGTGGGTTGCTAATCACACACTTTATAACAAACGACTGCAATTAAACTTCTCGTTGTCATCTCAATGTTAGAAGGGGGGTGGCGTAAATGATCAAATAAATTGACTGGTTTTTTTTTAACTATTATGTTTATCAACGAGGGGTGTCTCTTTTTGTTTCGCGTCCTTCCACTTATCCAGGCTATACCCATTTTAATTACGATATTATTGTGTACAACCCAAACGGTTCGTGGCTATTGGGGGGTGAGGGGGGGAACTATGACGGAGGTAGGGAATGTAAGCGGAAATTATCAATATTTTTCTGACCCGTTTAAATTTTGAGCTTTAAGTTTTTTTTAAATAAAATTCAACGGTGCTTTACTCGAAAGCTCGTTCTTCTGAGATTAAAGCAGAAGTTTAGAAATCTAGCTCTAGCCTTCCTCTGTCAAATAAAGTCATGTTTTAATATACTCACAACATACAATTTTAAGATAATGTGGAATTATTTTTAGGGTTTTATATAAGTTAACATAGTTTTTTTCAAACAATTTAAAAATTTGAACTTTTTAACTGGTTAGAACTTACTTCTACACTTTTTTTCAAACAATTATCAACACCCGCATTTGCGTGGGGAGAGATGGCTAAACTTAAAGAATGAATCTTGGCATACTAAGCTAGGATTCGAGCCCCGGCCTCTGCGCAACAGGCAAACCCAGGCTAAATGACTACACAAAGAGACATACTGTAAAATAATAGTAAAATGTCATCAAAGTTGACCGCAGAAAAATATATTTGCGTTTTATAAACTTTTTTCTAACATAATTCAACTTGTTTTAAAGGAACTGTCACCACTCCTTCATCTTGACTAATCAATTTTTAGAATCTAATTAAGTTATGATATTAACTCCGATCCTTGCTGAATCGAGTTCTAATAATTTACATATCTCGGTTAATCCTGTTATGAAATATCGCGCGACTCCGCCATTTCCAGAACGTGAGCCCTTGAAGAGGGGAGAGGCAGTGGTTTCTTGTTCTCTCGGGTTGACAAGTCAATTATACAAAATAATTGGAGTCAAGAGCATACCGCTTTCTTGCCATGATTGCGGATTCATTGGTTTGCATTTTGAGAATCGTTTTAAACGTAGAACGTCGGAACCACACAAGAGTGAGAAACCTCATATCAAAAGCACACGAAGATATGGACCAAAAGCTCACTTAGGCCGTGTAGCAAGACTCAAAAGTGTACAGGTAAAAAAAACACCTGCCTAACGTGGCAACATGGCAAACATGTATTGTAAACAACCCCCTTACTATTTACGATGATTAAAATATAATAATAAAACTAAAGGTTAGGTTAGGTTAGGTTAGGTTAGGTGTTGCCATATGTGGTTCAAGAGACTACAAACAATGGTTCGCTTTCGATTCTCCTGCTTTGTATGCTTCTAATATACTCCAAAGCAGGTATATAAATTCTACATGTGCGTTTTCAGTACGTAGCCCATTTTATAAACTTAAAAGAGTTTGTGTCACATAATCCGGTTGGTTAAACGATCAATTAAAGATACCCTAAACCTGCATTATATAGACTACCAAACGGTACTATGGGTGTTTTCATTTTGGAGGCTAATGATTACAAAGCGTATACATGTATTAGTTAATCACAAATAAGTTTTTTAATTAATCATGCATTTGCTTGATGACATTTTTAATTTCCTTTAGAAGCATTATATTTTGGTATACATGTTTGTTTGAAGGCTTATTAATTCTAGTCGGTACAGCTAGACCTCAACTTAAATGGATTTGAGCTACGCGGATTTGTTCATACGCTGTTGCGCTATTTCTACTTAAGACTAACAACTACATCCATAAAGCACCAATTTAAACATACTATTTACCAGCTTTAATGGCCGCGTGGTCTAAGGTGCTACTCTCGCCATAGACTAGACTGCCGATGACGGGAAGTACAAAGTTCGAATCTTAGTCGGGTGTACTGATGGTGGATTTCCACTCTCCCTCCACGCAGCCAAAATCTGTTTCATTGTCAAAATCTGTTTTATAATTTTAAAAAGGAAGTTCATATTGGAATTGTAAAAGTAAAGTCAAAATTATGTGGAAAAACGGCCTGGATTTAAAGTTTGTAAGATACTGGGCCTGTAAACACTGAATAATAAAATCTCCCTCCACTCAAATGCTGGTACACTTTCTCTAAATATAACTTTCCTAACCTCCTAAAACCATTGGCATAATTAGAACATAACCTGAACGGGTAATAAGACGCGGTGCTAAAAAAACAAAAAAAATACTATACGTTCCTAGTAAGCTGACAGTGACATCACTTTGTTGTTACCTTGAGTGTAAGTTATGTTTTGTCAGTGAACCTACACATACTTATTATAAACAAAGTCTTATATTTATATACTTGATAGGATAATTGATAATATTTAACTTTCTCAAAGTTTTATTTTCATTAGAAGAACCTATTTAGTTTTAATTATCCTAGCGGACTTAGGTCTTTCGGGCAGATCTACATAGTAATTAAATACTATTCGACTATGCGGTTTTTCAACTCGTTCGAACCTTGGTAGCTAACTAACCGGGTAAATCAAGGAATTAAAAAAGTATTTTATTAATTAGTCATTGCTTCACTTCACTTAAATCTAAGTCAATTAAAACAAAACTTTCTGCTTGGGGCTTAATCGCTCTGGCAAAAACAATAAGATGAATCATACTTGATGATTAGTAAAGTTAGGTTCTTCGTATGAATACAATCTCAAACATAATAATTCATGACCCGCCTCGGTGGCGTAGTTGGCTAACGCGCTAGTCGTGTTGAGCTCGACCACCGAGGACGGGGAGATCGAGGTTCGAATCTCGGTCGGGTGAACTGGGGGTGGTTTTTCCTAAATGGTTTTCCACTCTCCCTCCACGCAAATGCGGGTTCACTTCCTCTAAATTCAACCCTCCCAATTCCTAATCCATTAGTGTAATTAGTACTTAAGCGTATAACCCGAACGGGTAGTAAGACGCGGTGCTACATATTATTATTATTATTGTTATTATTATTATTATTATTAATAAATCATGATATATTGAAAACCAACCTAATATTTTGTTGTTTTAAATATTGATCAATTTGACAGGTTCTGAATTGGAACTATGAACGTTTGTTACATCGATGTCTTTGTTTAAATGCTTTAGTCTTCAGAAAATACATTTTGAGACACACAATCCATTGCACATATTTTATTATAAACATTTTTAGATTAACTTACTAGCTTGCCTGCCTCATAATTTTTATTATTGATCTTTGGTTAAGATGATTTACAGATATACCTTTCAGGTCCATTGTAATGTTATCCTCCCATCTATGCCTAGGTTTTTCCACTAGTCTCTTCCCATTGGGTTTGACAGTCAGTACCCTGAATGCGGTTCTAGATTACTCCATTAACGGTGCATGTCGTGGCCACCATAATCTGCGAGATTGGACTAGCCTACCAATGTCTTGTGATGACTACAGCGTATGTAACTTATCATTATACAAACTCCTCCACTCCCCATTATACTCATCCCTTTTTGGACCCAACATCTTCCTAAGCACCTTGTATTCAAACACCCTGATTCCCCCATCATTTGAGCTAAGAGATCATGGTAGCATAGCTACATATTTTAATTGGTAGCTATAGTCACATTTATTTTATGTTCATTTATTTAAATTAAAGTAGGTTATCTATAAAAATAAATTATCACATTGCTTATACATTTTATAAGTAGGCATATTAATGATAACGTACGTAGGTCATCTGAGATTTTTTTTTAAGCCTGAAAAGATATGTGTCATTATTTCATTACTCTCTTGAGTGTTTGTTCAGATTTCATTAAAGGTTCACACTTGTTTATCATTTAGTTAATACATTTAAAAAAATGAGATAAACCTACATACGTAAATACTGATAAAAGTGGGGGTATATTAAGCCTTTCCTGTGTTTGTAATTTATACACAAATCCATTGCAAAATGACGCAATAAGTAAGTAGATAATCGTTCATAGTTCTAGTCTAAAATCTGGTCACTACTGGGGTGCCTAAAGGTAGTTAAACTGGTTGACCTGATTTAGGGAACTACCTACTTGAAGGAATATCTCCTCAATCTGGTGTATTTATTATGAGAATGGCAGTTCTAAAGCACAAAACATATTAACTTCCTCGATTATCTTATGATTTTATGTTGTGATCCTTTTAAAAATGGTTTAACTTTTGATTATTTAATTTAAACTATCAAGCTTAAGCTGTAAAGTTTTTAATTAAATATGCTCCCAAACTTATTATAACGACAACTAAGTTTTTATAACGACCAACTTTTGCGTCCCACCTAGCTTTAAAGGTGTAATTGTAGTGAACACGAGTTTAGTGCATTATTTTTTACAGTTTTTTTCCTATCCCGAACTTTTTTTTCGTCAAAATAAATATAATATTTCTCCAGTAGAAACATAAGAGTTTAATTTTCTTCACACTGTGATATCAACAGTTCTAGAATATCCTTCAATTGTGTCCTGGAATTTAATGACTTTTTCTCTTCATTTAAAAAGATTGTATTCTAATGCTGCTATGCTCATGACATATATTTAACAACTGTAGATATCATCATGTAAGGAGAATTTTAATCTATGTTTCTACTTGAGTAATATTTGATTTGATTTGGGGAAAAAAAATGTTCTGCTATAAAAACTGCAAAATAACTGTCCCTAGCTCGCGTTTCTTACATGCTCACATTAATGGACATGGAAGGGATGAATGGAGGTATTTCTTCAATTTTTTTCAAATTTTTTTGACATTCGCATTTTTTATGATTTTATATTATCAAATAATTTCAAAAATATTTTACTACCCACAAAAAGTCGGCTTTGGGTCATCACCCACAGTTTGGAAACCCCCGTATAGACATGTTGATACCTTTCGCTTCTATTTTGGCGTGCACCATGTTTTAAAATAACCAACTAACCATTAAAAAAATAATAATCCGGGGTTTCTGATCGTCTGCAATGCGTCTTAGTATTCCGATAGGTGGGTCCCTAAAGTTCTTTTGAGCCAAACTCTACATTAAGTTCATATATTGACCCACGAGAATCAGACAATTTACCCACATCGGTGCTCACACGATCAAAGGCGTCGAGCTCGCACTTCAAAAGCTTTCCAGTTTTGGGAGATAAAGGGTTGACTCTCAGTCGGGTGTATTGGAAGGAACATACCACACTTTTTTACTCTTTTTTTCATCCTCTCTAACGCGGGTGGTCTTCCTTTAAACTATCCTACTCATAAATACCTCCTAAAGTATTTAGTTATGATTATGGTGTTAAATGTAATAAATAGAAATTATACAATTAAGTTTTATAAACATTAAATTACATATAACGTATTTTCATAAAATCTCAATCCAGTAGGGTGAACTCAGTTTTTTTTAATGGTTCTCCCTCTCTCCTTTCATTCAAATTCGGGAGCACTTCCTCTAAATTAAACCTTTCGTAATCCCTAACACATTAGTGTAATTGGTACCTAGGTATATGACCTGAACGTTTAATAAGACGCGATACTAAGAAAATAGTAAATACCTTTTAGAAAATACAAACATAATTTTTTACGGAAAAATTGATAAAATTTTACTATTTTATTAGTGCTAATTTAAAGGTATTGATAATATCTATCAAAAGTGGCAGCTGCGGATCACATGACTTGACTTATGAATACATGAAAGTGTATCTAGTTACCTCTTTAGCTGTAGATAAGGCCCTTCACATGCAAATTGGGCTTTAGCTCGACGTGAGCACGCAAATATAAAAGAAAAATATGACCCACTTATTGAAATATCAGGGCACACACATGACTCAGTTTGTAAACAGTGTTTTGTTGCCTGAGAGCTCTTTCTTTACAAGCCATAATCGTTCCACTTATTTGTTTTACTTTGCGGTAGTAAGGAACACCATTTTCAAAGTCGCGATTTATAACGGCAAATATTTCCCCCTGCTGGAGTTTAATCATCAAAAGATGAGTTTTAATAAAATGCAAGAAAAAATTAAACTATACCCTGATTTTTATAAGAAGCTCACTTTCACAAAAATTTGGCCTTCTAGAAATATGTCTTACTTGATTTATTGATTATAAAATTATCTAAGAGTTATAAAAAGCTTTCAATAATATTTCCTTATAGATTATTATATAATTTATCGTTATATCACTAATTAAATGGGCTAACATGTAAATACAACCCATTTGTAGCAGTATGAGTTTCCGGTTTTCACATAGCGGGCTTCTTTTAAAAATCAGTATATAAACTACTTTTAATGATAGGATCGTGAATATAAATTATATACCGAGTAGTGTTTTGTTCTAATGATGAGTTAGGCATTTGTAAAGTGTTCACTGGTAATAACATATTATTAAGGCAGCCGTCTCGGTCAGCGAGAAAGTATCAATCGTTGTCAGACCACACACGCCTTAAAATACAATGGTCTGGGTCGTTTTCTGTCACTACTTCTCTATTCTGTCCAAACTTATAATTCATCTCGACGTTCACCTACAACCACCCCTTTTCACGTCACTAATAAGGAGGGAAGAAAATTATGAAACCTAGTATCTCAAGATAAAGAGGGAAGCTCGCTGCTAGTTCTCTAATAACTTACAGATGTATGTTGTGAACCTATAAAAAAAAAACTGTTATTTGTTAGAGGAAGATAAATCTAAAGCCCTTTTTCGTCAAGCCTAGTCTCATAGCTCCGCAAATACGCTTTAAATTATTATTAGCACCGCGTCTTACTACCCGTTCGGTCTATACGCACTTACACTAATGTGTAATGGTAGGGTGATTGTGAGATGAAATGGAGGACCTACAGTTTAACGTGGGATCCGAACCACGGTGGAGGCCTGACATTCCACACATTCACAAGTTGTAATTAATACACGTCTTGTCAGAGGTGAAGGAAGGGTTTGGCAATCAGATAAATCTGTGCCGGGACTGAGGATTGAATCCCGGACCCCCAGCATAGAGGTCTGAGCGCCTAGAGCGCCAGGTGACCAAACACGCTTTAAAGTTTAAAGTATTTGAAAATGAGCTAATGCCACATTTTCAAACTCTTTTTTTTTCTATGAATGAAACTCAAACTATAGGGTTGTTAATGAAGAAGAGCCCTATTGGAATATTTTGACTCTATTTTGCCTTAAGCCATATTTTGAAGTAACGCACCGTAGAATTAATTATTGCGTTAGAGCTGAACGTCTGCACCGCAATTTATTTATTTACTTAGGTGGCCCCCTTAATGTTAGTTATGTCTTAATATTTTTTTGTACACTTCGTCTTACTACCCACCCGGGCTACACGCATATTTACACTAAGGGGGATAGAGATGACGAAGGTATATTTTAACGGAAGTGTACCCTCATTCATTTCTATGGAGACTGGGAAACCCCCAAGAGGGGAAAGGAGCCATCGTATAACCGGTTGGGGTTTCAACTCCAACCTCCCCGTTACTGGCGAATCAGACGACGAGATTCTACACCCTTGTACTCGTGTCCACCAGTACGGGTAGTTGTAAGCAGTTCTATCAACTGATTGGTACATAGCCTAAGGAATCAACATGAGAGTGAAAGTTAAGGAAAACCACTTGCATTTACCTTGATAACAGGAAGGGGGGGGGGGAACCCCGCACCGCTGCACACGCGGTTTAAATGTCGAGCTCATCTAGTCAGTTTTGCCGGCTAAAAAGAAAGGTCGAGTTTAGATTCTCGGTCTGTTAAACAGTATACTGAGGGAGGTTTTTTTTTTACTCAATTGTATCCCTCTCTACATAACCTCAAATGTAGCTACATTTACTATAAATTATACCTTATTCATCCCTACCTCACTATTGTAATGAAATGTTTATAGTCCGGCTGGGTATTAAGATGCGAAGCAAAATAATAAAATAATAATAATGGAAAATGACATGTTTTAAAACAAGCACCTATAAATGTGTATCCTGTAAATGGACATAAGTCGTTATGCTTAGTTGGAGTTTAAAATTTAATTACACAGCACTAGTACGATGTTGTGACTGATAGGAGAGCTAGTCGAAATATTTTTTATTCATCCTTTCCTTAAAGTTCGTTGGCTGGGAGGGGAAGAAAAAGGATAATTTTAGTTCGGTGGTGGGGGGAGGGGGGGTAGGGATCTAGGGTTTTAAAACACTCTCAATCTTTATTAATTAGAAACCGTCAATATGATTTTCTTTGAGCTTTTTTATATTTTTACGTTAAACGGAGCCACATTGTTTCTACTAGGTTGGGCTTATTTCCCGACCTCACTGCTTACCATGCTTCAAGTATTAAGTGATAGTAAGTATTATATATTGTAGAAAGGTTTAATATTCTAACTTACCCAAACCGGTGGGAACGCGGGCAAAAGGCGCCAGTCTTGTCTTGTTTGGTTAGTCAGTGATAGAGGGGGGAGGGGGGACAGAGTCTTGGCTGGGTGTACTGAAATAGTTTTTACTTAAGTATTTTTAACCATCCCGTTATCCTCAGAATCTACTTTCCTCAGTCCTACTTCACTTTGAGGATAATTCAAACGGTTAGCAAGACGTGAAGCACGGCAAAAAAAAAAAAAAATCCTAATGAATGTATGTGTGTATTGAATATAAAAACCATGTTTTATTCCTGGTGGTCTGTAAATAAATTGTATTTTGCATATAGGTATCTGCTGATGATGAATTTATTTAAATTACACCTTCTTCCTCCACCGGTTGGTTAGTTTCAAGTCTCTCATAACGAATAGTCACGTGACTATTTATTTGGTTTTTATGTTTATTGTAAAGGTTATTAACGACTTAATTCAATCGGTAACGAGCAAGGTTGATTTTAAGAAATAATTTTAAAAAAAGGATGGAGAAAATACGGTTTGGACACGTCTCTGAAAACGGTGAAAGGCGAGTTTAACGCCTTAGACTGCTTGTCCATCGCTACGGGTTTAAATCTAGAACTCGTGACTCACGCGCGTCACTGTGCAAGACTGTGTTCACATAACGCCATCACCATTAATGAGTTTTATTGATAGCTCTCAAAAAAAGCCCCGGGGATTTAATTGATTGGTGTTTTAAAGACTTGACCTTGAAATGCTATTACCACACATGTTATTGGGGCAACAACATTAGTACAGTAGGCTATCTATCATCTCAGAATATCTGGAATTAAACATCAAGATACGCAATCTTGACTAACACATTTCAACGATATCGTGAATGATTATGGAGATAGTAGGATGCAATCATCTTTTAATGTTAGATTGGCTCCAGAGAGCAATAGAACAATGCCCCTGATGATTCACGCCCTATTATATTTGCATATTATTTAGAGTCTGGAGACTGGGATTCAATCACCGCCTGAGAGGAAGTAAGGTTTGTTTTCTTTACATTGATCCTCTCTTCAGGAAACTGCTGGCACACTTCACTAAGATAAAAGATCCTAATTTGGTTTTCCTAAATTAGGTAGATTGAGTCGCTTTGTTATTATCTCTATAGGTTACAACGTGCACTTTCTGGACTAGCTTACAGGGACTTACAAACTAGTTTAGTTATAGAATAGTAGGTAGCAACAGGGTGGGTGGACAAGAGTCGAAAGGGGGCGGAGGGAGGAGGGGGTATGTGTGGAAATATGGTGAAGGGTGAAAATGACGAGGGGGAAAGACGAGGGAGGGAAATAAGACAAGGGGGTAAAGAGGGTGGATGAAAAAGGGGTCAAGGGGGAATGAGGGTGGAGGGGGAGTTATTATTATTAATATTATTATTATCATCAGCAGCAGTACCGCATCTTACTACCCGTTCGGTTTATACGCACTTACGCTAATGTGCAATGGTAGGGTGATTGTGAGATGAAATGGAGGACCTACAGTTTAACGTGGAATCCGAACCACGGTGGAGGCCTGGCATTCCTCACATTCACAAGTTGTGATTAAAACACGTCTTGTTAGAGGTGAAGGAAGGGTTTGGCAATCAGATAAATCTGTGCCGGGACCGAGGATTGAACCCCGGACCCTCAGCACAAAAGTTCCAATACCTAACCCCAGACCGCCAGGTCACCTACTGGAGGGAGAAGTTGACAAGGGAGAAAGAGAGTGGAGAGAGAAGATACCATGGGGGGAAATAGGGTAGAGGGGGAAGGTGCCGAGGGTGAAAAGAGGATGGAAGCGAAGGTGACAACTTTATACAGCCACGCCTCAGTAAATGAGCCTCAATATTTAATTTGATTAAAATATAATTTGTTTTAAAAACTTATACCAAACTTCTGTAATATAATATTTTTTATAGAATTACTTTAAAACATATCGCCCATGTCTTTAAGATGATGATGATAATAATAATAATAATAATAATAATTAGGATGGTTATGATAATATCTTTTTTATTTGGGTGAATCTAAGGTCAGTTTTCATACACCTATATCCTCCTAACATACATATTCGAGACCAAACATTTATTCGGTGTCATATATATATATTGTATATATATATGTATATATGTAAATTTTAATATTTCTTGGGACAGTTTGTTATTTAGTAAATAACAAACTATCCCAAGAAATATTAAAATTTACAGTTTATATCCCAAACCACCCCTAAACCTAGAACAACACTAAACGCCAAACCTTAATCAACCCCTATATCTATAGGTCGATGATTTTAACTCCGGGGTGCATGTACGCCAAGGGGTAGGTGGCGTATTTACGCGAAAGTAGTTTTGTAATGGTGACTATTTTATTTGCTCTTAGTTCAACTGATTCGAATAAAACATTTTTTTTTAATTGCGCTCTGAAACAAGTCTCGGAAAATCATAAGTTGTCGTTAGTAATATATTTGATTGCTTTAATTCAAATATGAATTTGGTATTATAATTAATGTTTTCTTACTATTTTTGTATGTACAAGCTGCAATTAAATTTTAACTAAATAACATGTGAAGTTTGTAAACGCTTTTTTTTTTACGGCGGTAACATGTGTATTGGTTTTTGTAGCCGGCCATATCAATAATAAATGATAAACTCGCTTCACTGGTCTAATGGTATAAGACTGAACTGCCGATGACAGGGGGATTGGTGATCGAATCCCGGTCGGGTGTAGAGGGTGCTTTTACCTACATTGTTTTCGATTCTCCCTCCACGCCAAACGGTTGCCTCCTGATTGCGAACAAGGCAAAGAGCAACTCGCGGGAAGCGTTTTTATCAGTACATATGCGTACAACCCGAACGTTTTAGTAAATACGCGATGCTAAATAATAATAACAACTAATTCTTGATTTTTGTAGCCAAACATAAACAAAATAACAAATTGTGACTGAAGAAGCATTTTAATCAAACTAACACATTTTATTTCCGAGTTAAGTAAATTGTTTTAAAAAAACACTATTAAAGTTAAGAAGAAGGATTTGGGTTAATTTATTTAAAAAAAAACTTTTGGAATAGTTGAGATAGCGGTTTTTTGAGTAATGGAGTACTCTAGGTTAGGTTAGTAAGAATTTTACTGATATAGTCTACTTGTTTAGAGAGTGCAAACAACATGCGTGAAACGTACAGCTTGTCATATGTTTTAGCTCGCCCTAGTTTACGCATGTGTTTAAACACTCCCTAACCTTAATATCTATCTAGTCTGTACATTTTTACGCTACTGAGAGTCTTTGTGGAGAGATTACGGAGATAAAAACTTTTTTAAGACTTGTCTGCGACTTGTCTTGCTCTATAGAGTCTCACACAAACATGACGCAGTATGAGGTGAGGTAGGGAATATGATAAGGCTAGTGAACAAAAAGAATCGGCAGGTTTTTTTTTTAATACATCAGTTTTATTATTTTTTGCACATGCGCAGAGTAGAGGATCGTGACGGGCGACGGGTCCGCCAACGAGTTTGTTTTCGTATTGAAGATGCGAGCAAGCCACAGGATACACACATCCGACAGTCACGGACGTATCAGTTTCACACGTGTGTGATGTGCGTATGGGATTAACTAGCGAGTAGTGAGTGAACCGCTTCCGAAGTGCGAACCCAAATATAATTAATGATAGTGAAGTGTTTTTTTGGTCTTATTCAAAAGTTGTTGCGTTAAAACTAGTCGAAACAAAATTTGTGAATGTAAATAAACAAAATTAGTTTTTTTTAAAAGTGCTATGGCACATTTACGTTAGTTACGTGAAATGTAAATAGTTGCTTGACATTTTGAAATAATAATCATGCTTTTCTCTCCGCTGTCGACCAATCACAAGAAAACTAGGATTGTTTATCCTGGAGGAATGCTAATGGTGAGAAAAATAACCAAATACATATTCTAAATAGTGTCTTATTGATTTTCGAAATATCTGGATATTGAATAAATAATCCATCCACATTAGCATTTAAATATCATCTTGACATTATATAAATATTATCATCCTCTTTATTATTGTGAAGTTGAGCACTTTTCTTTACACTGAACCACATTTATATAAAATGTAAAAACACTTATAAATAGGCTAAAACCATAGTAAGATTCTGGTATCAAGAAAGGATTATAAATTACAAACATTTTACAGCAAAAATTGATACCTACATACAATATTGTAAGTTTTATTAGAAAGGTAATTAAATTATTTATCAAAACTTCCAGTTGTAGATCACATTAGTTGACTGATGAATATTAAAAGTCATTTTAGTAACCCTTTTTTAACCATCAGAGGTTGTTTATTATATCAGAATCCTACTTTATTAATAAAATAATTATAAACCAATTAGGGGCAATCCTTTTTAAGTAAGTCTCTTTTCCATAGTTTTCGACCCCTTCCCTCTTAGGTTTTTTTTTTTACGATTGGGTAAATCGTATTATTTTAATCGTTTAGCTCTTTTTAGACACAAGGATTAGTTATAAGGTGATAGATATGACATTTTAGAATACTTTAACTGCAGTAAAATTAGTTGTGACACATCATAAGTAAAATATAAGTGAACTTTTATAATTAATATATAGAAATATTTTTTAGATTTTGTGACACCATAAACATTTATAAAATACCTTACATAAGATGGTCACCCCCTTCTCCACCTCATCGTAAAAAAAAGTAAGAAAATAAGGAATCAGCCCTCCTCCCCATCCCACAAAAAACCCTTATGCAATTTGAGGATGGGTCTTTATGGTGTCTTCTACACTTTTTTTAAAAATTAAATCATAAGTTCGTACATTTTTCAATAAATTATAATATGAAAATGTATGGCAATACAATTAAATTAGGAAAACAAAACAAAAAAGGACGATTTCTTTAAACACTACTAAACGGTTACATTCATGCACATTAACATAATTATGGGCAATATTAACCTAATATGGCTTTGGGTATTCTTACAAGACAATAATATCTTACTATCTAAATTATTGATTAAAATAACAATGTTGAAACTACTAGCAATAATAGTTATTATTGTGCTTCCCACACACAATCACACAGCATTCCCCCCCTCCCCCTCTCTACACTCACTAACCCATCCCTGCGTCATCGTCCGAGGCTATGGCCGTCCGGTTTATACGCTTATGTACTAATTACGTTAATGATTCTAGGGAGGAGAAAGGTTATATTTAGATGAAGTGTACGCGATTTTCC
>CABFWO010001189.1:73796-95262 GCA_902155825.1 Timema genevievae
AGCAATGATCTATCTCCATTTTAGACTCAATAGTCAATATTTACATTTTTTATTGGTCAAAATGTATAAATGAATAATTAAATATCAATGCGATGACTTGAAGATCTGCAACACCTTATAAAATGTTAAAATTTTAACCAGAAATCGAAATTTTAATACGAAGTGTTGACCCTTGTGGAAGACATTAAACTGTTTAAAATGCTCTTAGGTGGACAAAGATGCGCCTCTTTTCTCATTGATTCTATATCATTGTATATTATTTTATGCGTGTTCTTATGTGGAGTGGTGATGATACAATGTTCATTATTCTGTTCAGAAATCTTACGAGTTTATAGAAAGAGAGAAAGTCTGTGCGGTCTGCCGTACCATTTATTTTGTATTCTTTTCCTTTTATACTTCCACTATTCGTAAGGTCGGAACTCACCACGAACTTTATTATTGAAGTGGAGATGATTAGATTTGGTTTTCTCCCGAGTTTTTGCGTGGGTGAGGTAATATAATATTGGGAACACTATAAAAAATAAACGCGCGCGCGCGCACACACACATATATAAAGGATGTGCGAAGTCCACTTTTTCAATTTTGAATTGAACTCGATTCAAAAATATGTAATATTCTAGAAGCTAAAGAATATTCTTTATTAATCATTTATAGGCTTGAAAAAATATTTAAATATTTGGCTTATTTATATAACTTTTTGCGCTAAATTCACATATAAAATATTTTAAAGCTAAATTGTGTGTGGCATTTCGTTCTTATTTGATAAATTAATTTATCACAACATGCAATTCAATTATTGTAGATTTGTTTTCATATGAATATATATTTTTAATACAGGTACACAATAGCTCAGGATGGCCATGATCGAAGATAATTCGATTATCTCAGGTCGACCTCTGTGGTCTTGGAGTAAAGTGCTCACCTCATGACTCGTTGTTCGTGGGTTCAAACCCAGCTGGGGTTGAATGATTTTTCTTGAACGATATAACAATCCGTAGCACAACTTCCTTCGGAGGGGACGTAAAGCTCTCGGTCCTATGTGGATTGTGGCATGTAAAAGATCCCTTGGAGATATGGGAAAATAACTTTTCCAACAAAATTAGTAGGCCTTTTCGCTTTCGCTCATAGAAATTCTCGTATGGTGATATAATCAGTCGGTTGGGAAAAATACACTCAATACTCCTAGCCGGGATTTGAATCCCGGTCACCGGTTCACCTAATAAGATGAGTTTAACATATTTGTCCACGTGACCACTGGCGGGAGTCTAGAAATTAGTGATGCAATTTAATGGTATCAATTTTATTTGCTCTCTTTAGTTTATTTCGGAAGGCTGTGACTCAGTCCTAATTCCTGATCAGTTGGTAGGTATTTTTCATTTTTTCATGTTTTAGTCTCTTTTCTGGTGAATTCTGATACATTTCTTCTCAATACACTTCCACTCCTCCTCTGTGGCGGGTTAAGTAGGTGTATGTTGTGGAGTTATTACAGTAGGCCTATCTACGGCTACTTCACTAGAATAAATCTTAAAAGGGCTTGATTTTTTTTTCTTCCAATTAATACAATAATTACATTTGTGAGAACTTGAAAACAAAAACAAAAATTCTCTCTGGCCTTAACCCGCAATCCTGCCATACCGGCTGAGCTGCCACTGTCTGTTGGCGTATTTAGGGCCAATATGTGTGAATTGAGGGTGTCAAATGGTCAGCAGTAAATTATTTAGACTAAAATACTTACAAATTAATTTTAGAGATTTTTGAATGTAATTGTAACATACAGTACTACTTAATTTAATTCACTACATTTAAAATAATCATCCCTATATTTAAGTAAATTATGTAGATTAAAATACTTACAAATTAATTTTAAAGATTAATCCCTGTGGCTGTTAATCTCAGTTTTCTAGACCGGAGCTACCACCTTTTTTTTTATACAAGTAGCTCATTATTTGTCATCACGAGGCTGAGTTGACCCCATTCCAAATCCGCAACTTTACATAAAAATCTCGAGGCTCCGGGAATCGAAGCCAGCACCTCTTTATCTCTAGTCGGGAACTCTGAATCTGACCAGGTGGTCTTTTAAGTACAGCATAAAATATTGTTATTTTGAATAGACATAGATTTTGCAATGTTAAACTTGGTTTTTCGTTCAGAGAAAGAGGGAAGATATTTTTATTTCTTGGAATTTATTTCTTGATTTATCTCTCCCAGCTTCTCTACTAATCAATTGTCAAGTTGGGGCTATTTTTGACTGATTATATTTGCCTGATTCCATCAGAGGTAAACCTACTACAAACATTAGAACCGTTGTTCTTATATTAATATAATTGTCTTAATGTGATATAGAATATAATAAAATAAAAATTATATTTATATATGTAGTATATATATAAATTAACGATTAATATTTAAATATAAATAATTAAATTTAAATTAGTGGTGGGCTGATAACTACTTTGCTCGATACTATCAATTCATCTCCTTGATACTAGATACCTTATTCGATACCATTCAACATGAAATTAAATAAATCCTCATTTGTAAGCATAGAAACTAGGTCAAAAGAAAAATATTTCATCGTTTCCATGTGTCAAAATATGGAAACCAGTCAATTAGTCTATTTAAACAAATGATAACAAGAATCAACCAGACTAAAATGACATTTACAATGATTAGTAGGCCTACAATAAAAACAATATTTACGACACTGGTTATGAAAACTATCAAAGTTGAAAGTGACGATGCTCATAATAGTTATAGTCGATAAATAAAAAATTTAATATTTTAAGTGGATTATTTTAAAATCATTCGAATAATAATAGTTTAGAGACGAAATACGATTCAGCTGCGAGCTGGCCGATTCATTTGCTCACCACTTCCTTGCCAAAGCGCTGAAGAAAATCGACCTTATGAAGTGAATATTACTCGACTATTTCAATACAAAGTAAGTGTTCTCCTTAGGTTCATTTTCAAAGAATGATGAATGATAATCGTCCTCGTGTCGACCTTGACCGTGTTTATAACCTGCAAAGGAATGGCTTGTTTATATTGAGTTTAGAGCTGAGTGAATAGAATAATAGGACAAAGCAAAACTACGAGTAACTAATGTCTAGTCATTGACGTTCAAAATCAACCGTTTGAGGAGTCAACCGTGTTGAATACTGAAGAGTGGTATCGAGATTTTTTGTGTATAGTACCGATTATTGCGATACTAGTCGATACCATCGGTATCGAGGAATTGAGTATCGGAATCGGCACATCCCTAATTTAAATACAACGTAATATAGTATAAAAATATTTGTTGGTATAAAAATTTAATTTAAACTATACTAAACTTAAATAATATATTATATTATTATTAGCACCGCGTCTTCCTAACCGTTCGGGTTATACGCACTTACGCTTATGTGTAATGGTAGGGTGATTGTGAGATGAAATGGAGGACCTACAGTTTAACGTGGGATCCGAACCACGGTGGAGGCCTGACATTCCACACATTCACAAGTTCTGATTAATACACGTATTGTCAGAGGTGAAGGAAGGGTTTGGCAATCAAATAAATCTGTGCCGGGACCGAGGATTGAACCCCGGACCCATAGCACAGAGGTCTGACACCCTACCCCTAGACCACCAGGTCACTAATATATCAAAATAATTACAGATATATATATACAAACTATTTATACTAATATAAATATGTGTATACCAAAGTAAATTATAATAATCATCTACATTATAATAAATATATAATTAGGCATTATTCCTTTAATTTTAAAATCGTTATAATGTTTGTATAGCTTTGACTATATATTATTTAAATTCTTATTTTCACACAACCCGAACGGTTATTAAGACGCGGCGCAAATAATAATAATAATAATAATAATAATAATAATAATAATAATAATAATAATAATAATAGTAAAACTATTACTATACTACGGAAAAAAATATATATGAAAATCAATCAGAAAAAAAAAATCAATATCCCAATTTTTTTTAACGTATGCTCTACTTCCGTCATGTGCAGATTCCTCTCTTTGTTACATATTGAACATGTATAATAAAATCGAATATTAAGATCGCATATCAGCGCATTATGAGCTTTGTTTTCATATCCAATTTGTTTACAAATTAATTCGAAATAGATTTAAAAAATTAGCAATGTAGATTAGCTCAGTATAATATCATGTAATACATATCGTCAAGATAAGTAATCCCTGTCTTCAAAGTATCCAGATATATATTACAGAGATAAAATATTGAGATAAATAACTCTTTCTCTAGACTTTATTTAAATTAAAGTGCTTTATTTGCATTCTACAGTCTCACTTTTGTAAGAAACGTATACATCCCATCTACTACTTTGTATTCATTTTTTCTTATTTATTTTCTAAAAATATTTCAGATGCCTTTATCATTCCGAAACGCCCTTTGAAGATTATGTATCCTATTAAATCTTGTTAGTCTGTAAATAATTTTTCCATAGTGAGTTTATATATTATTATTTTCAAAAATGTGCGTTTAGTTTTCAGTTTAAAAAAGTTTAAATATCTGGTCAGTTTAGGTCAATAAGTACTTTTTTTAAATATCATAGTTATTTTATAAAATATTTCAATGGCGCATAGAGGAAATATACAATGTATATATTCTTATTACATTAATTGATGCCAAATTTTGTATGTGTGTGGATTCCAGTCTTTTCTTTCAAAAAATATAACATTTTATGTGGGCTGTGAAAGACATTTCCGTAGTTGAATTCATTTTATTTGACACACATCGTTGAAAATTGGCCTTTTTTTTTAAATAATAGAACACATTTGAGTGAACCATTTCGACTGAGTAATACAAAATTGGTCTTCGAATATTGTGAAGCTATCCAGTCTAGCCAGTTGTAGGATTCACTCACGGGGATGTTGGTGACTTATTTTATTTAAGTAGGGATGAAGGGACGCGAGAAAAGGTTAGTGTTTTTGCAGATTTTTTTTTCTTCAAATATTGCTCCAGTATAAACACAGAGTTTAATTTTCTTCACATGTGGATATCAACACTTGTTGAAAGTCTGTCAAGGATGGCCTGGAATTTAATGACAACTTTTTCTCTTAATTTAAAAATTTTGTCATCTAATTTCGCTATGCTCATGATGAATATTCAAGAATTGTTGATATCCCTTTGTAAAGAAAATTATACTCTTTTTGTTTTTACTGGAAATATTTTTTATTTATTTTGGCAAAAAAAAAAGATTTGCTTTAAAAACTGCAAACGCATTTAACTTTTCTCGCGTCCCCTACACTCCCCCCTTAAGTAGGTTTATGTTTTACCTCATCATAACGCCCATTCGCGGGTGTCCTCATAGTTGGATAAGGTTGAGGACGGTAGAGTTGATAGGAAATCAACCAGGGAAAGTGGGAAACCATTTAAGAAAAGTCATCCTTAGTACATCTTGCCGGGAATTGAAGCCTGACCTCCCCATCACCGGCAAACAAAACTAGACGAGCGTGAAGTTTAGCAGACATGCCCACTGATGTGGGACGCTTTAGATTAAAACAAGATATGTCGTGTCAGAATCAGGCGTACTAGCCGTGTGACGAATACCACCATTTGAGATTTAACAAGAGAGAGAGAAAAAATCACATTAAAAATATGTGGTTAACTTTATATCTTGATAAGGAAAATACAGTGTCTAGATTAAAAATAAAAGTGTCGTTACTGAATCAAGTTCAATTTATATTCATATCGATATAATACCAGAATAAAAGAGGATATTTTTCCATGTCGTTGATTAGATAAACCGATGCTCCGCCAAATTAATTAATGGCTTGAAGGAAAACTTCCATCAGAAACACAATTTCATTTAATCAAAATTCTGATTATATTCTTGATGAGAATCCACCAAATGTTCGCAAGTTCGTTAAGGTGGGGCTGTAGGGGCAGTTAGAAAAGGCTAGTGTTTTTGCAGTTTATATAGAAAAAATTGTTTTGGTAAAAGTAATTAAATTAATTCCCCGGTACAACCATAAAGTTTAATTTTCTTCAACATGGTGATATCAACAATTGTTGATTATCTATCAAGGATGTCCTGGATTTTAATGACAACTTTTTCTCTTCATTTAAAAAGTTTCTCATCTAATGTCACTATGATCATAAGTCATAATATATATTTACGAACTGTTGATATCAATAGGTGAAAAAAAAAAACTTTAGATTTCTACTGAAGCAATATTTGATTTATTTTGACAAAAAAAAAGTTTTGATACGAAAAACTGCCAAATTAGCGACCTTTCCTCTTTCCCGTTCCACCCCACCTTTAAGTATGTGATCCCAGAGGTATTCAGATTGAGTTCAACTACGTGTCTTGTACGTCTTGTGGATCCGCGTCACCTTCCTTACCTGGTGACACGTTTCACCCCGTCTGCACGCGTTCGTCCTCTGCTGACGTATTCTTGGTTTCTTCTTCCACTGGTTCTCTCATCCCATACGTCATATTATGATACGCCTGAGGACTTTCTTTTTTTTTAGTCCCGTCTTTGCTTCATCACTGCCCTGAAGAATTAAATTATTCAGACCTTTTCTTCTCGCTATCGGTTTTGTCGTTTCATCGAGCTGCTTGAGCTATTTTTAACTGACACGAGACTTGTTTTTTTATGTCTATCAACCAGTAATAGTCCTAGCAAACTGTCCCTGTTGCTAAGACACGACTATCTTTGAAGTATAGTTAACTATAAATAAACCTTGTGAGTGACTTTATCCAATATTCCTCTACGTCTCCTTCTCTGGTCTTTGGTTTTTATATTTAGTCACTCAAAGCCCTTGACGGGGGTCACGTGTTGGTCTCGTCTTGTTTGCCGTTGACGGGAAGGTCGAGGAATCGAATCCTGGGTGAGGTGTTGTCAAATAAAACGTTTTCCCACTGTTTTTTTGTTTTTTTTTGCACCATGTCTTTCTACTCGTTCGGTTGTACTAAATACGCTGATTTATTAAGAACTAGGAGTGTTAAATTTAGAAAAAGTGTACATGCATTTGTTTGGAGAGAGGGTGAGAAATTAATTGGGGGGTAGGGGGAGATCTCAGCACAGGGGGGGGGTCTCTAGTCTTTGTTTTACACGTGGACGTCCCGTACACCTGCCAGACGCCCTGACCCCCTTCTCTAGGGTGTGGGTTACTAACCTCGTGGCGACTCGCGGGTGTACCAGGTGCACGTCAATATCTAGACTACCTGTCACTCACCTCACGACGTTTTTTAATCATCTCGTCAGAAAAACGACATCGCCCTTAAAGCTGTGAACATGTGGTTTACCCAATTATAGTCTAACGTTCCACTCTCGCAGTAGGTATACTAGGCTGCCGAAGACGGAGATATCGAGGTTTGAATCTCAATCGAATGTATGGATTTTTTCTAAAATAGTTGTTCACTCTCTCTCTCTCTCTCTCCGTGCGAATGCAGGTACACTTCCTCTAAATATAGCCTTTCTTATTCCTAAAACCATTGGCGTAGTTAGTACATAAGTGTACAAACCGAACGGGTAGTAAAACGCGGTACTAAAAAAAACGAAACACAAAAAACAACCAATTATTGATGTTGCCGTTTTGTCTGAATGCCATAACTTTTATTCACTGGGATTTGAGAGCTAGGAATCAAGATTCTGTGACTTTGACCCTTTTTAAATAAATTAATTTCCAACACAATAAAAACAACCGATTTTTTAAAGTATTAATTTATTTTAGTACAGACTTGTTTTGTATTTGAAACTCCCTTTGCCACGGAGACCTAGAAATGTTTGTGTACTTTCAAACCTCTTGACTCCAGGGAGACATATACATTTAATAAAAAAAGGCTAGCATGTAAGCGTTGTTACAAACTATCAAAAATATTGATATTTAGATCGACTAAACTTGTGATGATCGAAAGTTTCATCATGAAATAAACTTGTCACGATCGAAAGTTTTATCATGGAATAAATCTGTCATGATCTAAAGTTTCATCATGGAATAAAACTGTCATGATTTAAAGTTTCATCATGGAATAAAACTGTCATGATCTAAAGTTTCATCATGGAATAAACTTGTCACGATCGAAAGTGTCATCATGGAATAAATATGTCATGATCGAAAGTTTCATCATGGAATATAACTGTCATGATCGGAAGATTCATCATGGAGTAAACATATTAGGCTCGAAAGTTTTAAAATTTAGTAGACATATTAGGCCTACTATTAAAAGATTTGTCCATGAAATGAAACACATCAGAATTGAAAGTTTGATCGTGGAGTAGTCATATTTATTACTGTAGGTGAGTATCGAAATTCGCTCGTTATTTGCTCGTGTGAAGAGTGTCGTAATCCTCACTGACATTTACAATCTCTACTGTAGTAAAATGATCATTTAAAACTGTTATCATACTGTTATCTTTTAATTCATTAGCGTGTTTTCTCAACACTAGACTTATCAAACTTGGGTTCGAAACAAGGACACTGTATATATTTTTGTCGCATTTTATCTTAGTTTCTTCTTTCGCTCCCGACTCTTCCTACCGGGTACAAATATTTATTATAATTAGGTAGAGATAAGAAAGGTAGAGTTTATATAAATTGTACTCACATTTGCGTGGAAGGGGAGAGTGGGGATGCAATACACCTGGCCGAGATTTGAAACCCAGCCTCCGAGTAACCAACTGACCAAACCAAACGAGACTGGTACCTTTGTCTGCGTGGCCTCATATGAAGTGTATTTTATCAATGTTTTTTACTTGTTTTTTAAAATTTCTTATGAAAGTGTCAATAGAATTCGGTCTTATTTTATGAATTGCAAAGTTGTGCTGAACGTTTCCAGTCTCTCATATATCTGATAGTGTCACATGTGGTTGTAATCATAGTTTTTTAAATTTTTTTATTGGAGACTTAATATCTTCATCTGGTCGAGACATCATCGTTCACTTGTTTTCCACTCGACTGCAAAGTTCACAATTATTTTATTAGGGTCTGTCTATCATTTCGAGAACTTTTAACCTTTTTATGATTATTGATTGTTGTTTTATATTACCCGTCACGTTCGAGTTTATAGTTTGCCATGATACTATAAGACTAATGATCTCTTCCACCGGTGATAACGTGAAAAAAAAAGTCAAGTGTTTTTGCAGTTTTTATAGTAAAAAGAATTGTTTACCCTAGATAAATCAAATAATTCTCTAGTAGAAACATAGAGTTTAATTTTCTTCACACGGTGATATCAACATTTATTGAATATATATTATGAGCATGGTGATATTAGATGACAAACTTTTTAAATGAAGAGAAAAAGTTGCCATTCTAGGACACCCTTGACAGACATTCAACAACTATTGAGGTCACTACGTGAAGAAAATTAGACTGTATCTTTGTACTGGTGAATTGTTTTATTTATTTTTGAACAAAAAAAAGTTTTGCTATAAAAACTGTAAAAACACTGAGCTTTTATCGCGTCCCCTACATCCCCACCTTGAGGCTTCAAGCTAGCAATATTGGATTGCGGATGACTCAGAGGTTGATGTCTTTGCTCGGGTGGACTGCGGGTGATTTTTTTTACTATCACTTAATACTTTGGTTTTCCCGTCCCCTATCAATGCTAATTCGGGTACATGGCCTCTATAAAATATTCTTTCTCATCACTATCCTTTAGATTAATCTGTTATCAACTCTTGTTTTGAACGTAATAATTGTAGTTGAAAGATGGTTAGAACAAAGTTTTTACAAGACTTATTTCTAAGGATGAATAGGATTGTTAATAAGGACTCTGATTCCCATTAATGTTCATATTGTCTGACACGTCATTCTCGTGTTGGACTGAATTGCTGATGATAGAGAGATCGGGGCTAAAATTCCGGTTGGGTGTAATGGGTGTTTTTACACTAAATGGCTTCCCACTCCTTTCACGTAAATAGGGTACAATTCCTCTAAAATTATAAATCAGTTGCTATTAGCCATAACTTGTACGTTCACCACCAACTCTTTGAGATCATTCAACACGGTACAAAGATATATTCAGTTGCCATAGCTTTTGCATCCAGACATGCAACATTAAAGACAAGATGGGCGCCTGAGAGTAGTATTGTCGCAGAGAGATTTTTATGTCAATACAATGTTGCTCTCGGGGACAGAATGACTTATTTAACTAAAAAACGTTTGAGCTCTTTGGTATCTTGAAATTTAATTAAGACATTCAGTACACTGTTAATAATTATTATTCATAAGATTAAGGTGTGAGTGCAGGAAACGTGAAGAAAGTAAAGTGTTTTTGTGTTTTCTTTTACGAAACTTTTTTTTGAAAAAAAATAACAACATATATATGTATGTATCCACTGAAACATATAGTTTAATTCTCTTCTCATGGTAAACTCAACAGTTGTTGAATATATCTCAAGGGAATCCTAGAATTTAATGACATTTCTTCAACATTTAAAAAAGTCTATCATCAAACGTTAATATGCTCATGACAGATAACATATGTTGATATAACCATGTGGAAAAAATTAAACTAGTCCTACACTAGAACAATATTTGGTTTATTCTAGCCAAAAAAAATAATAATTAAGTTTTGCCATAAATACTGCAAAAACACCGGCCGTCACTTCCCCCTTAAGATATGGATTATTAAAATAAAATTAAAATTATCTCAACTTTAAATAATACAAAGTAGGCCTACTCTTTCATTTAAATGAATATGTTATTTTCAAAATAAATCTGCTACAAATATAAACAGATATTTCCTTACTTCTACTAATCACAATCGTAACTGTCATTGACACACGTTAGCCAACATTTTTGCGCCTTTATCTAAAAAAATTAACAAATATTTGTTTTGGTCACATTTCTCAACTAATTGCGAAACAAATGTAATGTGTTATTTGGTTGCTTAACTGTACACAATTGTTCAAATTAAAATGTAATTAGAATCTTTACTTAATTACGTTTAATTATTCTTTCACTCTAATCGCAAAATTTATTATTATTATGTAGAGTTGTCAAAATACTTTTTACTTCAGAATGCTATAATTTTCAGATGTTTTACATTTTATGGACAGCATTTTAATGATATGTTTATTTTAAGGTAATATTTGACAAAATTATATCATAATTATTTAGCTTGTTTGGCAGCGCGTTTACCTGAAGAACTAAGAGTCCATGGTTCAAGTCCCGCAATGGCCGAAAAATGTATTATTGATGAAATGGTAATTTCTCCCTTGTACAATAATAATAATGACGAATGGAGACTGATTGCTGTGTTTGCTATATAATTAAGTTAACGTGTAAGTCCAGTGCTGATTCTATCATTTGGTTCAGAAAGTACACTTTTAATATCTCAAATTTTAAAAAATTTGACACAATTATTTTATATTCTTTTACATTCCGTCCTACTAACTGTCCGGGCTTTCCGCATTTAATGGGCTAGGAATGAGGAAGAGTATTACTTATAAGTAAATGTAACCACATTTGCGTGGAAAGTGGGGTAAAAACACCATACCGGGATTTTACCCACAGATGCGGATAATATATCCTTTTTAAATCGGGAACAATATAGTTCACACCCACCTCGGTGGCCGCATGTTCTAAGGCGCTACTCTCGCAGTAGACTAGACTGCCGATCACGGGGAAGTTAAGGTTCGAGTCTCCGTTTGGTGTACTGAATGTATTTTTTTCAAAATGGTTTCCCACTATATTTCTTTCCACGCAAATGCGGTTACACTTCCTATAAATAATACCTTCCTTATCGCTAAAACCATTAGCGTAGTTAGTATATAAGCGTACAACCCAAACGGTTAGTAAGACGCGGTACGTGTATATATATTCATATATGTGTGTGTACGTGTATATATGTGCACATACACACATACACACATTTCACATTTCTATTGGAAAAGATTGTTATTATGGTAAAGTTGTAATTCTCCTTTCGAGTGTTGGAAGTTGGTTGTACGGCTGTTATCGCCTGTTCAAATACATGAAACTATTTTTTAATAAGTGTACCGGCACTTTGTAATTGGGTCGAGGCAATAAATACTGTTTATCGCCAGCGGTGGATTTATCTTCGATACGCCGGTCATGTGAACTTGATAAACTGTTTACTTATATGATTTGTTTGGACTTTAATAAGAGTATTCTGTAATGATCATTTTGAACTGTATTCTCCTTTTTCGTGTCGCTCTTTATAGAGTTTATTAGTTTTATTCTGTTGGTTGGGTTTGTTCAATTGTTGGAACATATAATTTATGCTATAATGAGCGGCCTTTGTTCATTTCCCGGCGAGGATCAACATTTTTTTTTCTTTCACTCGTTGTTAAATTGATGGGCTAGTATAATAAATGTCATTTTTTTATAGGTTCGTCATAAAATTAATTTGGGCAGGTTACCTATAATGTATTGACTTCTTGGTTTAGTTGGTGGCGTGTGTGTCTACTGGGAAGGATCACAGGTTCGCTTACCAACGAGTGGTGTTTTTTTTCTTTCAGAGGTTACCCATTTTACGGTGAAACTGAACGCCAGGGAACGGGTTCCTTTTTGTTTCCGAGTTATTTTGTAAGTTGTGTGATGTTAAGATAATTTTGTTATTAAAATGTACGTTTTATAAATACTCTTTATAGTAAAACAAAAATAATGATCGCTAATTAACAATACATCGACACCAAAGCATAATAATACAAATTCTCATTTTATTTAAAAAGTACGCTCTTATCATCACACGACTTACAAACTAACTTAACTATAGGATACAAACCCGCCTCAGGGGCGTATTTGGCTAACGCGCTAGTTTCGTGTTGATCTAGATTGCCGAGTACGCGAAGAACGAAGTTCGAATCTCGGTCAGGTGAACTAGGGGTAGCTTTTCATAAATAGTTTTCCACCCTCACTCCACGTAAATGTGGGTTCACTTCCTCTCAATTTAACCTTCCTAATTCCTAATCCATTAGCGTAATTAGTACTTTAGTATATAACCCGAACGGGTAGTAAGACGAGGTGCTAAATAAAAATAAATAAAAAAATATAGGATATAAATCGTATCGGTAAGCACGTGGGACTAAACTCAAAGCTCGTCTACTCTGGTTTGCTGATAACGGGGAGATGGGGGTTAAAATCAAGGCTGAGTTTATTGAGGCGGCCCCCCAAGCTCCCACCCGGAGCCCTCTAAATGGTTTCTAACTCTTCCTCCACGCAAATTGTCGTACACTTCCTCTTAATTCTATTTTCCTCTTCCTTGTCCTATTAGTTTAGCCCAAACTGATAGGTGCGATGAAAAATACAAATTGGACCTAACAGTGGACAACCCTAGTTTCAGGAATTTGACTACCTAATTAATTAGATGCAACCAAAAACCAACACTATTATTCTAGCCATCGTTTGGGATTAAACTCGCGGTCCCTGGACTAAAGCCCTAATAACGCATTTAAAGTAGTATTTTTTTTAATTAGTACATATAAAATAGTACTTTTACTTCCTCTCGACCCCTCGGAAAGAGAAGTATTGTGATCGTAAAAGAAAAATTGGCCTAAAGGTTTTAATAAATTCATTGTTGAAGTTTAATGACCCCCTGACACCGAAAACTTGTTTTTCGTGATGCCGCATTTCAGTCAAGTGTTATCATCTGTCCCTTCCCGACAAAAAATTAAAAAAGGTATTGACACTCAATATATATTAAGTTATTCATTTAATGAAATATATACCTACTAATAACACTAAAAGGGATGCACAAAAAGTGATTTTATATATATATTACTATAAAGCCACATGAATGACTCACTCACTCACTGGCATTAATGTTTACCCACTTCCAGATGAGCTAGAAGCTTGAAATTTGGCAAACTTATAGCTTCTAGCCTGTAACCGACGGGAAATCTCCAAAAAGTTTTAAAAAAATCATTTTTAACCCCCGAAAAAAATTTAAATTGGTGGAGCAACTTTAAAGTAGGTGCAGTATATACAATACAATACCGGTAACATAAGTTGTTACGTTCAAAACAAAGCTGGAATTACATTAGTTTACACCCACTTGCAAAGAAAACTCACTGGGAGTTTGGAGCAAAGCAAGTTTTATTATAAAACCACACGAGTTTGTGATTTTTTTTATAATATGTAGGCCTCTGGCCTATACGTTTTTGTTAATTTAAAAAATAATAAATGATTTATTTTTCAATTAAGCACATTTAAGTTTAAGATCCTTAAAATGATATTCTTTTAAATGACCTCGGAGTCAGGTCGAGCTTGGTGGCCTTCACCTGATTAATAATTTCACTGAATAATGGAAAATCTTTTCGTACTGTACCTCTTCCGGCGGTTTGCCAGGGCGTGGAGGAGATGCCAGACAGATGTCTCGAGTCCCGATACAAACCCTCTGTTACATCACCGGCCATTAACTGTCTTTGGCATGTTACACAAGTCGTGGCGATGTCCCTGTTATTGTCCACACTGCAACGACCGCGAGGCGGACTCGTGTCAACAGAACGAGGCGGCCAGCTTACTATGTTTGTTTATCGGCACGGTTTCAATTCTTAATGTGGGGGAGAATTGGGTACTCGAGAAATAGTCAGTGTTTTAAGAGTTTATGTAGCAAAACTTTTTGTTGGTCAAAATAAGGTAAATATTGCTTCATTACAAATGTAGAGTTTAATTTTCTTCACATGGTCACCTTCACGCACTTTAAGTTGGCCCATGATGCATTGCAATGCTTTAAAACAGTTGATTATCAACATATTTTATTTTCTAGTGGCTAAAAATATATTTTAGATCATTGTCCTGATGATTGTTTACAAATTATAATGCTGTATCGTTGCACAATCCAATACATTTAAGTACACGATTTATATTAGCTACCCGCCTCGGTGGCGTAGTTGGCTAACGCGCTAGTCGTGTTGAGCTCGACCGCCAAGGACGGGGAGATCGAGGTTCGAATCTCGGTCGGGTGAACTGGGGGTGGTTTTCCACTCTCCATCCACGCAAATGCGGGTCCACTTCCTCTAAATTCAACCTTCTCAATTCCCAATCCATTAGCGTAATTAGTACTTAAGCGTATAATTCGAACGGGTAATAAGACGCGGTGCTAAATATTATTATTATTTATATTAACTAGTTATTTCAAATCTCCTCACAACGACCAACGAAGCTGTCTACTAGCTTCTGGCTATAGAGCGCATGCGTTGACAAATGCGCATGGGCCCTAATTTGAGATGGTTGATTCTGATATTTGATTGGTTCTCCTGTGCCTAACATCTCGAGTAGAGCGGACTAAGTAGAGAATAGTTTAACTTCTGCAGAACAGCTAGCGCCGATTAAGTGGAAATCTTTTGATTGGCTTAGAGCGCGTCACGTGACCACGTTTCTGTTTTGCGCTAGTTTTTCGGCGAACGTGTGAATCCACAGTAATCCTATCACAAGATATACGCCTTGTCGGTGCGAGCTGTTCCGTAAAAGTTTAATTCATATCTACTTCACCCTCTCTGCCTGTGATGCTCGGCACAGAAGAACCAATCAAAAAAATCTCAGAATCAACCATTTCAAATCATTGTCCATGTGCATTTGAAACCGCATGCGCTATACTGCCAGAAGCTAGCGGACAGCTTTTTTGGCTCTTGTGAGGCGATTTGAAATAACCCGTTAATGTAAAGCTTTGCGTATAACCCGAACGGGTAGTAAGACGCGGTGCTAATAATAATAATGTAAAGCTCGTTTATTGATGTATTGCAATGTGCCACGACACAGCGTTATAGTTGGAAAACATCCATTGGAAGAATGATCTAAAATATATGTTTATCCACTAGAAAATAAAATATGTTGACAATCAGTTGTTTTAAGACAGGGTTGCGATGGCCATTGGTCAGCACACAGCAAGTGAGTTGCTGCGCCTCTCAAGCAGATTCTATTCTCTATTTTTGACGAACGTGTTAATCAATATTTACTCCCTTCAGGAGAGTTCTGATTAGTTGAAATTTAGGAAAAGGATTTTATAATGTCGCTCTCCCACACGATTTCAAGATTAACCCAAAGGGGCACAAAAATAAACTAAGCTGTAACTTTTTAAGCTTTTTTTTTAAGAACTATACCAGAGTTGGCTTATTTGAAAGGTTCTTTTTCGACTTGCCCTATCCCTCACCTACTATAAGAATTTTGACAAATGACAAGCAAAGGAAAAATTATATTGTATTGTACTTGCATAGAGAAAGTGGATAAGAGTTCTGTTGTTGAACACTCTAGCTTTTAAATTATAATATATTTTTGAAAGCCTGTTAGAATCTTAGCTAAGCGAGCACAAGTAGATTTTTTAAAATGGAAAAGATAAGAGAAAAAAAGTGTTTGTTTTAAAGTTAAATTTTATTGATTGTAACATAATATTAACCACGTCGAACAGTCAATGATGAATGTTAAACCATTTTAAAATGGTTCGCTAATGGAAGAATGGTGGAAGGACGGTGGAAGATGGGGGCATTTTACTAAACGGACTCGGCCACAGGCTAGAAACAGTTCATGGTGATGAGGATAAATGAGCTAATAAATTTATAATAAATACAAAAATGCGTACATTATATAGTTGTTAGTCTAATACACCGTCAAAATAAAACCAAAAAGGACTTAATCTACAATATTATATGGAAGTTAAAATGTTAATGCACAATTTAAAATTTTACATTGCTATCAAAATGATGAACACATTTTTTTACGAGTTGTCTCTTACTCAATATTATAAATGTAGTTAAATATTTTAACTTAGATTATTTAGATTGAAATAATAATGAATTGAGAAATAAATGATTGTTAAATGTATAATACTTATCTGCTCGGAACATTTTCTCAAATAAATTGTGGGTTTATTTTAACTCTAAGTTGAGATCAAAAAAGACAAAAGATTTTTTTTTTATACATTTTCATAGCAAACAATTTTTTTTTCGACAAAATAAATAAAATATTGCTTGAGTAGAAACCTAGAGTTTAATTTTCTTCACACGGTGATATCAACAGTTGTAAAATATCTGTAATGAGCATAGCGGCATTAGATAACAAACTTTTTTAAATTGCGAAGAAAAGCCATCATCAAATTATATGACGGCCTGGGTAAATATTAAGGAACTGTTGCGATTATTATGTGAAGAAAATTAAACTCTAGGTTTCTACTTAAGAAATATTTTATTTATTTTGCCGAAAAAAAAAATTTCTATAAAAACTACAAAAATATTGCCCTTAATTCGCAAATCCCTGCCATCCCAAATTAAGGGATTAGTTTTGTGAGCTAAGAATTTCCGTTTGCTAACGTATTAAACCCCGTGAGCCTCCCCACACCTCCTTCTCAAATCCTTCTTCCAAGCGTGTGTGAATGTTGATAAATGACTTTTGAAAGCTATCCCTACGGCTTAAGTGTGACCTAAAAAGGCATCCATTGTTTATGTCCATTGGCAGTTGGGTGGGTTAAAATGTGAACTCTTTTCTCTTATTTTCATTCTGAAAATGGTCAACTTGTGTTCGCTCGTTATTCTATTTATTCATGCCCTTTTTTCCTGAATCTTATTTCATTTACATATATAGTTATTCTTAAAAGATGTTTTTAGTTTACATCTCTCCCTTCGACCTCGCGTTTCGTGATCTTCGCATTGATAGGCCGGTAAGGTGAGAATTTCGTCGCCACAAGTCGTTCCGAGCTCCCCGTCGAAAACTACCTACCCCCCCCCCNCCCCCCCCCCCCACCCTATCCACCCACCAATCGTTCCATCTTGAGCACGTATCGTTAATTAAATCACCCCACACCGTGTCTTTGTTGCAAGGACGATGGATACATGTCGAGAGAAGTTGACGGGGATTCAAAGAAGCTTGAATATGTTAAGGTTGCTCTTGTCAATTCAGTGGAGCTGTCAGCGCATCTGACGACCAAACAAGGTCTCTTGGACACGTGCTGTTCGCAGTCTCTCTGAATATATAGTCCAATTATCATTGAGAGAGCTTTTTAGAAAAAAATTTATTGTGGTCAACATTGATAGCCTTTTACTATTTTGTTAATGCTATTTATAGATACTGTTAATATGTATTGTAATATTCCTGCTTTGTTTCCAAACTAGGTAACATTATATATTTTACTTTGAGTTTTATTAATTCATGACTTTATTAAAGTCTTGCTTTTTCTTAACTCTTAAGCAGCGTCCAGACTAATGAGCCGAATCGAGCCGAGCCGAGCCGAGCCGAGCCTCGTTAACGTTGGATAAATGGGTTCGTCGGAATGCATCAAAGGATGTTACGAGGCTCGGCTCGGCTCGGCTCAAAACTCATTGGACGGCGCTGCGAGCCGAGCCTCGAGCCGAACCACTTGTAACTTTAAACTATTTTTTATTTCTAACTAACCTTCCGTCGCACGCGCTTGAAATGTTAGCTGAGCAGTTGTGTGTTGTAAATTTTACCACACCTTGATTTTCGGTTTGATTTTTTTTTTTTGTAATTGACATATTAAATATTAACTGCGAATTCGTTTTATAATAGGCTGAGGGAAATAAATAAAAATTAATTTAATCTTTAAATATTAGAGAGTATATTGAAAACAATATTTACAGTTACATGATTACTCGCGTGCTGCAAACTGTACAACGATGGTAATACTTTTTCTTTGAAAGTTTGTTGCGCACTTAAAATAAGTTTAAAACTGCCTCTGGCGAGAGAGATGTGAACAAAGAATAGAGTGTCACCCTAGTTAGATTTTGTGGGTCCCAGCCCACTTCAGTGGTGTAGTGGTCTAACGCGTCAATCTCGTGTTAGACTGGCGTGCTCAAGGCGGGAAGATCGGGGTTCAAATCCCGGTTTGATCTATTGAGGTTGGTTTTACTTATATGATTTCCCACTCTCCTTCCACGCAAATGTGGGTAGACTACCTCTAAAATGCTTCCTTCCTCATTTTTACCCCGTGAGATTAATTATATATATATATACACTTTGTTTAGAGACTTTAAATACATATTGCATACTGGTATAAGAGTCACCGGTTAGGAAACGTAATGTTATTGTCTTTCCTGCACACGTATGGATTCTCTTAAACGTAAACTTTTTATTGGCACTTTTGGCCCAATCAAAATAATTAGATACTTAATCACTTAGTGACAATCGACTTAAGTTTTTGTATTTACCACTAATTTCTTGAAATTTATGTCATTGGAGCCTATTTCCAATATATTCCGCTCGCGTTAAGTACACTTGAGTTTGCCACCATCGTCTGTCCTTTATTTGTTCTTTGTTGCAAGGTGTAAATAAATTATGCCACAGCAGCCAATTTCAATTTTTTCCTTGTTGATTGCGTGTATCATCCACCCAAGTACATAACTTTATGAAGCAGGCTCGCAGGAATGTCGAGGTTTGGCTCGCGGTTCGGCTTGAGGCTCGGCTCGCTGGTCTGGACGCAGCTTTATATGCCACCAGACACGAGATACCTCATATTCTTTGTTCTTATCCAAACGTTGGTTCTGCAGGAATTAGACCTTGTTGGCTGAACTTAAGCTGACCTGGTAGGTAACCCCGTACTCCTACACAGGCTTGCTACCTGCGTCTCTTTTTATATAAGTCATGTGACTATCTAGGAGTCCAGTGATTGGTTGAATAAATGCTGGGATGACAGTGATTCAGTGGCGGGAGAAGGGCCACGACACAGAAGCGCGTGGCTGTTCTAACTCTGAGTTACTCTCGAATTGAATGTAATATGTGAAACACGTCCGGTGTGAGACATAATATTAACTTATAATATTAACAGTGTAAAATACACTTTCAGATTAGGTTGCAAGTGAAACACACTTATGTGTGTCTAGCGCGATATTATTATACTACGTAAAAAGTGTTCATCAACATTAACTTTCAACTAAAATAAATCGTATGCCAAATCATTTCAAACTTATTATATCGAAACTCTTCTTTTATGTCTTCTTTTATATATATATATATATATAATTAATTATTCTAATATATATTAATTATTCTAATAGTGAATGAATATTTTAATGATAATTGAGGCAACCTTAAATAAAATCTTATCTTCGCGGGGCGAACCACGAAAATGACTTCAAAACGAAGATGAGGTTCAAACTTTCACAATTGCCGCCCTCCACGGACATAGTTATTAATAGGCGACATCATCGTGTTGCCACAAATGTCTCCCAATCACGGGTTATTCGTTCCAATTAAAAAAAACTAGAACGTTCCATGGTACTTCAATTGCCGCCCTCCACGGGATAATATACGACAATTTTCATATGATATTTCATTTAGCGCCCAACGTGGGGCATTTATTTCAAAATTTAGAAGGGAACATTTCCGTGATACTACAATTGGCGGCCAACGTGAGGCCAGAAGATAGATCCGCGATACAATAATTGTCGCCCTCCACGGGGCATTTATTTCAAAATTTAGCAGGGAAGATTTTCATCATACGTTAATTGGCGCACAACATGGAGAAATTATTTTAAAATTTAGAAGGGAACATTTCAGTAATACTAAATTATCAAAGTGACAGATGCAGATCACATGAATTGGCCTATTTACACGTGAAAATAAATCTAATAACATTTCTAGCTCTCAGATAAGGCTTTTCTTATAAAAATTGACTATACCAATATCGTACGATAGTGATTCTTCTGCAAACATTTAATCACCAGGCATCAGTTTTGTCTTGTCTGGATTGCTGATAATGTATAGGTTGTGGTTTGAAGCCCGGCAGGGTGTTCACAGGGTTTTTTCCCCACCTAAAAGTTCCCCACTCCCCATTTGATCGCGGGTACATTCCCTATAGATCATATCTTCCTTATTCCTACCTCATTAGTGTAAATATGTATATAGGTCAGATGAGTAATAAGACTTGGTGCACGGTAGTAAAAAAGTCTGTACTTTCAACTTAATGTGATGTTGTGATTACGAAGAATTGAAAAAAAAAAAAGTATTCTCAGGCTGTAATTGAATGACATCTTATCGCATTAGTGTGTTCCCTAATGGTATTTTATTTTTATTGAAGAGATGAAAAATGTTACGAGGGGAGAGGTCGCCATTTATTAAGTGATATTGCAAGGGAGTCGAAAGGTTTTTAAATGTTAAAATTGTTTCAGTATATTGGCATGCTAAGACGCATTTAAAAAAAAATAGTTCCTTTAACTTCTGATTTGGAGCATAGGGCCGCAACAATGCTTCGCCTTTCTGACTATTCCTTGATGCAGTTTATTTGATAGGTTAATTTCAGGTTGAGCGGGTTATCAACCCACTCATCCCATGAACTTCTTCGAGCGAGTGAGAAAGACCCTAACCATTTTGCTGGAAATATATTTTCACTTACCTTTCATGGATGTTTTACACGACACAATCGGTACTGAACCAACGGCCTTACTTCCTCTCTGTAGGAAGCTGTGCTATTGATTTTTATTTCTCAGTAAAAATCCATCGACCTCGGCTGGGTTTGAACCCACGAACATTGGCTCTTGAGTCGAGCACTTAACTCCAAGAC
>CABFWO010001189.1:116797-127024 GCA_902155825.1 Timema genevievae
TTAAGATGGGGTGCTAGTGAGCGTGAGTTTAGGGCAGTATTTTCGAAGTTTTTATAGCATAAACTTTTTTTGGCCAAAATAAATCAAATATTTCTTCTATAGAAACATAGAGTAATGTTTTCTGCACATGCTAATCTCAACAGTTCTTGAATATCTGTCAAGGGTGTCCTGGAATTTAGTGACAACTTTTTCTCTGCATTTAAAAAGTTTGTCACCAAATGCCGCTATGCTCATGACAGATATTCAAGAACTGTTGAGATTAGCATGTGCAGAAAACATTACTCTATGTTTCTATAGAAGAAATATTTGATCTATTTTGGCCAAAAAAGTTTATGCTATAAAAACTGCAAAATTAATGCACTAAACTGGCGCTCACTAGCACACCACCTTAAGTGCAAAGCAGGCGATAAGAGTCCCAAACATTCTTAGATAAAGCTGGGTTATTTTCCAACACGAAATATCTCGCCATTCAACACCGTTGACCCACTTAGATAGCAGTAACAAGGTGGGTCGGTGTGCAGAGAGCTTGCGCAACGTAAAACTACATCGCACTGCTCTTGGAACGTCCTGTGACGTATTATTTATTAACATCAAGGTTTAAATTTATTGCCAGAACAACTTCGGTTGCTCAAAATTTACATCTAGAGCGCTAAAAAAAACTGTTGCTTCAAATCACCAGAGAAAGAAAGCTTTTAACGTCATTAAAACAAATTATATATTCAAAGTATATTATAAAATCATCAAAAAAGATTTAGAAAAATCAAGGTGGGAGTGTAAGATGGACGCGAGAAAAGGCAAGTGTTTTTATTGTTTTTATAACAAAGAATTTTTTTTTGCTAAAATAATTAAAATATTACTCAAGTAGGAACATAGATTTCAATTTTCTGCACACAATGATATCAACAGTTGTTGAATATCTATCATGAGCATATTGACATTTGATGATAAACTTTTTAAATGAAGAGAAAAGTTTGTCATTATATTCCAAGGCATCCTTGAAATATATTTAACAAATGTTGCTATCATTGTGTGGAGAAAATTAAACTCTATGTTTGTGTAGAAGCAATATTTGATTAATTTTGACCAAAAAGAGTTTTGCTATAAAAACTGCTAAATAATTGACCCTTTTTTACGCGTTCCTTGCATCCCTACCTCTATCTTGTTTACCTAGTTACGACAGACAGTGACAGACTGAGACAGTGATACCAATTTTTCATAGTTTCATTTCTATTTTAAATTTTCACAGTTATAGAAAGTTCCCGCATCAATGTACACGTAGAGTAAAGCATCAAGTGGTCTGGTTTGGCTTGCTGATAAAGGAAAGTTTAGGGTAGTGATCTTCAACCTTTTTTGAATCAAGGGCCACTTTTCCCCCAGCTAAAGTGTTGCGGACCACACCTTACATAAACATGTCACCCATAACCTAATACTCCAATTTCATGGGTTTGTATAGTTGTACCCAATGTAATTTTTCCATACTTTTAAAATAACCTAAAATCTAAAAAAAAAAATCATAATAAAAATGTGAAAATTAAAGTTTAAAACTAAGTTTATTCTATAGAAAATAAATTTTAACACATATAAAAAGGTGTTGTTAAAAATATTTTGGGGTCTAATTTTAATGAGACACTTGGCACTGCTTTTTCTTAACTAATTTTTCAATATTGTCCTTAATGCCAGATGTACTAATTCGAAGGGAGCTTTCTAGGTGGGCGTCAGTCAGTCGGCTCATCAGTTTCGACTTCACAATGTTCATCCTTGAGAAAAGTTGTTCCCAGCTGTACAATAGCCCCATAGCTTCTTTGGTGCTGACTGACAGTTCACAGATGACTTATGACAGTCAACATTTAGGTATATACCTAAATGTTGACTGTCATAAGTGACATCTGCTAAACATATGTTTTTTGCAGATCATATGGTTCGGCGTAGCGATACATAATTTGGTCTGGTAGCTTTTCAAAGCCGTCAGCTGTCAGCTGTGAGCTGTCAGTCAGCACCAAAGAAGCCATGGGGCTACTGTAGGTACTGCTAAAGAGTAATTCTGTGATCTGAGAATGAGTTCTTAAATTTAGAATATTTTTTTTCTTCAGCATATTTTTAGTAAAATGTCAAAAGATCTACATTAATATATTTCTCTTTTAAATCTGTATTACACTGCACCTCATTAAGCTCCATTTGCACGTTTCTCGGCACGTCCTCAACATCAACACTAAATGGAGTGGAAAATATGTTGAACCATTTTTCATTGGATTTGAAATCTTGGAAACGCGTATCAAAATCGGACCTTAGATCTGTGAGTGCAGTAATGTATTTTTCGTTGTTACGAACTTCACATTGGGATAGTGTTGGAAAGTGTGTTAATTCACCTTTTTGTAGTTGGAACTTCCCACAGACGAAGTTTGTTTTCACATGCCTTCACTTGGTCAAAGAGCTTATGTACCAAACTGTTCTTACCTTGTAGTTGTATGTTCAGGTCGTTTAGATACATAAAGATATCAGTAATACATGCAGAATCAGCCACCCATTCAGGGTCGTTGAACTGATGGACAAGCTTGCCCTTACGTGCCATGAATTCACGAATTTATTCTTTCAGGTCGAAAACTCTCTTCAGCACCTTACCTCTACCGAGCCAGCGAACCTCTGTGTAATAGAGTACATCACCGTACTCTGAGTCCATATCCTTTTGGTTCAATCCTTGGGATCTGATGAAGTTCACTATTTTTGTTATTTCTTTCATAACATCTTTGAAGCACACACTTTAGCGCACAAGTTTTCTTGGTGTATAATGCAATGATATTGTATGAATTTGCCATTTTTACACGTAGCAGTACTAGCTTTTTTCCGTATTAGTGCCACAACACCTTCATTTTTCCCTACCATTGCAGGAGCACCGTCAGTAACTATTCTGGAGAAATTGCTCAGTTGTAGATCGTATCGCTCCAAAGTTAAGGAGACAGCATTAAAAATATTACTGCCTTTAGTAGTGCCACTCATTGGTAAAAGAACGGCCATTTCTCCTGTTATGGTAGAGTCATTGTGAATTCCCCTGGTAAAAACAGCCAACTGGGCAGGGTCTGTAATGTCAATAATCTCATCGAGGGCCAATGAATAACACAAACTGAGAAGCATGTTATTTAAGTGTATTCTCAATATCACTCGCTAATTCTTCAATCCTTCTGACCACTGATACTCCTGACAAGCTAACTTTTGAAAACAAATGTTTTTGTGATGGACACAGAACTTCAGCTGCCGAATCCATAAATTCCTTTACAAATTCGCCATCTGTAAATGACTTTGATTTCAAAGCTATTTTCTCAGATATAATATAACTTGCCCTAACACTTAATTCCCTTTCAACATTTTGCTTCTTAAATGACGTTTGTTGACATTGCAGTTTTTTCTTCAAATCGGCCACATTATCTGATCTCAGTTGCCCTTTAATTGAATCCATTTTAGATGAGTGCTTCGAGTCGTAGTGCCGCTTTAAGTTGTATTCCTTCAACACCGCTACCTTGTCATTACAAAGCAAACAAACTGGTTTCTCTTTAATATTTAAAAAAATACAAGTCTGTCCACTTCTCATTGAACACCCTTCCCTCTTCCCTAATTTTTCGCTTGTGCTTGCAGCCATTGTTAAAAAACTTAATACAAAAAATAATGTACCAAACAAAGTACAAACAACACCACACCACAAATGGTTGACACATACTGAGAGGGGAGGGAGTGAGGGTAGCTAGAAGTCGGCCAGATGTTTGACCTTGAGTTTCAGTGTTGTCACGTGCTGCAAAGATATTGGGAAGATTCCCAATTAGAGGTTTTGGGTCTCAGTGTTGCCACATGCTGCATAAGCATCGCGAAAATTCCCAGGCTAGAGTTTTAGTCCTAAGAAATTGTATCTTAAAGAATTTCCAAACAGAAAAATTGTTGTGTGTAAAATTGGTCCGTGGGCCACATAAAATTACTCAGCGGGCCACGGGTTGAATACCACTGGTTAAAGGTTCTTATCATGTTTGGGGAGTGTTTTACCCACACTCCCATAATGCAAATGCATGTGCATTTAATCTTAGTTATATTCTCCTTAATACTAGCCTATAGGTGTAATTATATGCTTGTTTCCCAAATGGGTAGTTCATAATTATTTCACAAGATAATTAGAAATTAACAGCCTACATCGAAATTTCACTTTTCCCGGGCATCACCTGATATTAAACTGGGGTTTCTAAAGATAATATTTAAATAAATGTAATATTAGCTTCATAAGCTAGGGTTATAATGAGAAAAACTCGCCATTAAAACAGAATATGATTTAACCATAAAATAACATGACACTATAAAAAAACATGATACTTTCAAAGGACGTGGGCAAGCGATATCAATTAAAACATCATTTTTATTATGAGTTCTATTTCATAAGCTAAAATAAGCCCCAGGTTTAACCAGAACCGTTGGAATACCTCGTAAAAAGTATCTCTCTTTTAGTTCCGAGATAAAATGTTTATGGTAGCTCGTCCTTAAGATGGGGATGATGGGGACGCAATAAAAGGTTAGTATTTTATACCAGTTTTCATACAAAAAAAATTTCTTTGTTCAAAAGAAATCAAATATGGTTCCAATAGAAACATAGAATTTAATTTTCTTCACATGGTAATATGAACAGTTGTTAAATATCTGTCATGAGCATAGTGGCATTAGATGAAAAACTTTTTAAATGAGGAGAAAAAGCTTTCATTAAATTCCAGGACATCCTTGACAGATATTCAACAACTGTTGAGGTCACCATGTGAATAAAATTAAACTCTATACTTGTATTGAAGCAATATTTTATTTTTTTATCAAAAAATGTTTTGCTTAAAACTTAAAAATATTGACCTTTCCTCACACTCACTTCATTCCCGCCCACCCCTATGACACTCTACTTAAAACCCACTGTAAAAGTTGATCAGACTTTGAAGCTTTTTAGTTGCACGATTTGCCACTATATGAGAAAGCGTTGTGATCGTTGCGGATGGTTGTGACGTTTTATAACAACAGCTGTTCAGATTTATAAGATTTTATTTCTGCACAATGGCTTCATATGTCAAAAATAAAAATAAATGTAAGTTTCCAGATTATTTTAAAACTGACGTGTCAACGTTTATACGTCCTCAAATTTCGCGAGACATGATTGTGAGAGAAAAATACAAGAAAGATTTCTGGTCAAAAGAATTTTATATTAAAAAAAAAATCTAATGATAGATTTTGTGAAAAACATTTTTGGTCAAAAGATATTCTACGAGAGTGGATTGTAGCGGATAGTGATTAAAGAATTTTGCAAAAGGAAAGTGTGCGATTGCTTTTTATAATTTAAGATTAGTTTTTCTCTTAATTATTTCCACATTGCAATAAAAAAACTTCTGTTAGATATCAATTACCACCACTCCTATGTCGTTGGCTACTTGTATGTTTATTTATAATTATTATAACAGTGATTTTTTTACTGCCTTAACTGTAGACATTATTTATATACCAAAGTAAAAAAGTTTATTTTTTAGTTGGGGATGATGCTTTAGAACTGATACAAGTAAAACAATGTGTTTTCTTAAAACAGCAAATCACTAAGAAATTTCTATTACAATTTATACTTGCAAGTAAACAGCAAATCAAATGATACTATAATCATATCTAGGCCTATTTAATATAATTTGATTTTGTAATATTCAGACATCTCAATAGAATCAAAATCCAGACGAAGGACATTTATTTGCAGATGAAAGGTTAGAAAGGTTAAATAAGAAGGGGAAAATGCTCAAAACGTTATCTATAAATATTTCACTTAGTTTTGCTAGTTATTAAAAATTTGATAGTTTTTTGTATCAATACACTCACAAAGATATGGAGAATCGATAGAAACTAAAAATTATATTATTTGCATTTGAAAGTATTTGACAGCATCACATTAAAAAAGGAGTACTATTTGTTTAATTTTTTTTTAATGGCACTTGCCACAAACGTATTAAATTATTCATATGAGACTGAAACTGCTCACATCCTGACGTCTTAAACTCTCTTAATATGATTGTACTACAGCTTGGTAGTAACAACAGATATGTTGCTGCAAGTAATATTACTATAGTAATTTAATTAAATAATATTTAGGGATGATAGGTACTATCAATCATTGTCTTGGCACTTAAGTCAAATATAGTATTTGAAAAATGTCTACTTGAAGGCGGGAAACAAACTTGGGACCATTATAAAGATGGAAATACCAAAGTACTATGTTTAAATCTCATTTTTAATATAATAAAACGATATTGAAACTTTATAGACTGTATGCGGGAGTAAAATGAGTAAAAGTGGAGGTGATTGGTATTGATTTGCCTCGGTACTGAGCCTTCTGCAAGAACGTACCCTCTAAAATAGCTAATTAACACCACTCACACTTTAGAATGTGAATTAATATTTTTAAATGCACTCAAAAATCACCCTTCTCATTCACTCTTCACGTTTGCTTGTTTCATTCTTGAATTCTGTCTTATTCCTTTATTGAAGGAAAGATTATAATTTTCGTATTCAGACAAATTACCCTAAATGCTACTCATCAGGATTAAATCAAAAATTCCCTCATATGCTATGAACTAGATGGTAAGACTGATTGATGTCTTAGTCCCTTCACACATCAATATTTTTTTTAAATAATAATTTATAGCTATGTTTATATGATCAAATTTTACCAAACAAATAATTACCATGTGATTTGTATTACAGTATTTCAAATTTAAATTATCTTAAATCGATGAGCAAATGATTAATTGTAATTTGTATGTTATCATTTGATGTGGGATATTCTTTCTATTCACTAGTTCCACTGGCGTGTTCAGTTCTGATACGAGGGGCTGAGGTTTAATTTGGTCCTTCCTAATGTTATTTTCACAGAGGTTTTCCAACGCTCTCTTTGGTGGATACCGGTGAATTTCCATAATGCAATTTTCCTTTGACCCGCTCCGGTGATTGCATGATCTAAGACGTCACTCCCACAGTAGACTGGACTACTGATAAGGGGGATCAGGGCTCGAATTCCAGTCGGGTGTGAAGAGTGATGTTTTCTTAATGTTTTTCCACACGGCTTCCATGCAAATGTGGGTACACTTCCTCTAAATTCAACCTTTCTCATCCCTGACTTACTATTAACCGTCTCTGTGATCTAATGGCCAGAGCTCGTGGCCTCATATATATAAGTCCCGGGTTACAACCCCGGTGCTTCCAGATTATCTGTGAAGTCGAACGGGTCAGATCAGCCTCATGAGGACAAATGAGCTGCTACTTGAATTGAAAAGTAGCGGGTCCGGTCTAAAAAACTGAAATAAATTGCTTGTGAGTTCGTTGTGCAGCCCACATAACACACTCTATCCTCATAAGTTTTCACTATCTTCGTCAACAGAGGGCGGCGGGTTGGTCGGCATGGATCGATTGCCAACTGATGTCATGGATTTTTTTTTTACTAACCATTAGCGTAATTGCGAGAGTGACACCTGAGACTACGTGGCCACCGAAGCAGTTTTTCTAAATGTTCCTTTCTACCAGAACCCTGCTATTGATGTGGTGTCCTGTGACGTGTCAAGCTCAAGATAAACGACACTTCGGAGGCTTGAGAAATAGCGAAATAAAAAAATTCCCCGGTGGACGGGACAGTAACTAACTCCATCTAACACTGTCGTCGGCTCTCGATGGGACCAACATGATTTACTGACAGAATGACCCAACCGTGCTTGTCCTTCATTGTTACTCATAAGATCCACAGGGATTCTCTATCTATTTTTACTTATATCAAGAGAGATTATTGTGACCGTGAAAAAATTGATTTCAAGATTATGACGAATATTTACGTTTTATATGAACACGAACCCACTGATTTTACAATTATGTCTGTCCGTCTGTCCCTGGCCACGGATACAAAACGGTATGATGGATTTTGTTCAAATTTAATATTTAGATTTTATAGCGCTGTATACCACAAATTGATTTATTTTTTTACCCTAGCCCTTCAATTAAGGGTAGTTTATTGATGAGTAATTTTTTTGACTTCCAAATTTTTTTGAAAATGGCTCTAACGATTTTGTTTAAAATTAATATTTAAGATTTGTTTGACATGAAAAAATAGCACCTTATACTTTGTTTTCTGTAAAAACAATTCGATAAAGGCTCGTTTCCTGAAGAGTTATTTTTGAAAATTCGAATTATTTTGAAAATGGCTATAACGATTTTGCTTAAAATTTATATCTGGGGAATGTTTGACAACAACAGGACACATAAAGCTGTATACTTGTTTTATGGGGGGNTAAGGAGGGGAATTTGGTTATGGGTAGTTTACTGATGACTGTTTTTTTTTAATTTGAATATTTAAAAAAATGGCCTTAGCGGCTTAGTCTAGGGTATTGTGAGACTATTTTACATATCAATAATAACGTATTTTTATTTACTTACAGTAAATTAATTCAAGGGAAGTTTAGTTATACCACATTATATACAAGTTGAATGTTTTGGAAATTGACCTTGAAGATTGAATTCAAAATTGGAGTATGTGATATGTTCTTCATGATAAATAAGAATAAGTTTTTATTTTTACAAATAAGATATGATTTTAATGTAGTTTACAAATAATTTATGTTTGAAAATTTGAATTTTTTAAAATATATTTTAACAATTTGGTTCGAAATGTATGCATACAGAGTTATTATTGCGATTAACAAGATAATTAATTTGTTTTTATGATTCAAACTTATTTAAGGATAGTTTACAAAAACCTATTTTTGCAAATTTTATTCCAAACTATAATACACGAACTGAGAAAATTTGTGCGAGTCATACCATTTATTTTTTGTCACCGCGTCTTACTACCTGTTCAGGTTATAGGCATATATGATAATTACTCTAATGAGATAGGTATGAGGATGAAGGTATTTTAGAGGTAGTCTACCCTCAATTGCGTGGAAGGAGAGTGGGAAACCATTTAGGATAAACCACTCTAAGTACAACCGACCCGGATTTGAACCCCAAATTTCCCGTCATCGGCAGGCCAGTCCAACATAAGAATGACACCTTAGGCCATTCGGCCACTGAAGCATGTCTTTCTATTATTCAACTTTATCTTGAACTTAGTAAAAATAAACACGCTACGCCTAATACGTACTGATGCATTTTCATAAGAAGGGCCTTTTAGAAAACACGATAATATGTTTTTAATCCAAAATTGACAATTTCATTAAGATATAATTTTATATATATTTTTTTTTTTTGCAAACTATGAGTGAAAAATGTCTCTGAACACGGAACGATTCCTGGATATCTCATTGGTAAAGCATTTGCCTGCTTATCCAAAGGTCCTGGGTTCAATTCGTGTGTCTAGCTATCATTTTTCAAATTTACGAATATAATCTATAGTTGTTATTTTATAGGTATTGACAATACTTATCAAAAGTGACAGTTTCAAATAACATGACTTGACCTATGCATATGTGAAATTAGATCTTGTATCTTTTCCTGCTGTCAGATAAAGCAATTTCTTTTGAAAATAGGACTGTATATAGGAAAACAGGTGTTTTCTCTCGATAGAGGGATAGCAGACGAGATGTTTGGAGTATTCCCAGTTTAAATTTGAGCTGTATTGCTTATACCCTTGTGTCTTGGTTTACTGCATCTGCAACCTAATGTACCTCCCCCTCCCCCCTTCTTCTAAAGAATAACACTTTACTCATACTGGGGGCGTCTGTCTTGTATCGATTGTTTGACCGGTGACGAGTATGTTAGGGTTTGAATCCCGGCCGTGTTTATTGAAGTATTTTATTACATGAGTAAATTTACACTCTCATTTCACACAAATTTGTATATGACTGGTACAGGGGGAAAAGGAGGAACGTCACATTACACACATTTTCCAGAACAATTTTATATCTCTCACTCCATAAGGACCCCAACAAATACTGTTTTTTTAAATTTAATATAAATATGACATATACCTCTTTAGACCATAATCTAACCTAACTGGCATTAGAAAGGTATCATGATTGTTTAATATGGCAGAACTCACTCAATTTAAGTTAAAATTGGACTTGACCTCTTACCCCTTTACCTTTCATAATTTAAATCTAAAAGTTCTACTTTCTTTACACATTTTTATGTTTCGCATCGGCTCGTACCACCCGCGCTGTCTCGGAAAGTATTTTCTATTTACGATTTCCCCCCCCCCCC
>CABFWO010001189.1:127164-198030 GCA_902155825.1 Timema genevievae
GCACCTAGACCTTGTATCAAAAGCGCACCTAGACCTTGTATCAAAAGCGCGCCTAGACCTTGTATCAAAACGCACCTAGACCTTGTATCAAAAACGCACCTAGACCTTGTATCAAAAGTGCACCTAGACCTTGTATCAAAAGCGCACCTAGACCTTGTATCAAAAGCGCACCTAGACCTTGTATCAAAAGTGCACCTAGACCTTGTATCAAAAGTGCATCTAGACCTTGTATCAAAAGCGCACCTATACCTTGTATCAAAAGCGCACCTAGACCTTGAATCAAAAGCACACCTAGACCTTGTATCAAAAGCGCACCTAGACATTGAATCAAAAGCACACCTAGACCTTGTATCAAAAGCGCACCTAGACCTTGTATCAAAAGCGCACCTAGACCTTGTATCAAAAGCGCACCTAGACCTTGTATCAAAAGCGCACCTAGACCTTTTATCAAAAGCGCACCTAGACCTTGAATCAAAAGAGCACCTAGACCTTGTATCAAAAGCGCACCTAGACCTTAAATCAAAAGCGCACCTAGACCTTAAATCAAAAGCGCACCTAGACCTTGTATCAAAAGCGCACAGGGAAAAAGCAACAACTGCATAGTCTACATCTGTGGCCACATGGTCTAACACGCCACTCTCTCAGTAGACTAAACTGCCGATGACGGGGAGATCGAGGTTCGAGTCTCGGTCGAGTGTACTGAGGGTGGTTTTTACAAAATGATTTTCCAATTTTCCTCTACGCAAATACGAATACACTTCCCTAAAACCATTCGCATAATTAATACATAAGCGTATAACCCAAACGGGTAACAAGACACGGTGCAAAAACAAAAACTGCATAACGTGGCAACATGGAAAACATTTATTGTAAAAATCCACCTTACTCTTTATAATAATTATAATAAAATTACAATACAATAGTGGCTATGTTAATTTAAGTTAATAACTGGTTAATTCACGAAACTCGCGATATTACTTGTATTTCTGAAAAACAAACATTTCTTACAGTATTGCCATATGGGGATTAAAGACTACAAACAACGTTGCGCTTTTGATGCACCTACCTTGTGCGCAGCTGATATAGGTCTACCCCAAAGTGGGTACACAAATTCTGTCTGCGCGCTTTCAGTACGTAGCCCACTTACGGGTATTAAAACGCTGAGCCCAAAACAAATGTTAAGAATGAACTGGTCACCACCTCCAACTCTAACCAACATCACAACAAGCGGGAATAGGAGGGGTGGAATCAAAATGGAATTTAATGTAAAACCAATTTAAAGGATAATTTACAAGTTAAACTAAAGTATAATTATTTATTCAAAATAAGACAACAGAAGTATACAAGTAATACATAGCCTTACAAGGTGAACTGAGTAATGTTGAAAAAAATTATATATATACATGCATATAAGGCAGAGACTGCGCTTGCGCAGTACATTTGAGTACTTGATCCACAATCTCAATTTATTAGTAGTCCTTGAAGAAGACTATGTTTTAAACGTATAATATAATAGGTATAAACTTATCATAAATTATGTATTTATAGTAATTAGTCTGGAAGAGACTCAAAGAGAAATAATCTAAATCGTTAATATAGTAATAAAGAGCTTAAAGAGCTCCTCTACACGGTTAGCAAAGTGCCTTAATCACCTTTGTGAATTTAGACTAGACAAACAGATCAAATTATTAAATTTTAAATTTAATTTATTCTCTAATATCAATTTAAAAAAAACAAAGGTTTAACTCTCGGACATAACCCAAACTTCTGCGGGATTATTACTTCCACCAACTTTGAAGTAATTGAGAAGATTTCGATTTGTTAATACTCATCATTATAATAGAAAACAAAGCAATATAACATTAAAGTACTGGTAATCTCTCACTAAAAACATCGGTTATTGTTTAAAGTTATAACTTATTGATTAACAAAAATAAATTACTTTTATAATTTCTCCAAATTAATTACGTCTACTAAATTTTATCTTTTATTTAAATAATATCAAATTTTAAGGTTTAACAAATATTGGTAACCACAAGTGCAATAAAATTAATATTAAATTAAATATGCCAAACAAGAAAAAAAATTGCTACCGACTAATAAGTCAAAATGTTACAAAGAGACTAGCGCCCAAGCGGTAGAAGGAAACATTAAGTGTCCCATAAAACAATTTAACTTCCAAAATAAATCTTCAAGTGAGAAATTTTTGACGCCTACATGTACGATTTTAATCACATAATTAACTAAGTGTTCAAACACCCAAACTCATTATAGGTCGTAATATTTATGTATTTAACAAAATAAGTAGAGTTTATATTTTTTCATCGCGGAGTGAATATGTCCACGTCCAGACGAGGACCTCTCGTGGTTGAGTCGGAATTAATAGTCAACCATGTTAGCTGAGCACCAGCTTTATATAGGTCTAGTTACTTGACCCAAGGAAGGGGAAATCTTCATATTTGAAGTATAACGGTCACGTTGCGAACACGCGATAGAAGTATTATTTTCTTTGGAACACCCGTTGTTTTCTTGACACGTCATCCCGGAGATCCAGTGATTTGGCGGTGTAGATTGCGTGATGTTTTAGGTCGGCTGGCTAGGCCAATCAGCGTAGGCCTTGGTCACCTGATACAGATGTCGCGTCGATCCACTTTCCATAGGTGTGTCAGAACTCACTTCAGAACAGAATTTGGTGTGAACTAGTCCTGTGATGTTTGTCGGTCATGGAATTCGTGCTAAGCCAGAAGATACAATGAGTGAGTAAAGCACATATTTTAGACATAGCAAGTTTTTTGTAAATTTTTTATATTGCATGATGTCTATGAGTATCGGCACTATTCGGGGCGGGTAGTATTGATGTAAATTAGCTAGCATTGCTAATGTTACAAGAACAGCATTTACAAGGAAACAAACGTTCGCGAAAGTTTTAATCTAAAGTACAGGCACAAACTAAATTGCCATTCTATCCACTTAACTATATCCAATTGGTGAAGAGCTGTGTGACCTCATTTTTCCCAACGTCAAATTGGTTCCTGTCACGCCAACCAATGATTTAAAATGTCATTAATCATAGAGACAGCTAAAGGCGGCCGAATCGATCTATAACAATTGCGTTTGTTGTTTTTTTCCAGCGTTCAAAATGTTTTAATGGGTTAATATAATCTTTGCTCTTAATATCCGCATCAGTGGCCGCATTGTCTAACTCTAACTTAACGTATCACTCCTCGTGTTAGACTTGATTGCTGGTGACAAGGAGATGGAGTTAAATTCTCGGTCGGGTGTACTGAGGGTGTTTTTCTCCTAAATGGTTCCCCACTATCCATCCACGTAAATATGGCTATATTTCCTCTTAAATTCTACCTGACCTCCCTATTCTACTAGCGTGGTTAATGTATTCGTATAACCTAAACGGGTTCTAATACGCAATGAAAAACCAAAACAAAAACACTCATGGTTCTCAGTATATCCAATTTGGCCATGGAGTACTTTTGACCATAGTGTCCATGCTTGGTCAAGTTTAACAGGTTTTTTAACGTTATAATATGCTTAACGCTGGCCATGCCCGCCTTTCCACCCCATTGTTGATCTTTATGGTCGTTTCTTGTTTCTATTAATGCTTTCTGACGATTTAGTGAACCCTAATTTCGGATCTTTCAATTGGTAATTTTTCCTGCAAGTTTTCCTGCCGAATTATAATTTAAACCGCGTTAGGATCCGCGTGGGGGGTAGGCTGGGGAGCATAGTTGCCACATCGCGGCAGTTTGCACGTTGCTACCATGCAAGCATACTCAATGATTGTCAAGAAATCTGGCAACGTGCATAGGTTGCTATGACAACTACTCTTGACGGATTGGTCGAGCATATGACGAGCCTCCACTCCCCACTCCGGCTGCGCTGACCTCAATACTAAAGCAGTTTAAAACGCAGTATATACATCTCGTGGGTACATTGTTCCCCCAGTGATGTGTTGCTAGCGTTAAAGATGATTTAACTTTTTTATTTTAACACCGCGTCTTACTGCATATTCAGACATACACAGATGTACTAATTACGCTGATGAGCTAGGGATGAGGAATGTTGAATTTAGATTAAGTGTAACAGCATTTAGGTGGAGGAAGAGTGGACATTTTAGAAAAAAAACACCCTTTATGCGCCGGGCCGGAATTTGAACCCCGATTTTCCTGTCATCGGCAGTCTAGTCTAACATGAGAGTAACGCCTTAGACCATGTGACCACGTGACCACAGAAGAAGGTGATATAACTATTGGTTGAATCAATATTCACTAGTACGTATTGAAATTCCTAGTGAGAACTCGAACCAGAAACTTGTCAAGGTTGGTTTATCACCGCTTTAGTGGTTTATGTTATAACGGAGCTTGGGACGGGGGCCTTAGTCTCCGGTAAATACAATTGTTGGATAGTTAGAGTACTATCAGTGCTTACGTCTGAATTCTAGTTCTAGTGAGAACTACATTTCCAGTTTTCTTCGTGACAGGTGATAATTAAATTCCTGTTTCTCTTTCTGACAAGTGAAAATTAAATTCCCGTTTCTCTTTGTTACAGTTGATACTACAATTTGCTGTTTTCTTCACGTGAAATTATAATTAAATTCCCAGTTATATTAGTGGCATGATGATTAAATTCTCAGTGATTGGCATATGCGAGGATGAAATTGCCAGTCTTCGTTACAAGTGAGAATGAAATTCTTAACTCTCTTCGTGACAAGTACGAATTAAATTCTAGTTCATTTCGTGTCATATAAGAATGAAATTCCCATCTTTCTTCTTGACTAGGGATAGTGAACTTCCCGGCTATCTTCTTGACAAAGGACATTGAAATTCTCAGCTCTCTTCTTGACAAAGGATAGTGAAGTTCTTTGTTCTCTCCTTGGCAAGGGATGGTGAAATTCTAAGTTCTATTAGCGACAAGTGAGAATTAAATCCTTTCTTTCGTGATAAGGAGAAATTTATTTCACAATTTTTTACACTTCCTCTACGTGTTACTACTACCCGTCCAGATTAGCCATACGTTTACATTAATGGAGTATGAATCAATGACCATTTAGGAAAATTAACCCTCAGTACACCCGGCCGGGATTCGAGCCCTGACCTCACGATCACCAGCAAATCAGACCAAATGAGGTTGACGTCCAAGCCCCTTGATTGACGGAAGTTTCCAACGAACATCCACCCGGAAACAAAGGACAATAAACAACATAACGAAAAGACTTTGTCTTAACCTTGGACGATCACTCGACGTCTAATTTAATTTACCCTCAACTGCGCCGGCACTAGAGTGGCTTCAGGTTCGCGCCACATGTAGGACGGCGCCATTCGTCGCGCGTCGGCGACGCTCTAGATATTGTGCACCCTCGGACGACCGTGATCACGTTACCATTGAGACCTAATTACCGGGTTTGTGTGGCCGCGCACAACTCGAGCCGGACGAATGTTTTCATCATTTGAATAGTTACGTGTTGTTTGTGTGAGCGTTTTTGTTTCTGTTGGGGGAGGTCGTTGGAGCGTTAATTTGGGAACGTACACAAAAAAAGGTGGATTTGTTTTCGCGGTTTTGATTATATGACCAAAAAATAATAATTGACGAGTTAAGTGGCATTTCAACAACGTTAATCAAAAAATTATTTGTAACTTAACCAGTTTCCCGAGTGCAGTGCAGTCTTTTTTATCGAAAATCCTACCGTGCTTGTTAGGTTTTCAGTAACTTTTATTTTTAAATACGACCTGTTTACATAGTTATGGCGTAGTGATTGTTGACTTATATTTGTGTAAAAATATTCTTTATACTCGATTTTTAGTTTTATTGCACCTAGATTAGACTTAATAGTCAACTATTCAAATTGCCACATTTTTAAAAACTGCTTATTATATTAATAAAACTGTCACAATAAAATTTTAGTTATAATGTTTTAGCTTTAAAATCGCAAGTACAAAATACAAAGGATTTAAAGTACTTATTTTCCTGATTCTCCACCCCCCCTCCCCCTCAAACATCAAGTTATAATGTTATCTATTTTGTATACCGGTACACGTGTTAGGAGGAACACTATAATTATGTCTGAACAAGTTAAGTTACATTATTAATGGTTGCACCAAAGAAGTAAACCTTTTCTTATTGGCTAATTACAAAGTCACTAACCCGTGTGGAGAATGTATGAGCCCGAGTTAAAGTTGGAATGTGGGTGGGGACGCAATAAAAGGCCATTGTTTTTGCAGTTTTTATAGCAAAACTTTTTTTGGTGCAAGTAAATCCAATAATTATTCAGTAGAAACATATAATTTAATGTTATTCTCATGGTGATATCCACAGTTCTTGAATATCTGTCAAGGGTGTCCTGGAATTTTATGACAACTTTTTTCCCTCATATAATACCGCCATGCTCATAGTAGATATCCAACAACTGTTGATATCACTTTGTGAAGAAAACTAAACTCTGTTTCTACTGAAGCAATATTTGATTTATTTTGACTAAATAAAAGTTTTGATATAAACTGGAAAATTGCAAAAACAATGTTCCTTTCTTGCGTCCCCTCTACTCCCACCTTAAGCTTTGAAATTATAAAAGCACTACAATCCACCCCGCGTTTTATGTCTCACTTTGGGGGATCTCTGTTTAACCAACTTATTCTTGCACATTTTATATTTTCTCTGACAAAAATGACTATTGATTGCATTTAATTCTAAATAGACATTTAAAAAAACTTATTTAAACGTTTGACTGTCGAGAAATACAATTAAAGTTCAAGACTACTTCTGAAAATTAATGTGTTTCCGTTAATAACGTTGGCTTTTCTCTGAGTTTTACGGCAGCTCTCAAATTAACCCTTAATAGTATGTCTGTTTTTTGTATGCTATGATAGGAATGTACTTACTAAACAAAACTATTACGCGTATATAGCGTACCGTAAAAGATAGGCAGACACAATATTTCTCTCTAATATGTGGGACGTAGCAAACACTTGGCTAGTAACATTGGTGAGAGCGCCTGAATGTATAGATGATATGTAGCACCGCTGTGTGCTTTGTGTAGAGTGTGATGGAGAACTAAGGCGTACGAAGGGGGATGATTTGTTCGGCGCTGGGATGCATGTGTTCCGATGGTTGTTTAAAAAAAAGGTACATTATATAGCAAGAAGGGTTTTGGTTGAAACACACTTTTAGACAATACTAACTTTTTTTTTTGCTGTCAACAGTGATAACATTTTATTATATTATGTGTTATTTTATATGCATTAATAATACTTATCAATGACATGAATATATAACAGTGGATTTATACGCTGATTTATACAGGAAGCCACTTTCGACCACTAAAATTATCGAAAGTCACTAAAACTTGGCATTTTATGAATATGTTTTATTTGAATTATTAACTAAGAAGTTCATTAGAAAAGATATCAAAATATTCCAATAATACTTCCTTATAGATTACTGTATAATTTATATTTATATTATTTAATAATTGAACGGACTAAGAATATAAATACAATATTTCCACCCCCTCCCCCATGGTGGCAACATGAATTTCCAGTTTTCAAATAACGGGCTTCCTATGAGAATCAGACTGTAGTAACTTTTCTAGCTGTTAGATAGGGTTCTCCTTAGGAAAATGATATTTGTTGTTAAGTACGACACCTTAGCCCAGGTGGTAGCGAGTCTGTTTACTTAGCTGAGGGTCCCAAGTCCGATTCCTGGCATGAACGAAAAATTTATCATGTGTAAAATGTGGGGTTTCCCTTTCACAGTGATGAATTAACGGCCGGGAGTGGGACCTTATATTTGTTTTAGATTTATGTTAGTTTATAAGTCGTGTGCTGATATAATCAATCGGTTCAGAAAGTGTACAACGAAAACCACAAATAAATATATACATATATCCCCCAAAAAAATTCCCTGAAAAAAAATAATCCTAGAACCCGATTGTAGCGCCACCTACCGGGTCCAATTGTGAATCTAAACCATCCACGGACCCACTCAAACGCAGACTTTGTCCTGCCCGAACGTTGGCTTTTCGTTTGGGTGGCATAATTGATTTAGATAATAAAACAAATACTGTGTGATCATCACAATTACAAATTCACAATGAACTCCAATTAGCGAGTAACACAAATATTACAAATTCAGTGTTTGTCAAGACAACATACAAAATAAAACATCTTTTCATTTTTGGCATTTCGCCCACAACTCCACAAATATCAGCTGTATCGAAAAACAAACATAACTATGAATTATTCTCAGAAGTTCAATTATTCATGAACTTTTCAGAAGGTTTTAACGGTCAATTATTGATGAACTTATGATTTTTTTAACGGTCAATTATTAATATTATATTCATTATTATAAATATTGGGGGGTGGTGGTGGGGGTGGGAGGGGAATTTTGATGTTACATGTTCTGATATGCAAAAAATCTAAAAAAAAAACCCAAAAAAATCCCAAAAAAATCCTAGAACCCGATTGCAGCGCCACCTACCGGGTCCAATTGTGAATCTAAACCATCCACGGACCCACTCAAACACACACAAAAAATTTCATCAAAATCGGTCCAGCCGTTTAGGAGGAGTTCAGTGACATACACACGTACAGAAGAATTATATATATTACGATATTAGTTATATTATAGGTAATATTATATTTGTTGAATAATTTATTTTTACTATGTATTGTATCGTTAACATGTAAAATGCAGAGCCGGGTCAGCACATGACTCAAAAACAAGTTGACAACCTTAGACCCAAAACTCGACAGAGAAAACTCAATTTAGGCATCGGGAATATTTATATTTAGTTGCTTAGAAAAATTAGGCTACACACATAATTAAACCTTAATATCAGCACCTGGGACTGAGCTAGGGTCAACTAGGCCACATTTATAAATAAGTTGATTAGTTGGTATTCTTCTCTTGGATATAATAATGTTTTCATTTATCCATCTAGATATGGATTTCCTTGTTTATTTGTTTTTAGCACCACGTCTTACTACCCATTCGGGTTATAAAATGGTGTATTGAAAAAGATGTAGTACTGATAGCTGCAGTTCACAAATATTCATTCAAGTAAATATATACATATACCATAAGTATATAAAGTCTGTTCAGCGAAGGAATTGTTTTCTGAAAGGCCTTTTTCCCTACCAGAAAGCTATTATATAGTAGGATTTTGGTAGGAAAAAAGACCTCTCAAAGAGTAATTCCTACCGTGAATGGAGTATACTTAGATAAACACACACCTTTCACTGATTCCGTCTTAAAATAGTAAACCTGGGTGAGCTAAACTGAAGGACACGGGTTCAATTACCATTTCTAGGTGTTATTTTTATGCTGAGATATATCTAATAGGTTTGTACGGGTGTGAACCAGCGCTAAGAGCATTCGGTCTGTTTGATGTTTCAGGAGCTGGGCTCACAGCCTCTACCCACCATCAGCGTCACAGAAGACGTGGACGGCAACATGGCGTCTGGTCACGAGGGTGGACGTCCCCGCGCGGGTGAGTCCGGCGTCAAACTCAAACTCAAACTCGGAGAATGTAGGTGGGAAGTAAGGGAACGCGAAATGAGGCCAGTAATTTTTTTTGCAATTTTTTTAAGCATTTTTTATACAATGAATACAATATTGCTTCAGTAGAAATATAAAGTTTAATTTTATTCAAATGATGACTTCCACAGTTGTTGAGCGTTTGTCATTAACTACCGGCATTCAATGATAATCTTTTTAAATGTAGAGAAAAAGTTTTCATTAAATTCCTGCACACCCTCGACAGATATTCAAGAAATGTTGAGGTCGCTATGTGAAGAAAATTAAACTCATTTAATTTATTTTGACCAAAAAAGTTTTGCTATATAAAAACTGCAAAAAAACAAAACCTGGCCTTTTCTCGCGTACCCTACATCCCCACCGTAAACTGTCTTCATGAATTAATCTCAATAGTTCTTGAATATTTCTCATGAGCATCTTGGAATTTTTATTTATGACAACTTTTCCTCTTCCTTTATTAGGTTTCTTGGACCCGTTTAAGTGGCCGTATGGCTTAAGGCGTCACTCTCATGTTGGACTAGCATACTGATGAGAGGGAGATTGGGATTCGAATCCTGGTCAGGTTTACCAAGGGTGATTTTCCCTATAAGATTTCCCACACTCCATCCACACAAATACGGGTACATTACCTCTAGAATGCTTCCTTCCTCTTCCCTAGCCCATTAGAGTAATTATCATATATGCCATAGATTGACAAGTAGTATATAATCAAATGTCTGGATGCTCTTGACAAATTCAACAACTGTAAAGAAATGTGTAGAAAATTAGACTTAACTTATTTACCAAGCCAATATTTTATTTATTTGATAACTTATTTACCAAGCCAATATTTTATTTATTTGATAAATGATTTTTTTCTATTGCAGTAAAACTGCAAAAATACTGTCTTCAACTTGCATCCTTTGCACCCCACCTTAACTTATGCTTCAAGGGAAATATCGTCACACCACGGTAAATCTTATGAGAATAGTAGTTCTGGATCCTAAAAAACCATTAAAATAATCCCCAATTAAAGGGGTGTGCAAATTCCATTTTTTCAACTCGAAGCAAAGTCGAAATGAATATATGAAATACTCCCAAAGCCAAATCGAAGTACGAATATTACAAAAAATTGTTAATGTTAGATACAAATATTATACTTTGTACAGTTATGTAAATTTAGGTATTACATAACATTTACAAAATGCTATATTTCAAACATATTAATATATTTTGTCTTAAAATGATAAATTAATTTACTATCACAAAACTTAGTTTAATAATTTTTGTTTTTATATGTGAATACTAATTTGTGATGGAAATAACACCAGTAAATTAAAATAAACGTAAATATGTGTTTTGGATATTTATTTAGATACTTCGTAACTGCTTAATGCAGAATTTAACTTTTGAATCGAAGTCGAAGTGAACAAATATATGAAACCAAGTCGAAGTTTTCGAATTTCACACACCCCTACTCAATCATTTTAGAATGTTTTATTGTGAGTTTTTTTAAAAGAGCATATTTATTTGAGGAAAGCTAGATCTAATCTCTGTTCATGGTATTACAGGGTGTCGACTGGGTCACGAAAGTCACCAAAGTCACGAAAAAGCTAATAATTGCAAAAAAGGTCACCAAAGTCCCTGAAAAGTCACGAATTTTCGATATTTTAGTCAAAAGTCACGAAAATATTGCATCGTAACAACGCAAACTCATCGAATGTCAAGTTACCCACTACCCATGATGCCACGCGCTAACCGCCTGATTGTTTTTACCGTGATACCAAAGATAAGGTTAACGTTCACCATCTAGTTAAAGTTTAATGTTGCGTGTGAGTGCATTATGCCTATTTATGCATTATATAATGTTCAATCGTTTACCGGAGAAATTTTGAGGTCATAAAAGGTCACCAAAAAGTCGCTAATTTTGGTTTGTCCAACTCAGTAGACCCTCTGTATTAAGGGTGGTCTGCGAGGCCTTATTTCCTGTCATAATTCTACTATATTAGGATTTTGGTTAAGATAAAAGACCTTCCAGACGTTTCTTCCTACCATGAACATGGTATATTTTATAAGCGTTTTACTTTGATTTTAGAATTGTGAGATTTCCCACAAGACAACGTTTAAACTGAAATAACTCCACACTTTCATTCTTTTAAAAACATTGTTCAAAATAAATTATAGGGGTTTTAATCCTACAGAGGTATTAAGACCTTTCGCTTTCATTTGTGCATAAACCATATTTTGAAAACCACAAAACCACTTCTTAAAAAAATAACGGAGGATTTCTGGACGTCTGCAACGCGTCTTACCGCTCTGATAGGCGGGTCCCTTAAGTGGAGTACTTATAAGGGGACCACCTACCATTAGACTCGTTAACCTTTTGTGAAGAGCACTGTTACATAAAAAAAATTGTGTCAGGAATTCAATAAAAAACAAACAGTGAAAGCCATTTGAAATTTCATTTATAGTTTCGCATATAAAATACTTAGAAAATGTATCTATTTTGGTATAGACAACGTAAAAAAATTCGGGGAATTTCATAATTCACAAAATATGCCAACCTTTCTTGTATTGGACATCCAGGTCGCCTCCGCTGCTGATAAAGGTATTGTCGCTTCCGCATGTCGATGAAAACCTTCAAACAGCGTTACTACCAAAGACAAAAGCAGGGGTAGACTGATATCTGTCTCTAGCGCATGCGCCCGACATTGAATGTCGGTTGTCAGCTGTTTGTAGTTACAGTAACCACAGGGCTTCTTTGGTGCTGACTGACAGCTCAAAGCTGACAGCTGACGGCTTTGAAAATCTACCAGACAAAATTATGTATCCCTACGCCGAACCTTATGATTTGCAAAAAACATGTGTTTAGCAACTTTCACTTCTGACAGTCAAAATTTAGGTAGGCCTGTATACCTAACTGTTGAGTGTCAGAAGTCAGCTGTGAACTGTCAGTCAGCACCAAAGAAGACATGGGGCTACTGTAGAAACCATTAGATGGGTTATAATATACACACACATACAGTATTAGTTTTTCCAACCCCCCCCCCTCTCCGCCCCTCCGTTCTGGAGTTCTTGTAAACACGAACACATCACCTGTGTGTTGGGGGGGGGGCACTGATCACACCACGTCTCTCTACCAGGGTACTGAATCTCCCCTTTGTTCCAGGCACGTGGGGCGCGCAGTCCCGACACCTGTACGTGGGACACGGCAACTCCTCGTCGGTCGGGGTGAGCGCCGCCACTATCGCCGGATCCACCTCCTCCACCGGAAGCTCCAGCAGCTCCGACTCGAGGTCCCTGCGGCGCAAGTCTGGCGATGACGTGGCCCTACTGCAGCAGGTGTCGCATCAGGTGTCTCAGCAGGTATCGCACCAGTCGACGTTACCGGCGTCCTCGCCGTCACGCAGGCCCGCCATCTTTGACGCGTTCCGCCCCCGTTCCAAGTCGGATGCGTCCCGCGCCAAGAAGCCTGGGACCCTTATCTCACAGATGAAGAATGTCATGCAGGTAGCTATTGGCTCGAAGGGAAGGGGTAAAAGCTTAAAATATTAGGTCTATAGATATATAAAAAAAGTGAAGTGAAGAATTAAGCACACTGATTCAAACATATCTTAGTATCCCTTAAACAAGGGATGTGAAGCGACAGAAGATGTATTTCCACGTCAATCTTAAACCATCCTGTTTTGAACAAAAGTTAGATGACTTCACACATAGTCAGTCTGATAAAAAAAAATCATGTTTTACTCTTCTTTTCAATATAAGCTGGAGTGACCTGGCGGTCTAGGGGTAAAGTGTCGGACTTCTGTGTGCTGGGGGTCTAGGGTTCAATCCTCGGTCCCGGCACAGATTTATCTGATTTCCAAACCCTTCCTTCACCTCTGACAAGATGTGTATTAATCACAACTTGTGAATGTGAGGAATGCCAGACCTCTACCGTGGTTCGGATTCCACGTTAAACTGTAGGTCCTCCATTTCGTCTCACTATCACCCTACCGTTACATATTAGCGTAAGTGCGTACAACCCGAACGGGTAGTAAGACGCGGTGCTAATAATAATAATAATAATAATAATAATAATAATATTATAAGCTGCCTGGAAATATGAAAATTCCTTCTAGAAAACCTGAAGAATACGGGGAATTTGGTAGTAAGAAAATAGTGGAAACCCTGGAAGGTGGGGGGGGAGGGGGGGGAATAACACGATGTAATTCGAGTTTTGACTTCTTTGTCAACAGCATCTGAGTGCAATGTGAGTTTAGCACCTTATACTACACATGTACTGGTGTGGTCGCCCACATGTATTGTTTAATTCACAAAAAAAAATACATATTACATATTTCTAAAACATACTATGGTAGATTTATAAAGTATAAAAGAAAAATAAATATTCAAGAGCCTTGATATCTGAATGAACAGAGAGGCTATCACTTTAAGTCAAAAATCCAGGGTTTGAGGTCCTTTAAGAGTAATTCTTCATGCATAAATATACAGCAATTTTTCTACTGTAAACCACCAAAATATCTCCATAATTTGTCAAAATTCTTCTTTTAATTTGATTAAAAAAGAGTTTTAAATAAAAAAGAGTTTCAAATTGTATAACTTTGCACTATATTGCACAGGAATAAATCGAAAATATTTTTTAAATAATTAAATTGAGCTTGGCAAATATGGCTATCTAGAGATCCCAATAAAAACATATAAATACTGGATTTTTGGCAAAAACCAATAATGGATTCCCTGTAGTTGATTTAATTTGTACAAAACTACGATATATATACAAACTAATGTTATGTAATTTTAAATTCATACAAATCTTTATAATGTTCCCAAAAATTTAATGTAAAATTTATATCGTGAAGAAAAATGGGATTTTTTTTATTTGATTAACAAAAATAAAACAATAAAAATAAACTACTGTGGGATAAAAAAAATTTACCCTCTAGTTTAATCCACTCCAAATCGTAACTCATTTTTTAACTTGACAATAAATGACAAAAGAATTTCAAAATAAAACAATATCTTAGGTCAAACATAGAAAGTCAAAATTATATTATTTACATAAAATCAGCAGTAAATTATGATACATTTATAAAAAGTGGGCTTATTATTTTTTGTTAAAAATTAGTTATACCAATAATAAATAACCAATTGTTAGGAATGAATCTCAATAGGGTTATATTATGCTAATACAATAAAAAATACAAACACATTGTGGTAAATTTGTTCTGGTTTGTGACCTACAGAGTGTTTATCTACATAATTTTAGACCAATGGACAGTTGCACAGGGAAAGTTCTTGTTATGAAATATATATTTATCTGGTGACTACAAGAGAAATTTAGGCATTTTGAGATTATTTTATTGACACACATGCACAAGAATATTCTGACTGAAAATATAGGGTGATTCAATCGAGACTGAACACCTGTATTTTGGTAGGTGTTGCTTTTTTTTTTAACTCTATTGGAACATAAAGTTTAGGTTATATTCATATTTGTAAAGGTTTTATTAAAGTAAGTTATATAGGTGTTCTTAAACTTTTAGCTGATGCTTTTAAGTTTTTTAGTTGTGTTCTGTCCCGAATGAATCATCCTGCAGAACACACTTAAAGGAACTACGATGACACATACTGTTAGGGGTGTTTCTTGAATACCATAACATATAATTACAGTTTACATAAAATCTCTGTACCACAACACAACATTATACATTAGAATATAGTTTTATACTATGCATAACACACAGTACAAATTTTTTTTTTACATTATATGGGTGGTCCTAGTTTTGTTAGTAGACTACTACACATTTTATTGTTTAGGCTATCTACAATTTACACTTATCTTAGACCACCGGTAGAGCAAGGTGAGTTTAAAGGGAAATAAAACCTAATATCACCTGAAACGGGGTAGTGGGGTGGGTAGGGGAGGGATGGAACCCACTGTAAAAATCACAATGTGAAAAACCAATCCCATTGCACCATAATAGGAATTCAAACAAAATAACCTAACTCCAAGATTATAGAAAATGTTGCCCATTTAATCAGTAAATAGATTTATGTCAACAAACTATTTTTATTTAATTCAAAGCACGCACACACACACTTATGTGTGCCATAACACATGTATTACTTGAAAAAACTACACCTGGACATAAGACCCGATTGTGCTTAGAGTAATTCTTTAATAATTGTTTAAGGGTGTTTACGATAGCTCTGAGTTTGTGTCAACATTTAATTTATTTTTGTTGTTGAAAAACCATGTGTATTCATTCTCTTGATTAACAAAACTTTGTTTTAAAATAAATATTTCATTGCTATAGAATCAATCTCAATACAAGGCCGTAGTCAGGGGGGGTTTTCGGGGTTCAAACTCCCCCCGAAATTTTATGAACAAAATATATATGGCTTTATTTATGGTTCAAAAGATATCAAAATTAAGGTACAAGTAAAAATTAGGGGGCTGTGTTACCATAAAAAGCACTTCAGAGAGCTTCCAGAGGCGTTTGTTATTTAGAATTTTTTCTAGCCTTTGGCAGTTATGGTGTTATGTTTTCATAAAAAAAAATTCCGATAGCTTCTAGAGGTGTTTAATATTTAGGATTGTTCCTATTTTTCGGTGGTTAGGGGGTTATGTTGCCATAAAGAGACACTTTAGAGAACTTCTAGAGCTGTTTAATATCTGGAATTTGTCCTAGCCTTCAGCAGTTGATGGGTTATGTTACCATAAAAAAACTCTTTAGAGAGCTTCTAGAGCTGTTTAATAATTATAATTTGCCCTAGCCTCCGATAGTTATGAGGTAGTGTTGCCATAAAAAAACACTTAAGATAGTTTCTAGAACAGTTTTTAATTTAGAATTTTTTCTAGCCTCCATCAATTGGGGGATGGGCCCACCAAACCCCCCCTGAAATTATTGGCTGGCTACGGCCTTGTCTCAATACATTTATGAATGTTTATTAAATTCTTGCTAATATACCATTTTAAGCTTCAAAATTTTATTTTTTTATATACGAATGAAAATATCAGAGAATAAGATCCTTAACAGTGTTTATTTTAGATTAAAATTTTGTCAATCTAAGAAGCACAAATGGTTTCACAACATACAATTATAAGGTTTATAAAAAATTTGAAAAATATCTAGGAACACCCTTAAAAGAAAGAACTCATGTTATTTGTGTGATGTTACTTATAGTGACTTAAAGATACAGTCCAATCTTCATAAGAAGAACCTTATCTGAATCTAAAAATTTTAATAGATCTATTTTCACATGTTCATAAGTCAGGTCTTATGATCTGCAACCGTCAATCTTGATAGATAGTTTCAATAACAATCAAATTACACTAATAATATAGAAGGATGTCTACTGGGTCACGAAAGTCCCAAAAGTCACAAAAAAGTTACTAATTGCAAAAAAGTTCACAAAAGTCCCTGAAAAGTCACAAATTTTCAATATTATGGTCATAAAGTCACGAAAATATTTTTGTTTGAATTTCTCGTGCATTTTAACAATGCGCCAAACATAAAGTCACTAATTTTTGTTTCTACAACTTAGTAGACACCCTGTATGGGGAAATGTAATCTATTTTGGCAATAAAAATTATGTTTTTAATTTCTAAAAGACCTTTTTTTAAAAAAAACTGGACTGTATATGTGTTCACAGTTAAGATGACTGATGGGTGATTTTATCGTTCCCTGTTAAAAATTTATTTGGTACATGTATTCTTCATGAAATTATTACTAAAAGGTTTTAAACTTTGTAGGAAAAGTATTTTAGTATTTTAACTTTAGTTAAAATAAATGAAAAAAATATTTTTACAATTGCCAAAGCCTGTATTAATAATAGTTTGACGTTTTTATTAATGGTGGAAAAGTTCAAAAAATGTATGGTTCCAGTTCTTTCAACTTGGTTCTTTCCCTAGTTCTAGTTCTCGGACCAAAATCCTATTTAATCTCGCAAACTAATCTAAAACCCCTTCATCCCTTATCTCCCTCCCTTCTTGTTACATGTAAATTTGACATCCCTACTACTAATAAGTGTTCATGCAAATTATATCAGTAGAACTCTTTTAATTCAAGGTCCAAAGGAATATATAAAAAAATTGAAATACCCTAAATTCAAATTAAACGTTTTTCTGAGTATCAAGGCAGTATGTAGACAATTAATCAATAACCTCAAAATATGCTACATATAACCACACACACATTTTATTCTTTATAAAACACACCGTATATACATGCATGACAAAACAAGAAAAATTTAAACACTAAATATAACAATCTGGAAAAATTAATATGAGAAAATTGCAAACTTAACTCAGTCACGGCATCATAAGATTACATTGACACACAGAAGCGATGAAAGTTGAGCCGACAAATCCTCTCCGCTCACCATCGGTGTCAAGTTCCCCGCTTTATCTTTTGCTATGTGTCAATAGCTCTAACTTTATATGACATTCTTGGCATATGAGGTGATTTAATAAAGATCGTTGGTTAGATTTGAAATAAATACAAACTTTAAAAATTAACAAATTATGAATTATCAAAATATTTCCTTTTAAAATTTAAAATAAGTTAAACGTTTGTTTTTTTAGAGTTGGTTTGTATAATAATACTATGAGGAATCATAGTGGGTTTGAATTAACCGATTTTTCAAATTAACGTGTCCAATTATCCAGATCCTATTGTATCCGTAAACTAAATAAAATAATTACTAACTATATTATTTTTAAGACTTTATTCATAGTCATATATTCAAATACGCTCATTTTATTGAATGCATTTATTTATTTATCAAGATGAAATGGACAAGATTTGAGGAACTGAGTGGGACCGAAGAACAGAATTCCAATAATAGTAGTAATAATAATATAATAATATTTTATTTCAAATACACTAGAAAACATATTTTCAAATTTCTCCACAGTGATTGTTTATCTATCTATCTCTCTCTCTCTCTCTCTATATATATATATATATATATATATATATATATATATATAAAATATTGTACAAGTTATACTAGTATTTACTCCCTCATTACATAATTTTTTTGTTTCGTTTTCTAGCATTCTTTAATGTCCTCCCCATCAAGTAGTCGCAATGACTCCTCATCTCACAACCACTCGAGTGGAGAGTCGACCAATCATGTGACGCCTAGTCGTCCGAGAGCAGGGTCAGACAGTTCGAGCAGGGGTCCCGTGAGCAAGGTCATGGACATGTTCCGACACAGGTCACACAGCGCTGTGTCCGCGGAAGACAAGCGGAAAGCGGTAAGTGTACCGCATGGAACCAAGGTAATGTGTGCTTTTAGTTTCTTTGTTTAAATCTTCTTTTAGTTTGCTTATTCATTACACCAGGGGTCGGCAAAAGATCGATCATTATCAACTGATCGATCTTGCAGCAATTTTCAGTCGATCGCATAAGAAAAATATATAGTCACGAAAAGCCAAGCTTACCTTGCATTATTCCACTATGGTACAGCTTATAAGATAGGGCCATAGTGTAATCTGTCAAGGTAAGGATGCTACCTTGCTTGGTTCCACTATGCTACAGCTTATAAGATAGGGCCATAGCGCATTCCATCAAAGTGTAAGACTGCTACTACTCTTTAGGGTAAACGGAGAGTACATTTTATTAATTTTATCAATTTTATATTAAGGCAGGGATATAAGTATTGAAGGAGGAAATATTTAATTTAAGGAAGAAATACTTGAGGTATATAAAAAAAAACTTAAAAGTAGAGTGGAGAAATGAAGGGTGTTTGCCGTACCTTTGATAAATTTAAAAGTCGATCAGGCCCGAAAATTTTGCCAACCCCTGCTCTACACCTTCCTTTTCCCAAAGCTTTAGCAGTAGTAAAAAAAACATAAACTTTCTCCCTTTTTTTAAAAATAACAAGCAATTAATTGTCTTTCTCTCATTTTGGGATGGATTTAATTTTTCCTTTGGTTAACTTTTTTTTTCTCTGGGGGAATTATTTGATAATTTTACAAGTAGTTTTGATAAAATATAAAAAAGATACTATCAATATAATAGCCACTCCATCAATAGTAAAAAAAAAGTTTTCATTCAAAAAAACACTATTGTAGTTATATTGATTAAAATATATTGTTTATTGTCATAGTAATAAATAAATGTTATGGTGCACCACACAGACTTTCTCGCTCCTTTACCAAAAAACAGAGTAATTTGCTTATTACACAGGAACTGGTAGATACCTTCAATGTTACCAAATAGGAAAAGGCTACTTACAAGATATTAAAAGAAAAAAAAACTAAAAATAATCACATAACAAATATGGAAATCAATAAATTAAAGTAAATAAAATTTTAAATCCCAAAACCAAACACAGCCCATTCATATAGCAATAAACTGAGTGCACTAATGGACGTACGCCATAGAAAACCTAATCTCTAACAAAAATGGATTATGATTGAAATAAAATAATATACACTGTGACAGAATAAAAATGGGTTGGGCGGGGAGAAGGGGGAGGGGGGGAATGCACCAAATATCATACATGAAATAATACAGGCTTACACTGTTACAGAAACATATTGAAACGAGAAAAATAAAAGGAACATCATGACTCAGAGAATTTTGTCAGATGATATTTTAATTGTTCGGTTCCACCAGCTAGGGACTAAAGTTCTTTCTATTCATTTTGTAATTTAAATACTTTTGTGATTATCTTGGGTACTTTATTTATGTAAATTTTCGACTCCTGATTTTCCAGACATCCATTTAAAAAATATATTATTTGCTTATAACTCGGAAACGGTAGGTTTTATATGAAACAATCTCCAGATAAAAGTATTATATCTTTAATAGTGATAAAAATTTTCAATAATAAATTTATTAGTAGGGCTATATCAAAAAGTTTCAGGGATGTAACAAAATAATGGGTGATATCTACTTAAGTAAAATACTGTCAAAGTCCTTTTACCCAGTAAAACGAGATACTCCATTTTGTTTAAAATATTAAATTGTGTGTAGATACGAATTTTAATTAAATTTGTTGAAACTGATTTCAAGAACATTAATTTGTTTTTGTTTTTTATGCTTGAGTAAACTACTATTATTTTTAGGGTTTGAATGATAATTCCGAAAACCTCTTTGTAAAATCTTATGGAAAATTTAGATACCAAGTTTTAGCCCGATCAGTAAACAATTTCAGCTCTAGGCCAATGAACAGACAGACACATGGACGGACAGATAGATGGACCAAGAGATATAATTGTGAAAACTACTTTCTACTCTTAAGGAGATTATGAAACGTCAACATTCATTCATTCATATCTAAAATTCACTATCTTTGAAAATTACAATACTTCCCTTTTCCTAAAGAAATTGGAAACACAGTTTTAAAATTATCTTTGACGATGTTGTTAGTTAAAGATTGATTGTAGACATTAAGGTGGAGATGCAGGGAACGCGAGAAAAGGTAATTGTTTTTGCAGTTTCTATACAAACACAGATTTTTGGTCAAATCAAATATTTCTTCAGTACAGACATAGTATTATTGTCTTCATATGGTTATTGAATATCTGTCAGGTGTGTCCTGGAATTTAATGACCACTTTTTCAATTCATTTAAAAAGTTTCTCGTCTAATGCTGTTATGCTCATGACATATTTAACAACTATTGATATCACAATATGAAGAAAATTAAATTCTTTGTTTCTATTGAAGTAATATATGATTTATTTTGGTCAAACATATGTTTTGATATAAAAACTGCAAAAACACCGGCCCTTTCTCACGTTCCCTACATTCCAATCTTAAAACTAGCTTCAGACTTGTGTATTAAAAAGTTATAAGATGTTGGCATAGTATTAAATAATGACAATAATTTATAATGTAAAATGGTTATTTAAAATATTAAAATACTTTCTGTTAAGGAAGTAAGCCATTGTTGATTGTGCAAGTTTAATTTGGTGGTTTGAAGTTAATAATAAACCTTTAGAATCGGAGAACAAATTTTTTTTAATATGAACTACCTGGCTATATTTGAAGTTTTACAACTATTTCAATACCGGTACTGTGCATAGTTTTTTCTTCACATGATAAAACATATAAATGATTTAAACTATTTTCTGAACTTAATAAACAGGAATTTGTCTACAGAAGTTCTTATTTTGACCATATATGGGCCTACACTGTGGCTTATATATTTTTTTACCTATTTTTATATATCAGCTAATATAGAATCAGCTACTTATTTAATTTATTTAATACACATTCAGGCCCCCTTTATAAAACCCATGTTAAACAATTTTTTTCATTTATTTGAGATATTTAATGTACACTTTCTGAACCAACTGATTATATCAGCACACAACCATTTCTATAAGCGAGAAAAAAAGGGCTTACCAACTATGCTGGAAAGGTATTTTTACATACCCTCCATGATCTCTTACATGCGATAATTGACATGGGACCAAAGGCTTTACTTCTCTTCCAAAGGAAGTTGTGCTACATATTTTTATCGTTCAAGAAAAATCTATTGACCCCGGCTGGGTGTAAACTCACAAACATCGAATCATGAGGTGAGCACTTTACCCCAAGATCACCGAGGTCAACTTTAACCAAACTCAATTTGTATCTACTTTAAAATAATACTTAGTCACTGTTAATAAACAAATCCTTCCTTGAATTAATTGTTCATACATTTCATATTCAACAATTTAACAATTTAATAGGACTACACACAAGTTCTAGTTCCAATTTTACTACTACAGCCACAGCTAAAAGAGCCGCCCGCCATAGATGGTATTTGATGTGTGAATACACTTGATAACCACTTCGGTGGCTGCATGATCTAAGGCGCTACTCTCACGGTAGACTAGACTGATGATGATGATGATGATGATGAAATTGAAGTTTGAATCTCGGTCGGGTATACTGAGAATGGTTTTTTCAAACTGGTTTTTCTCTTTCCCTTCTCACAAATGCGAGTACAGTTCATATTAATGTAATCTCTTCTTCATCCATAAAACCATTAGCGTATTAGCATAATTAGTACTTAGGCATATAACTTGAACAAGTGGTAAAATGTAGTGCTAAAAATGTGTGTGTGTGTGTGTGTGTGTGTGTGTGTGTGTGTGTGTGTGTGTGTATATATATATATATTTAGCATCACATCTTATATATTTGAGCTATATGGTATAAAAATTCAGATTGAAAAATTAACATTTTAGCTACAAAATTGTTCTATATTTATTATGCTATTGAGAAAAGATAACAATTCAACATTGCCATTTAATATGATAGCCAAGCAAGCACTCTGTTTACATTTAATAAGGGCAGGTGCATATTATGTTACATTTTGCTTTTTCAGATGTAGATCTCAGATATTCAGTGTGTTTCTCCTTTAAGGCTAAGTTTTACAAAGTTAATTTTTAACTAACTAAATGCTTAGCATCTTGAACTAATTAAAAAATGGGCAAAAATGTAGGTATTATAACTCATGCCCCTTGATTGACTGCATTAAAGGTATGGGTGTACTTTTCACTGCATTAATGGTTGTACCTACTTTCATTCAGGTTAATCCTTTAATATTCATAAAACAACCATAATTTCAAATTCCTTACTGTTTGTGGACTCTAGACAATTTACTTAATATTGGCTTATGTTTATTATTCAGACAGAACAATGCTAAACTAATAAAATTAATGAATTTAATAAAAATTTGAAAATGAATTTAACAGAAAAAAAAATTTCCAAACATATTTTTTGTATATACATATTTTTGTATTGAAGTATGACAAAAATTAAGAAATAAATGTCTTACAATGCTCAAAAAAAAGTTATTGGTTTTTTCAAGCAATTAAGAGGTGTGTGTGTCTAGCACATCTGACTATAATTTACTTTACATCATTAATTTTGACTGACTTCTTTCACGCCATCAATAAAACAATTATTTTTTTTACGAAAAGTGATGTTAAGCTATTGATACCAATTTTCAAAAATATATCTATAATGATAATTTTTATATGTTTTCCTGATTAATATTAAGATTATGATTACCTATATAGGTGCTCAAACCGGGCCTGGTACCATTGGCAAAGCAGGGGGCCCCCTTCTCTTATATTACTCAACTTCAGTGGTGGTAAAACCTTATTTATCTAGGGGAAGTTAGCAAAATCGGGTCATCAATGTCATTAAAATATTTACAGTGACCTTCATATGGAATTTAAAAAAAAATTAGACTCTTCTATAAGCCATTTGGAGTGGTCATTTGGCAAAAACATTTTGAAATTTGAATGCCACTTAGAAACTATTTTTGTGATCTTCACCTGGCAATTTTTTTTTTCAATATTTTCTTCTTTCCAGCTCAAATAAAGCATTTTACATCAGTATTATAAATGTTTTTGCTAAAGTTTATTTATAAAATATAAAATGTTCTTCTAATTTTAAATCAACATATGTTATAATTTTGTTAATGCTGTTTGCTAGAATAGGACATGTGTAATCAGGCCTGGCATGAGGTGTGAGGTGGACCATTGGTACTATGGTACCAGTCCAGGCTCTGAGATCCAGATTCACAAGTTGTTGTTTTTAAATGTAGAAGATGAAAAAATATAAAATAAAATAAAATATGAACGTCAAGCAATAAATATCCTATCCATACTAAAGAACTTTACATTCCCAGCATACCAGATGGTGATGGCTATCTACGAAGGATATTACTTGTATTTGTCACAATTATATCATTGGTTCAGTCTATTCTTGTCCTTTGTTTTGTAGTGCCAGGAAATTTCACCGAGTATATTATTTTTGCACTGAAACTAAATTTGGCACACAAAAAGAGTCAGGACAGTAAATAAATTTCAATATAAATACTTTATAATATGTGTAACATTCGTTAAGTTACGATATATATTAATTTTTGTACTTTGGTTTTCATTTCTAAAAGTTAAACCAAAGTTTAAAAAAAAGTACAAACCCAATTCAGGAATTGGTGTAGAAACTGGGGAAGGGGAAGGCATTTCCCCACTGGAAAGAACTTGTCTCCCCCTGACTGGAATAGATTCCTCCCTACCCTGAAATAAACTTGCCCCCTTCTATATTTATCTAACTCCCCTCTGATATTCTCAAAACGTGAAGCTGAAAGCCGGATTTATATAAAACTCTAAATAACTTCTAGAGGCATCCATTTGAAAAAAAATTGTCGGGTGAAGACCACTTTAAATAGATTATAGAGGTACCGGTTATTCAATCATCAAAATTATCAGAGGAATATTATTCAAAATATCTTGTGAAAGTATCAAATTTTTCAAAATTTGCCGAAAGAGGCCCACTCTAAATAACTTAGAGACATTTAGTTTTCAAAGATTTTCCAGGTGAGTACACTTAAAATAGCTTATATAGTCACCCAATTTTAAACAAATTTGCCAATGAAAGACCACTTTAAATAAATATCTTCTAGGGGCATTCAAATTCCAAAAGGTTTATGTGGAATTACCCCTCCATATAGCTTATAGGAAAGTCTTGCTTTCAAAAAAATTTCCAGACAAAGGCCACTGTAAATATTTTATGACATTTGATGGGAGAGGTTCACCAGGCCCAATAAAAACCCTTTTATTTTTTTGCCAACTGCCCCTAAACAAATAATGTTTTGCTCCCACTGAAGTTGAATATTACAAAGAGAGAGGGGGCCCACGCTTTGCCCCTGGTACCAGGCCCGGTTCTAACACCTGGTGGGCCTGTATGGGATTAAAATTAGGAAAGCATATAAAAATTATCATAATAGATATATTTTTGAAAATTGTAAACCTTTTCTGATTGTATTATTGAGAAAAGAGAAAAACTTGAAAAATATCAAATCTAAATGCTTATAAAAATATATAATTATGATATTTAAAACTAAAAAGATTTAACAATTAACGTTATTAATAAAGTCTATTAATATAGAGCAAAAACTTGATGAAATGTGTCTGATTGATATAAGAAAATAAAAGGCAATTGATAACATAAATGACAAAGTAATAAAAAATCAATACTAGAATCTATTCTTGTCTTTTGGTTCATTTATTATTTAACAATGGAAAAATCTTATAACCTAAGAATATTATAGATAGCCATTGGCGATTCCAATATAAATATTTCCTTTCGGGCGGGTGGGTAACCTTTTAAAATAACTTAAATGTTTACATTACTCAAACAACTTCAAAGCAAGTGCTAGCTTTATATTAAAATGTATTTATAAATCTCCTGTGTAGGAAGAGAGTGAGGGTTCATGCTTGATTAATATTGATTATGTAGCTATCTAAGGGTTTGTTGGGGCTCATGACACCTTATTTATGGGAAATGTGGCTTACTTTGTGTTCACATTTCACCGGTCAAAGAATTAAATTGATTAACTTTTCAAACTTTTTTTTTTTATCATTGAGCTGTGAAAGTTTGACCCTTTGCTTACAAAGTCACTCTGGGACGCTGAAGATATTTATAGAAGGTTTTTTTTATCCACTTTGATCTATTTTTGGGTGCTGTTTTTGTAAAGGGGGAGAATCGAGAGATATATTTCATTTTGTCAGTGTTGCCAAGTGCCAGTGATAGTGATTGTTCTTCTCAGGATGGTATTGATATAGTTGTTTTGTGTTTATTTTTTGTGCACCAGATAATACTACCCATCATATAGCTCTCAACATGTTTACACTTGGCCTTCATGGATGATATAGGGATAATTTATATATTATATTCCCCATAGAAATACAAGGAAAAAATATAAGAAAATGAAAAAGTTGAATTAAGTATTCCTCTTGCCAAGAAAATTGAATTTGTTAGAAAAATCAGAATACCAATTGTTAAAAGATGGCTTGGAAATATTAAGAGTTCTTAATACACACACAAGGGTGTAGAAGAGTTCAGGGATGGGGGGTTGTCCACACTTAAGTCTTAAAAGTCAATAATTATAAACTATTTTAATTATGACTTGAAATATAAAATGTAAGTTATTTTTATTGAAAGAGCAATGCAATGTCCTATTTCTGGATCATTGTTATGTGATAACTGTAAAATGTGTGGACTAATTTTTACTAAATTTGGCAGACTTTTTTAGAACCTGGGGCGAACAACGTATATGTACAGGATTTTTATATCTGGCTCTTTGTTTCAAGATGGTGCCCACTCCAAATCTGTGTGTTCGTTTCTTTGTTCCACAATAACTGTCAAATGTGTGGACCAATTTTAACAAAATCTGACAGAAACATTCTTTGAACCTGTGCCAAATAATGTATGTTCCTATTTATTGAATCAGGTTATTCCTTTTAACATGACAATTGATCAAAAGGTTTTTTGTTTAATAGCTCACCTCAAGTGATTTAAATTTATAATTATAAGCCATCATTTGAGTATCAAAGGCATTATTTTTTTATGTTGACATATATTGAATTACTGACGTCTTAAATCAAACAATGGTTATTCTTTATGAATAAAATACACTTTTGAGCATAGTAATAATTGGTTTTCTGTCTAACTTTATCACCAAGAAAAAATATCAACTTCAAATCCAAGGAATAACTAGTTATATAAGATATTTCAAGTTATATCCAAAGATAAATTTTAAGAATGTAGTAAATATTAGAACATGGAGGCAGGGAGATATATTTTTCACTGAGCTACTAGTTAAATACTTCATATTATATAGTTTAGATATAAACTAAAATTTAATTATATTCTGGGAAGTATCTAAATAAATAACCAATATAATGCTTTAGCATTGTCTATTAAATAATTCACAAACTAAAAAAATGTTTTCCAAACATTTAGTGTTTTTTTTAATATAGTTTAATATCAGCATGAATTATTCTCAAAAATCTCGAGCCAGGCTAGAACCATTTATTAGCAATAACGGTGCGGCGCAAGTACAAACAATTTTTTTGGCATGACTCCTCAATCCGACATGAAAATCCTAAACTTGCCCAGATCTGCTGTAGTGTACAAATAACTATTAAAACATGTATATCCACCTCACTAAGATTTCAGTTAGAATAGCTTTGTTAAAATAACAAGAATTTTAAGTATTTTAAAGAATGCTTCTAAACTGTCTATTTAGAGTGATGCTTTCATACACTTTAATTACATTATTTACAAAAATTATAAAACATAAGTTTTTGTTGGTTATTTGATTTTAGTTCATTTTTTTCTGAATGTTTCTAATAATAATTTCATTTTTTTTGTGAGCCAGGTTTTTAAAGCTCAATTGACTAAACTATTACATTTGAGGTGTACAGGGGGAAGAGGGGGAAGTTACCTTAATCAAATTCAGTAAAACAATTTTTATATCTCAACTCCCATAAGGACCCTAGTAAATACTCTCTCTTAGCAATAATATAAAGTCCATTAGAATGTGTTCATGATTGTCTAACAGATGGGCAGTATCTACCAACTCAATTTGTGTTAAAATTAGACTTTCTCCCCCCACATTTTCCCACCCCTTTTCCCTTGAACCCCTAATTTATTTTTTAACTCTCAAATGTTTATTTTAAAATAATTTTATTCATACAGTAAGTATAGTAATATTATAAGTTTAAGTTGTGCAAAAGTATTTGTGCACTATTACCAATAAGCATTAATGTATATCAGCTACCTCAAGCTATTCCACTAATGTTGGGCTGAAGGGAGAATAGAAAACTAATGTGAAGAAATCACTACAAAACCAATTAGAGGTGATTAATGTATACCTTCTGGCATAGTCTTTTGTGCCAACCGCTCACCTAAACTTGTCAGCAGTTTCATGAGTAATAATTTTAATTTTGAGGTTTAAAACGTTTCTTAATATATCTCAAATGTTGGAGAGTTTCTTCTTCTATTTTTTTGCACACCCCATCATTCCGGCTGTCTGCATACTTAAACTATCGGGTTAGGGATGAAGGTGTAATTTAGAGAAAATGAATCCTCATTTGTACAAGGAGAGTGATAAACTTGATTAAAAAACATCCTCAGCACACCCCATCAAGATTTGAACCCTGATGCCGGGATCATGATCAACTTAACATTCAATTAATGTTCACATAATGTAAAGTAACATAAAGGTTATCTTCGTGTATTTAAATGGAAACCATCACGAGGCAATTAACTTAAAGTTAACTTAATTATAGGTGACCTGGTGGTCTAGGGGTAAGGTGTCGGACTTCTGTGCTGGGGTTCCGGGGTTCAAACCCCGGTCCCGGCACAGATTTATCTGATTGCCAAACCCTTCCTTCACCTCTGACAAGATGTGTATTAATCACAACTTGTGAATGTGAGGAATGCCAGGCCTCCACCGTGGTTCGGATTCCACGTTAAACTGTAGGTCCTCCATTTCATCTCACAATCACCCTACCATTACACATTAGCGTAAGTGCGTATAACCCGAACGGGTAGTAAGACGCGGTGCTAATAATAATAATAATAAACTTAATTATAATTGTCCAGGAGATAACTTTAACATTACGTGAACTGTAAGTGAAGGGTACCACATGTTCTAGCTAGCCAATCATGTTGCGAGCAATGTCGACAGGACTCTTCAATAGTGCTTCATTTGTTTGTTATTGATATGCAGATAACTTGTTCAAGTCATTAGTAAAGTTTGTTAGCATCTCATGAACTCTAAATCGTTGTAGTGTCTTATAACACTTTATTTTGTAAATCCAGAAAGCTTTTATTGCAAGTACTAGCCCTAAATGCTTGAAATTGATTTAAGTGATTTTTTTTTCGAAAAAATATGAATTCATTGTCTGTGTGTTATTCTAATTGCTATGTTACACTACTATTATTATTATTATTATTATTATTATTATTATTATCACCGCGTCTTACTACCCATTCGGGTTATACGCACTTACGCTAATGTGTAATGGTAGGGTGATTGTGAGATGAAATGGAGGACCTACAGTTTAACGTGGAATCCGAACCACGGTGGAGGCCTGGCATTCCTCACATTCACAAGTTGTGATTAATACACATCTTGTCAGAGGTGAAGGAAGGGTTTGGCAATCAGATAAATCTGTGCCGGGACCGAGGATTGAACCCCGGCCCCCCAGCACAGAAGGTTACACTACTTACATGAAATGCTAATCACACACTAGTTTATTTACATTAAACTGGGGTTGCAGGTAATGCCAGAAAAGATAAGCGTTTTTGCAGTTTTAAAGCAAAATTTTTTTTTGCCCAAAATAAATGAAATGTTGCTTCAGTAGAAACAAAGAGTTTAATTTTCTTCACATGGTGATATTAATCTCATCTCATCCCTACTCCATTAGAGTAATTATCATATATGTGTATAACTTGAACAAGTAGTACAAAAAATAATTAAATATAATATATAAGGCGTAGAGATATGAAGAGCAGGTCAGAAAAAATGCACCTAAATTATCATGTAGAGAGGATGGTAGAACTACTATGCTCACATGAAGAAATCTCCACTACACCCAACCAGGATTTGAGCCCCCCCCCTCGCCTAACCCACCCCCATCATCCTCATCAACTCTGATTCGGCTTCTTAAACCACTTACCAGTGTAGATTGTTGTGAAATTGAGATACAAACCACTTAGCTATCTTAAAAGATAATAATCAAGTTTTGTTGACGAATGGCCTAGGTATTACCATTTATTTTTAATCACTTCGTCTCACTACTCATGCGGGTAACATGCATACATACGAATCTCGTTAATGTGTTATTGATAATAAATAATATTGCACGTCTGGCCTATATCAATCGTAGTCCAGTAGTGTGCATCCTTTCCGTGGAAGCTCTTACAATGTCCCGATGAGGTGATTATGAGGGTGTGGAACCAGTGGAAACACTTAAAAAGTTAAGCCTAACCAACCAAACCCTGTTGACCGTTGTGGTAATTCCCCTTAAGGGAAAAATACCCAAGGTAACAGCCGGGAATCAAACCCAGAACCCTTAGGCTCATAGCCAGGTGCACTGACCACTACACCATGGAGCCGGTTATGTACATTGGGTGAGGAAGGTTGAACTTAGAGGAAGTATACCCACATCTTCGTGGGGAGAGAGTTGATAACCATTTAGTAAAACCAACCTCAATACACCCGACCGGGATTTGAACCCTGATATCCCCATCACTATAAATCTAGTTTGTTGGGAGACCTTAGATCATACGGCCACCGAGGCGGGATTACATCACAGCTTTCCACACATAATAATAATTATAGGCACTTAATGGAGTTAACATTGTAACAAACAACTTATATATTCGGTGACCTGGTGGTCTGGGGGTAAGGTGTCGGACTTCTCTGCTGGGGGTCCGGGATTCAATCCTCGGTCCCGGCACAGATTTATCTGATTGCCAAAACCTTCTTTCACCTCTGACAAGACGTGTATTAATCACAACTTGTAAATGTGAGGAATGCCAGGCCTCCACCGTGGTTCGGATCCCACGTTAAACTCTTAGGTGCTCCATTTCATCTCACAATCACCCTACTACCATTACACATTAGCGTAAGTGCGTATAACCCGAACGGGTAGTAAGACGCGGTGCTAATAATAACAACTTACATATTGATGTGCCAATTTAAACACACACACGTCCCATATATTTTAATCTCGTTCTTTATATCCCATTTGTGTAAGTAATGTACGCATAAAGCCCGAATGGGTATTAATACGCAGTGAAATAAAGTAAATTAAAACATCAGTGAGTGGGACAATGGAGTGTGCACTAACTACATGGTTTCTCTGGTCGCTTAAAACTGTGCGGAACACGGCCATAATTGAACCATTTATATTTGGTCAAATAGGCCAATTAGCTGTGTGACTAACCTCTTGTCTACCATTACGTGGGCTGACAGTCAGGCTTTTTTTTATATAGACCCACAGGTTTCATTAGCTCAATTAGGAGCAGCTCTTATTATTTTCTTAAGAGCCTAGAGTTTAAATAACGACTAAATCGATTTTTTTTAAAATATCATTTATTTAATTTGTAGTATTTAAAGTGTATTTATCAGAGGCGACATATAGTATCAGTAGACTACATTAATACTTGAAACTAACATCATTTTATATTAGACTGCTTTGGTAGCAGTGTGGTCTAAATAAGGCGTTACTCTCGCATTAGACTAGATCAGTGTTTACCCAGATATAATTTCTCTACTTGCGCGTAAACGTGGGTACAATTCCTCTAAAAGCTCTACCTTCTTCATCTCTACCCGATTATTGTCAATGTTCGAACGGACCGAACGGGTTGTCTTGCGTGGGACATAAAAAGTTTTATGTGTTGACGTCGTTTAGTTTGAGGAATCAGCCTGAAAAGTATAATTTTAATTACATTTTAAATCTCTTAAGGTATAAATAAAAAAAAACTTGCTTTTGGGTTTCCACGCTCATCCTTAGTAAACAAAATTTCAAAAGAAAGTAGCCAGTGCTAGAAGTATAGCCCTATTTTATCAAAATATTATACAAACTATTCTTATTTAAAAATATTTATTCGTTACGTTACAGGTTTGTAAGAAGGTGTTTACAACCCGAACGGTTATTAAGATGCGGAGCTAAAAAACAAAAATTTGCTAAAACATATTACTGTAATTAAAAAAGGGGGGGCTGTCGATAAATGGTAACACTTATGTACCCACGCTCCCCTCATATAACACCATGTAGACATGTTCTCCCAAAGTTGTTGGAGCTTAATGCAAGTTATACATATTATAACATCTACATCTACATTTAGGAGAGGGAGGGATAAAGGGGGGATATGACGCTTCCATATCACATGTCCCTACGCTTGGGTTTCTTATGGATAGCCCTAAATATGGCCTTGGTTATTCAGTGTTTATCATGAAATAATATATATTTTAAAATTATATCTACTTCTTAAGATATCTTTGCCTACTCCTTTTTTTTTTTTAGCACCGCGTCTTACTGCCCGTTCGGGTTATACGCTTAAGTACTAATTATACTAATGGATTAGGAATTGGGAAGGTTGAATTTAGAGGAAGTGAACCCGCATTTGCGTGGAGGGAGAGTGGAAAACCATTTAGGAAAAACCACCCTCAGTTCACCCGACCGAGATTCGAACCTCGATCTTCCCGTCCTCAGCGGTACTCCATATTGAAACCACTGGACTAGACTGCTGATGACGGAGATCGGTGTTCAAATCCCGGTCGGGTGTACAGAGGTTTTTTTTTCCTAAATTATTTTTCACTCCTCCTCCACGCAAATGTGGGTACACTTCATTTAAAATGCAACCTTCCTCATTCCCTAATACACTAGCCTAATGCGTACTTATGCGTATATTCTGAACGGGTAGTAAGACGAGGCGAAATAAAATCCAACTTTTGTAACTGACCATATTGTTTGTTCCTATCTGAATCGGACTGTACGTTATCAAGACAGCGGCGCACCGGTGAAGGTCCCCGCCATTGGTCCGGTGGGGGCCCGTACGAAAGTCTCCAAACTGCTCGCTCCCTCTTCAGTCAGTTCTCGTCAAACCGTCGGTCCGTCAGCAGCGCTAGCCTAGTCCTTGTTAGGTCTTAGCGCGCCGCGACGTCGCTAGAGGAATACGCCGGTTGTGGTTAGTGAAAGATAAAAATACGTCTAGTGTTAAATTCTACGTCGACAAACAGATTTTTTCTCTTTTAACGGTCAAAAGTGACAAGTAACGTGTGAATAATTACCACCGTGGCCCTCAAATTACATTTTATGGGTGCGTTTCACTGTTTTTGTTTTTTAAAATTGAGCTTTGAAGGTGTGTCTTAATTGTTTCGAACAGCCTGATTTGTAAAACCGGCTCTGTACAAAAAGTTTTATTTGGACGTTTGGAGGCGATAAGTAGTTTATTTGTTCTCGTTATCGTTTGGTTTTTTTCCCTTCCCCAGTTGCGCCCTTTGGCAGTCAATGTCCCGAGAATGGTCATCGTGTATTTAGGTGAGAAATCTCTTTTAGCGAGTGTGTATTGGAATGGTTTTTTTTGTGGAGGAGGGGGTTCGGTCTCTTAAGTACACTTTTAAGTCAGCCACACGTTAAAAAAAATCAATTTCCTATAGCTCAAAAAAAAATATTTTTTTAAAATTCTGAATGATTACAACATTAAAGAAGGACCCCTCTAAAATATAACCAGCCGTTTGATAGCCAGATTAGGATGTGGGTTTTTGGGGGAACTTAACAAAAAATTGCCCATTTTACTCCATTTATTTTTCAGTGTTTTTATTTTTTGCTGAGAGTAGAAATGATACATGTGAATAAGAAATGAAAAGTTGAAATGACAAATTAAAATGTAATCACGGTAAGTTGACATTTCGTATTTGTAGTATCTTATCTCTAAGTTTTATCTCTTATCAAAAAAGGTTGATTAAACTGTGGATCACATTCTACAAAATAACTGGTCCATATTTTGGGTGTAAGTTAAAGGTGAAATTTTTCCCTAGAAAACAGTTTACAAAGTAATCTTCAAGACGATTCATAATAACTACACTCGGGCAGCGACTGAAAATAAATTAAATTAAAAACAGCTTCAGGTACCTCGCCTACATGATACGACAATAGTAAATTATAAAATGAATAATTATAAACGAGGTTTGAAAATTTTCTATGCTTTGATTTTTTTTTAAATATAACTTACGGCTTATACACCCTTATATACAGACAAAGGCATCAGTCTCGTCTAGTTTGGGTTGCCGTTGATGGGGAGGTTGGATCTTGAACTCTGACCTGGTGTAGTGAGACAAGTTTTGCTTACTATTTTTACCACTCTCCTTGCGCATAAACGCGGGTACAAGTCCTCTAAAAGGTTAACCTTTCTCATCTCTAGCCAATTATTGTCAATGCGCGAACGGGTTGTCTTACGTGGGACGTAAAAAGTTTCATATGTTGACGTTGTTTATTTTGAGGAATTGGCCTAAAAAGTATATTTTTAATTACATTTTAAATTTCTAAGGTACAAATAAAAAAACTTGATTTTAGAATTTTAGGTTTCCACGCATATTCTGGGTAAAAATAATTTCCAGAGAAAGTATTCAGTGATAAAAGTATATCTCAACTTTCTCATTAGATTATAAAAAGTATTAGTATAGAAAAACAAAACAAAAATTTGTCCTAAATCGTATACCGGTAAATGTTATTGAAAGCATATTAATGTTATTAATTTGTAAAACCCAGTAAACTAAAATTGGTGTTATGCAACACTGATGTACCCACCCTCAAGCATGAATTTAAGGGGTGTGCAGGGGGCACGTGGCCCCCCTTGGGTAGGATATTTGAATTTTTTTTTAGACTAATGTAAGTAGGGGGTGAAGGCTGTGGCGGTGATCAATGAGGTTGTATATTAATTTCTGGAGTGGAAGTACAGGTTAATTACTTGTGAAGGTGAAGCTGGACTTGAAATCAGCATGGGCTAATGGACGAGTCGTGGATGGAAGGGGAACTGTTCCATTCATTATATCTGTGCCCCCCTTTTACAACCCACCCTCCCCTCATATAGCACCATGTAGACATTAAGATCTCACCCCTTCCCCCTCTCAATAGCGTTGCGCGGTTTATGGATGAGTCGTAACCCAACAAGTCAAACGTTTATCTCTGATTGTAATGTATTCGCGACGATATTTTTTTTGGCGCTACCAAATATTTGTAAGACCTTGAGGCAACCGTTTCACACTTAATAAACACACTATCTGCTTGCTGGAGGTGTGAATGTATGTATAATGATTGACGCACGTGGTCTGACGGAACAAGTTGCGAAAATGTTAGTCTTAGTCATTAATAAACCATACTGTCACGTGTTATTTTCTACTTGCAGGCATCGCTAACTTGAGGGTAGGCTGTTTTTTTGTTTTCCAAAGAGTTTCACAAGCCGTTCGGATTATAAGCTAGTGGGGGTAGAGATGAGGAAGGTACAATTTTCAGAGGAAATGTATTAGCATTTTCCTGAAGAGAAAATGAGAAAACATATACTAAAAAACCATAGTGAGAACATCCAGCTGAAATTTGAACCCAGTCGCAGGAAAACAGACCAAACGAGGTTAACATTTAGACCGCGTTTCCGTCAAGTCGAACAAGGTCAAATGGGAGTGATGGGTGGGCCTCAGGGTTTAGGCTAAGAGACATTTGACTACAAATCTAGGGATTAAACTTCAGTTCCAGATACCGTCTAAATGTCGAGGACATCCTATTATCAAATTATTTTTTATCACATTTTCACTAACTCTAAAGTATTGATAAAGTAGGATGGTTAAATTATTTGACAAGTCGTGTAAGGATATTGCCGGTAGTATTTTTGCAAATTTTAATATAATTAATATTAGAGAAAATGGTTTTAAGAACCAATGATAGGTTTTTATGAATGTAAGAAAAATTAAAGTAAAGATATATTTAGCGGCCTATTACATTATAATTATATAGCAAGTAATTGCAATACTAAACATACCCTTACTTTAATTTTCTCTTGCTCAAAAACTAATTAAGTTTATTTAGGAAACTCTTAAGTAATTGACAATGTTGAAACATTATTTTTTAGCACCCTTTCTTACTACCCATTTGGGCTATAATCTTGAAACATAATTAATTTGATAATTAACATAAAATGATACGAAACCATTCTTAAGGTACTATTTTACATAACTTTAGTTTCACTACTTGTAAGTAGAGGGGCTTATTTTTAAACTTAAGGATAATTAATTGACTACTTTTGGAGAACATTGAGATATAAAAAGGTTTTTTGGCATCCACCTAAATCTCCTTGTTTATTAAATAGGCATACGTAATAACTTTTGTATTTTTTTCCACCAAAACTGTTTTATAGATTTAAACTCGTAGAAAAACGATTTTTTTACAATAAATTCATTCCTTGAATATTAGGCTTACTGCTCTCAAAATATTTTTTGTTTCATTTTTAAATATTATTTTATTTAAAGTTAACGCGTTTTATCTTATCAAAAAAATCATGTGATGATAAAGAGCTATGATTATAAAAAAAATACCCGGGCTAAAGATATATATATTAGTATTTAATGAGCTTCTAACAAACAAAAACAAAATATAAATAAACTTAAACAATATTAAAATTAATTCATTGCCGAAGTGTTTGAGAAAAGGGGACATTTTTTATATCGCTAACCTACGAAAGACTTTTGCAATAGTTTCCCCTCCTGCTCTCACCTGTGACCTTTTGACCTTTGGTTCGTACTCTCGTAAGAGTAATTGCTGAAGTCTGTTCAACGTAGAAATCGTTTTCTGAAAGGCCTTTTCCCCTACCAGAAATCTGTTATATAGTAGGATATTGGTAGGAAAAAAGACCTTTCAGAGAGTAATTCCTACCGTGAATGGAGTATAGGTAGTCAAATTTATAGTTATGAACTTTATTTCACCGGTGGAGTAAACTCGGCGTCAGTATTCTTGACAATTTCGACCGTGTGTACTAGGGGTTACGTGTTTACATGTTTTTCCATCCTCTTTCAAGGTGAATGCTAATTTATTTTTTTAATTACGCTCCTTTTATTCAATGTTATTAACGGGCCATTACAGTGACGGACTTTAATTTTATTTTCTCTTGAAACATTTGATTGTTTATTAAGAAATAGGACCCGCGTCTGTGGCCGCATGGTCTAAGGCACTACTATCGCAATAGAACAGACCGCTGAATACGGTGATATTGGGGAACGATCCCAGTTGGGTGCACTGAGGGTAGTTTTCCTAAACGGTTTTCAATTCTCTTTCCACGAAAATGCGGGTGCATCTCCTATAAATTAAACCTTCCTAACCCCCTAACACATAAGTGTAATTAGTACATAGACGTAAAATCTGAACGGTTAGTAATACATGATGTTTATATATATATATATATATATATATATAGGGAAATAATGAACAATTACTATGCCTAATTGTTTCTAACAGTGTTAACTATGATTAAATGATAATGAAATTTAAATAAATATGTTCATTCTAAAGAATACCGAGACTTTATCTTACGTAGTAAATATTTAGTCACGGTAGAATCCTCGTATTTTAGTAACGGGTTTCATTTCAATGTCAAGTCTATTATTATTTTGTATTCATACAAGTTGTCAGTTTTTAACATCGGTTTTGAATTCAATTTTAATACAATTAAATGTTAAAATGGAGCTTACCTGCTGAAGCATGGCCTTAAGGGGGCCATCCACTGGATATAGAGATATGTAGTAGACGTCTTGAAATCCCTCGTTATTTAAAAATGGGTGTGTTATTTCAAAACACGGTTGACGCCAAAATTTCCCTATTGGTTTGATTACCCTGTTGTGTTTTATTTACAATTTTCAGTTGGTTAACCTTAATTCAATATCTAAAACAGTGGTTCTCAAACTGGGGTACTTGAGTGACTTTCAGGGGTTACATGAGCAGCTTTCAAGGGAAGATTGGCAAAATTACTAGAGAACCAAGCGTGGTGGGGAGTTTTCGAGGCAACTGAGGGAAGTTCTCCCCTTTGATTGACTATCTGTTATTTGCAATTATGGGAAAAATGTATAGTTGGCGTAACGTAGTAATTTTGTCATGACCAAGATGTACAATATTAGAAAAAAGTTCGAGAACCACTGATCTAAGGGGTATAAAGAATTTCGATAATTATTATGTACCGTTTCATTTTCAAGAAATGTTTTATTATGATGTTTTCAAAGCCGGTAAACAAGATTCATTCATTGGTTTTACGAAATTAAAATCAATTGACCCTCAATAAGGTACCCAAATGGAGGATAACGGTGGGAAGGGGAGGCAGTTATTAGAAGAAAAAAACCCTATGGGGAGTAAACTAGATTTCCCAGGAATGTAGATAGAACATTCCAAAAACAAAATTAATGTTCAATATTTTATCTTTATTATAAGTGGGGGATGGTAAAATGAGGGAGAGGGGTGAGTGGTCTTCAAATTACCAAAACTAAAAGAGTAAACTACATAAATGTGGTAGGGGATTGAAATGTGCCAGGAAGGTGTAAAGACCACACCAAAATGAAGGCCTGAACAATCTTAAATTTAAAAACAAATTATCCTAAAATGGAAAAAGATATCCCTCAAAATGTCTAAAACTAAAATATATATATATTGGTAGTTACAGTCAAAAATTGAATTTTTTAAAATCATACATAGATTGTAAAACCTAAATAATTGGAAGAGATTGAGCATTTATAATTCAAAATGAGGGTACGATAAATGGTTCGGGCTGGAAATTACAAAACTAAAATTATCAACCATTTAACTAACGTTGAGGTAAAAAATTGAAATTTGTCGAGATGATAAAGAAACCATTTTAAATTTTTAAATTACAAAATGTGTATCGAGCAGAAATTTCCAAACTTCTGAGAAAAAAACACCTTCTAGAATGATATAGAACAGAAACTTTTCAAATAAGAATAGTGAAAGTTTTTAGAAAAAAAATAAGATCTATGTTGGAGGAGGGTTAAGAATTTCAAAACTAACATAAAAAGTGTTTCCAAGTGTCTTATAAAATTTAAATAATGGCAATCCATAGGGCGAATACCCCAAATAATAAAAAATATAAAAATATTGAAAATTTGAAACTTCAAAATTTGTTGCAAAACATGGAGTATCAAAACTGTCCAAGCCAATAGAAAGATAAAAAACTTCTTGGTGTAAAATAAAATGTCTCGTACAGTTAAGACATTTGCCTTCGAATAAGCGCTGCCCTTGAGGTGGGATTGTATGTAACGTGAGTTAAGGACAGTGTTTTTGAAGTTTTTATAGTAATTTTTTTTTGTTTAAAATAAATACAAAATTGCTTCACTAGAAACATAAGAGTTTAATTTTCTTCACATGGTGATATCAACAGGTAGTTGAATATCTGCCATGAGCATAGTGGCATTAGATGAGAAACTTTTTAAAATTAAGAGAAAAAGTTTTAATTAAATTCCAGGACGCTCTTGATAGATATTCAAGAACTGTTGAGGTCACCATGCGAAGAAAATTAAACTCTTATGTTTTAACTGGAGAAATATTACTGGGCTTATCTCGCGTCCCCTACACTCCCTCCATAATTCCGCCGGAGTGGAGTCTTGGCACTCGATATCTGACCTGCTTGGTTTCAGAGCATGGGTTTGGCACCCAACTATACTATCCACATTACGAATAATGAAGTCTTTGTCTTATTCACATTACAATGTTTACTTCAGTATATCTACGACCTTGACATAATTCCTTTGAAAGAAAAAAAACACGTGTTTTACAAGCTAGCGCTGTTTGTGCCCTGTTTCGGATGATAATCAATTTTCTGTTTAAGTGCGTTATGGTTTTTTTTAACATCTCATCCAGGCGCTAATGCGGGTGCAATTACTCTAAACTGTCTACAACATCTCTACCCATCATCGCTAAACGTATGCTAATAATTAAATAAATAATACAAAGACGGTATTTTATTTATGTATTAAAGCATTTCCAATTTTTTTTTATTGACACTTGAGTTTTACAAACCGTTCAGACTATCTACGTATTTTCTTTAGCGGAGAAAGGATGAGGAAAATAAAGGAAGTGTAACCGCATTTGTGGGGAGGCACACATGGGAAACCATTCAGGAATAATCAACCCTCTGGGATTCAAACGTTTATCTAACAGTCTCAATCCACTCTAATGCAAGAGTAACGCATTAGACCATGTAACAGTCCTAATACTTAACTAAAACTTTAATATTTAATTAACAATAATAATAATATATTCTATTTTGTCGACCTTGTTTAATTTACTTGTTTTCTCCTTAAATTGAAATGTTGTTTAATTTGATGTTTGGGCTTCTTTCCCCCCCCTCAATCTAGTTGATAAGGACTCCAGATACGTTGTCAAACATAGGATCACGTGTGTGTAGATATGTGTTTGTGGTCTATTTGTGTAACAAAGGTTCCTGCATGTTGACGAGACCTAATCACTTCTTATCACTGTTGAAGAGTGAATATTTACCATCAAATTTATTCAAGCAATTACACAAATTGACTCAAGAAAATTGTAATAATAAATTATTTACCTTAATCGAAAACATTCACATTTCAAACTTATCATTTGAATGCCTCTTGTTCGAATCCTTGTTGGAGTTGTATTTATTTATACAAATATTATAAGAATATTTCCATACGTCTTAATTTTCCTTCGGGCTATCGGCACATTACACCAATTTAAGGATAAATTATTGTGAAATTGAATTTTGTTAAGAGGTACTCAAATTCTTCTGACGAAAGGTCGATGAGACCGCAGGTAAATTTAAATTATGTAATAAGGCCTTGATTAAACCAAATAGGTCCAGTGGTTCTCAAACTGGGGCACTCGTACCCACAGGGGTACGTGACTTGGGTAATTTTTGAAACGACCGAGGGAAATTTTCTCCTTTAATTGACTACCTGATATTTGTGATTAGGGGGAAATGTATCATGAGGGAGTACAATATATATTTTGTTATGACCAAGGGGTACAATCTAAAAAAAGTTCAAGAACCACTGATATAGGGATTAAACACTACAATCTCAAGTCTATCGCTGAGCTAACTCTGTCTCGGTTAGAAACGAAGGTTGAAATTAATCGGGCAGGACAGAAGGGGAGGGGTTTTGCGAGATGTTTGGAGATTTATTACTTTCTGTGGGTACCAGGTGTTGATATTGCCGGAATGTTCAACCCCTTAAAAAATGCTGTGGTTGAATGGTCTCAAAGTGAGGCGTCACTCTCGTGTCAGACTCGACTACCGCTGACGGCGAGATTAGGGTTCGAACCCAAGTTGAGCATATTGAGAATGGTCTTTCTTCCTACAAAAAAAAGTAGAGATACATTTTCTCTTCCTCATTCCTACCCTTTTAGTGTGTCTGGGCGGTAATACGGGAACACACAAACACAAATATCTTCTTTGTAAGAGGATATGGAACTAAAACGGTGGTGTTGTAGGGGACGCGAGAAAAGATCTTTTTTTTACCGTTTTTATAGCCATTGTTTTATCATAGTAAATAAATTATTGCTCCAGTATAAACATAAGAGTTTAATTTTCTTCACATGGTGATATCAACAGTTGTTGATCTGTCATGAGTATAGAAGCATTAGATGAAAAACTTTTTTAAAATAAAGTGAAAAAGTTGTCAATAAGTTCCAGGACATCCTTGCCAGATATTCAACAACTGTTGATATTACCATGTGAAGAAAATTAAGCTATGTTTCAACTGGAGCAATATTTTATTTATCTTGGCCAAAAGAATTTTATAAAAACTGCAAAAACACTACCTTTTCTCGCGTTCCCTACTCCCACCTTAGTTGGGAAAAATCAACTTGAATGCAAGATCAGAGCCGTGTTCTCCTGGTTTGGAGGCTTTGTTGTTCTAGACCCCGAGAGTTCAAGTCTCGTGATCTGTGACAGTTTCTATATTGATAGCGGAGAAATTGGTGACCTGGCGGTTTAGGGGTAAGGTGTCAGACCTCTATGCTGGGGGTCCGGGGGGTTCAATCCTCGGTCCCAGCACAGATTTATCTGATTGCAAACCCCTTCCTTCACCTCTGACAAGACGTGTATTAATCACAACTTGTGAATGTGTGTAATGCCAGGCCTCCACCGTGATTCGGATTCCACGTTGAACTGTAGGTCCTCCATTTCATCTCACAATCACCCTACCATTACACATTAGCGTAAGTGCGTATAACCCGAAACGGGTAGTAAGACGCGGTGCTAATAATAATGATAGCAGAGAATTGTGAATCTTTCATCTATGACTGATCACCTCGAGAGATTTTTAGGTCTCTTATCTTACAAAACGTTTGACAGCTTGAAAGATCGTAAGTACTCCCCTGTACAGCCTGTGACGCTAATTACACGTTGCTTCAAAGCGGTTCGTAAGTTGAGAAAGAGGAAACAAATGCTCTTTTGTCCACTTTTATATGAACAAGACACCTTCAAGAGGGAGAAACTCTCTTCGGGAAGCCACTACTGAAAACGATGATACTCTTTGTCGAGCTTGTTTTACATGAAAGTATTCTCGCATGAAGAAGCTTCGTGTGAAAAGCGTTTTATAATGGAAAGGCTTGAATAGACCTGGTGGACGAACAAGATTTTTTTTTTTTTTTAATTTTAGGTGCGACAGAAAATTGAAAGAGTTAGTGATAAAGAGGTTTGCTTTGAGAAAAATATACCCACACCGGTGACTGCATGGTCTAAGGCAGGGATGTGCCAACTTACCTACAAGAGGAACAAATGAAATATATATATATCTTATATATTGTCGGGCCAAATATTTTTATCCATTTTTTTTTTCTTCAAAATTCATTTTTTAATGAGAAACACACACAATAGATTGACAGGAATAAGTTTAAATATATTGAAAAACAAAACAATCATAAATACCTTTAATGGCTTTGTATGTTTTTAAATTATTTCAACCCGCTTCGGTGACTTAGTTGGCTAACGCGCTAGTCGTGTTGAGCCGGACTGCCGAGGACGGGGAGATCGAGTTTCAAATTTTGGTCGGGTGAACTGGGAGTGGTTTTCCTAAATGGTTTACACTCTCCCTCCACGCAAATGCGGGTTCACTTCCTCTAAATTCAACCTTCCTAATTCCTTATCCATAAGCGTAATTAGTACCTAAGTGTATATCCGAACGGATAGTAAGACGCGGTGCTAAATAAAATAAAATAAAATGAAATAGAAAACAATTTCAGGAAATGAATGTAATGAGGTATGAGATTTTGTTAAACTGTGAGGAGGTGATTTTTAAAAGAGAAGACAAATTCTCATCAGTAAGTCAGTTTATAAGATCACTTTTCCTAAGTGTCATGGTTGAAAACACTTGTTCGCATGAATATGAGGATGTAGAGTGTAAACACTGTCATATATTTTTAGGTATGATTTACCAACTTTTATTTTAAAAAGCCTGCTTCACACCGCAACACATTTTAGTTATTAATTGTGCGGGCTGGATTGAACACACCGGTGCGCCGTAGTTTGCACATCCCTGATCTAAGTCGTTAGACTTGCGTCGCTCTTGTTTGCCGTTAATGGATAAAATATAATTCGCATCTAGACTGGAACACATGGGATTTTATTAATTTTTTTTTGTCCGTGTGATTTTTAAACATTTCTACAAACTCTGGAACTCTGGTCAATTTATATCGTCAAAAAGATTTTATGTTTCTTCTATCTTATTTTTCTATTGTATATCTATATTATATCTCCCTTGAAATTAAATTTGCTTTAGTTTGACCCGCATCGATGGTCACATGCTCTAACGCGTCATTCTCGTATTGAGCTCTATTACTTTTGACGTGGAAATCGGGGTTAGAATCCCGGTCGGTTGTACTTGAGGCGTTTATTCCTAATTTCTCCCCCCCCCCATTTATTCTACGTAATAGCGAGTATATTTTCTCTAAAATTGTACCTTTCTCATCCCTATTCCATTAACGAAATTCATGCTTACGTACAACCCAATAGAGTTCGCGATAACCCCGGTGATCTTGGGGTAAAGTGCTCGCCTCATGACCCAATGTCCGTTGGTTCAAACCTAGCCGGGGTAGATATATTTTTCCGAGCGATGAAAATCGTTAGCACAACTTTCTTCGGAGGGGAAGTAAAGCTGTCGGTCCCATGTCGATTGTGGACGGTAAAATAACCCTGGAAGGTGCGTGAAAATATCTTTCCCGCCAAAATTGTTAGACCTTTTCGCTCTCGCTCATAGAAATTCTCGTGTGCTGATATTATCAGTCGGTTGAGAAAGTGCACGTTAAATACTTCAAATAAATATCTATTTTATCTATGCTAACTCATGACCGAAAAGTTGTTTTTTACATCTTTGTTTGGCTAAGCAGTTTTATCAAAATGTGGTTATTAGCTTCTGTAAGCTTATTGCTATATTGATTTCTAAAAGTTTCACACTATTTAAAGGTATATTTCCACTCAAAAGGCCTTATATAGGATTCAAACATAAACCTTGGGGTTGATGGTAGATTAATGCTTTAATTTTGTTCCTAAACCCTCATCCATATGCTTTTTAGGGGTTTAACACGAATACATGTCATTTATTCTAGTGGTTTATTTATTAAACGTTTAGTATAATCGGTCTTTTCATATTGTATCGTACGCTTTAGTGATATTTACTAACTACTATAACAGATTTTCACTTTTATGACCCCTCCGACACTTGTGTTCAATCGGTAGTGCGTTAGAGGCCATCCTTAAATTACGTAAAGCTTTATTTTTTCCGTGATTTTTGAACTCTCCTCTCCCCTAAGATTTTTCTTCACCTGATCCCCTCCCCCTTCTTTATATTACGTATTTTTTTTACAATCTGGTAAGTTTTGTCATTTTAATCGTTTAGTTATTTTGACCGAGATGGTATGTATTGAAGATGGAAAAATAATATGCCAAATAAAATGGTGGAAATTAAGTATGTAGGAAAAAGATCGCAAGGGAGGCCAAGAAAGGTATGGAAGGAGCAGAAAACAAAAAGTGTAAGCTAAAGAGGGGAAGAATGAAATAAATTAAATGAGGAAGAATGGTGGAAGGATATTGAAAGATAGTTTTTTTTTTACCAAACTGACCCGCCCATAAAGAGATGCTATGAGACTAGGCTTTACGAAAAAAAGGCGGAAAGTTAATTCTCGACCCCTTCCCCAATAAAGATGGAGTCTGTTGCTATCGGACTACGTATCACCTCCTTGAGGTGTCATGGAGGAACAAGTCTATTGCTTTCGGACTACGTATCGCCTCCTTGAGGTGTCATGGAGGAACAAGTCTATTGCTATCGCACTACGTATCGCCTCCTTGAGGTGTCATGGTGGAACAAGTCTCTTGCAATCGCACTACGTATCGCCTCCTTGAGGTGTCATGGAGGAACAAGTCTATTGCTATCGCACTACGTATCGCCTCCTTAAGGTGTCATGGAGGAACAAGTCTATTGCTATCGCACTACGTATCGCCTCCTTGAGGTGTCATGGAGGAACAAGTATCTTGCTATCGCACTACGTATCGCCTCCTTAAGGTGTCATGGAGGAACAAGTCTCTCGCTATGGCACCACGTATCGCCTCCTTGAGGTGTCATGGAGGAACACATCTATTTATTGCTATCGCACTACGTATCGCCTCCTTGAGGTGTCATGGAAGAACAAGTCTATTGCTCTCGGGCTACGTATCGCCTCCTTGAGGTGTCATGGAGGAACAAGTCTATTGCTATCGCACTACGTATCGCCTCCTTGATGTGTCATGGAGGAACAAGTCTATTGCTATCGGACTACGTATCGCCTCCTTGAGGTATCATGGAGGAACAAGTCTATTGCTATCGCACTACGTATTGCCTCCTTGAGGTGTCATGGAGAAACAAGTCTATTGCTCTCGGGCTACGTATCACCTCCTTGAGGTGTCATGGAGGAACAAGTCTATTGTTATCGCATTACGTATCGCCTCCTTTAGGTGTCGTGGAAGAACTAGACTATTGCTATCGCACTACGTATCGCCTCCTTGAGGTGTCATGGAGGAACAAGTCTATTGCTCTCGGGCTACGTATCACCTCCTTGAGGTGTCATGGAGGAACAAGTCTATTGCTATCGCACTACGTATCGCCTCCTTGAGGTGTCATGGAGGAACTAGACTATTGCTATCATCTCCGTGGAGGAACTCGACATCCCTGATAAATATTACTTGTAAAACTGATAGATATATAGAGCTCAAACAAATGCCGCCTTAGAAGGCCATGTCTTTGTTTTCAAGATTGCAATTTAGATTGATTTAATATACTTCAAGTTGACATGTTTCGTAAATGGGTAGTAAATTGTAAATTATTTTGGATTTGGGTTTGTTTTATAAGAGTGTTTAGAGGTCGTGAAAGCTATAAAATGGTATTCTGGTCACGTGTAGTGAATTTTGGTGTCAATCCACGCCGGTGGGCACATGTACAAATGCGTCAGTCTTTACTTGTTTTGTTTACAGACTAAAGGTAAGTTCAGGAATAGAGTCCTTTTTGGGTATAGTGAAATATTGTTTGTTTACCAAATGGTTTTCTACTCGTTCTTTAAGTTAAGTGGTTAAATCTCCTCTACATTCTACCTTCTTCGTCACTACACTATTGTGGCCACATGGTCTAGGCAAACTCTCGAAATATATTGTCTGCCGATGACTGGGAGATTGGTGTTCGAATCCATACCAAGTGTATTGGAGTAGGTTTTCCCTAAATAGGTTTCCACTATGCCTCAACGCAATGCGGGCACACTTCCTATAAGTTAAATCTTCCTCGTCCCTAACATATTAGCGCAATTATTTCATAGGCGTATATACCGAATGGGAAGTAAGACACGCTGATAAAAAAAAGGTTATTCCTCCATACTTATATATAATTTTCATTATAATATTAATGAGAAATGATGAAATCAGTTAAATCGGAATACAGGCATTCTTAATTATCTCACTTTGGTTGGAATCTAAGTCTGATTTTCATGCGGTCTGTTGATTCACTAATAGCTGTGTTAAGGTAGTAAAAAAGTCATTAATACGTCATGAAATCTCGTTTGTTTGGATCTGAAGACTCATTGTATAGTTCATTTCGTGCTTATATACTTAAAACCGCCAAAGTCAGACGATTGTTTGGGCCTAAATTTTGGACTACGTTACCATTGAAATTTATGATGCTAATATTTAAAATCTCATTTTTTAAATATATAATATAATCAAAATTCTGAAACGTTTTATGTTTTTATAAAACATAACTTATAAGTTGAGCTTCTGATGATTTTTTAAAACAATAATATGTTGTCTAAATTTACAAAAAATACCATTATAGTTTCAAATTATTTGTTTGTTTGTAATTTGGATGATTATTTTTTCCCTCTTCACCTGTGGTCTAAGGTAGTTTTAGTCAAATTTTTTTTTTGTTCGTGAACCCCCAGATATAATTTCTCTTCTTACCTTCAAAGTGTTTGATGCAAAATACAAGTTATACCTATTCTTCTAAAATAAAACTGCTGCGCCCAGATCTCGTGTCCTTACGCCCGGGACTCATGTGGCTAACCATATATGTATGTGTGTGTGCATCTATACATACATACATACATACATACATACATACATACATACATACATACGTACATACGTACATACGTGCGTGCGTACATACGTACGTACGTACATACGTGCGTGCGTACATACGTACGTACGTACGTGCGTGCGTACATACGTGCGTGCGTACATACGTGCGTGCGTACATACGTGCGTGCGTACATACGTGCGTGCGTACATACGTGACGTACGTACATACGTGCGTACGTACATACGTGCGTACGTACATGCGTGCGTACGTACGTACATACGTACGTATATACGTACGTGCGTACGTGCGTGCGTACATACATACATACATGCGTGCGTGCGTACATACATACGTACATACGTACATACGTACATACGTACATACATACGTACATACGTACATACATACGTATATACATACGTACATACATACGTACATACGTACGTACATACGTACATACATACGTATATACATACGTACATACATACGTACATACGTACGTACATACGTACATACGTACGTACATACGTACGTACATACGTACGTACATACGTACGTACGTACGTACATACGTACGTGCGTGCGTACGTGCGTGCGTACATGCGTACGTCCATACCCACTAAGATGTATTCGTGTTTTCCCGAGGGCACGTGATACCCCAGGTTGAATACTAAGTCTAAGGAGTCAAGTTAGCAAATTATCTGATCGCCGGTGACCGGAATTGATGAATTTGACCAGTTGAACAGGATGTGTTTATCCAAATGGGATTTTTGTCTACCCCCTCTACAAGCACATCATATAAAACTATTATTAAAAAATGTGTTTAAAAAATATTATTAGAGTATTTTCTATTCCAGAATGTATAGATAATTTTTTTTACTTAGCAACGTGTCTTACTACCCGTTCGGATTATACGCTTATGTACTAATTACGCTAGTAGTTTTAAGGACGAGGAAAGTTATATTTAGAGGAATTGTACCAGCATTTGCATATAAGAATAGTGGAAAAAACCATTTCGAAAAAAAATCAGTACACTCAACCGAGGTTCGAATTTTTATCTCCCCCGTATCGAAAATCTAATCAACTGCGAGAATCATAGATTAATAATTGCATAAAACTATGGTGTAGTAATGATGTAAGACGCTTAGAAAAAGTACGTATTTATTATCGTGCAGAGAGAATGGGGAAAAACTCCGACGATGAACCCAACCAAGATTCGAACCTTGACCTGCCAGTCACCCGCAATCGGAAAAAAAATATCTTATGTACCTTTGTTTAAACATACTATCGATTCTGAAAATTAAAAAATGACACCTGGACACGGTAATCAAACCCGGGACCTTTGGCTGGCCCGTGTCCTGGTGTCATTTTTCAATTTTCAGAATATGATCTCTAGATGGAGTAATCCTCACAAAAAGCATAAATAATAGCTTCGTCTATTTGATTCATACTATCGATTGGTAAATCTTTAATGCAGGTATATTAGCATAATTATAGGCCTATTAATAAGTCGCAATCATAAATTGCATCAAAGTTCTCTTGGTAATTTGCTGTCGCACATGTATTGATAGACATCTTCAATAGTAATTAATAAACCATATGGTTGGGCTTAGTCGCCATCTGGTATTTAATTACAAACACAGCTCATTACATTTCCCTTAAACAACTGGAGACTTAAGTTGGGACGGTAGGGAACGTGAACGTGAACGTGAACGTGAGCTAACGTTCGTAGCTATGCAGTTTTTTTTAACGACTGAAATTCTTTTTACCTATATAATCGAACTATTGCTTCGTTAGTGATGTTTAATTTGTATTCTCAACGTTTTCGAGTATCAGTCATAACAACATTTGAAAAGAAGCTTTCAATTTTTTTCTCGTTTTATTTAAATTTGTTGTTCTAATGCCTCACTGATCGTGGTATACGTTCAACCGCTTTTGAGACCTGTTTCGGTGGCCGCATGGTCTAAAGCGTCACTCTCGCAATAGACTAGACCACCGATGACAGGGAGATCGGGGCTAAAATCACGATCGGGTTTACTGAGGGTGTTTTTTCCAAAATGGTTTTTTACTTTCTCTCCACGCAATGCGGGTTCACTTCCTCTAATTTCAGCCTTCCTAATCCCCTACTTATTAGATAAATTAGTACATATGAGTATACTCTGAACAGACGGTGATAAAAAAAAAGATTTTGAGAATGCTGTGTTTAGAAGATCAAACTAAACATTGCTACAGAAATAATTATTTAGTTATTCTTTTGTCATAAAATAGTATTTTATCTAAAAACTACTAGAATATAAAATTTAGCTTTGAATACTTTCCAGCTGAGCTGGGATTTTTATTCAGTTCATGTTACATTCATTTTTTTAACTACATTTGTATAAACAGAAAGGTTACTATAACTCAACCTAGCACACAACCCCTACTCCTACACAATTTTAAAAGCATGTACTTCGGTTGCCGCACGGTCTAAGGCGTCACACTCGTGTTAGACTGGCCTCCTGATGATGGGGAGATCAGGGTTTGGATCCCGGTCAGGTATTGAGGGTGGTTTTTCCTAAATGGTGGCCCACCCCCTACCCAATTAGAATAATTATCATATATGAGTACAACCTGAACAGGTAATAATACTTGTAGATAAAAAAAATCTTAACCCTATAAACGATTGTAATATGTAGCTAGTCAGACTATTCGGTAAAAACAATTAACTTACTAGGCTCCTCCAATCACTGGATTGGTCCTACCGGGTTCGTCATCCCCTTACCACTCTTCTATGGAAAGGTACCTGGGTTCATACCCAAACACAGACGGGGGGTTATGTGAACTGTTCCAAGTAGGACACTACATTGGTTCTAAATATATAATCCAAGGCGTCACACTATCAACAGATGTGTTTACGAGAAAAGTCGTGTCTTTACTCTTAGTCTGGAGCGTCAAGGGGGCCGCCTTGGTAAGCTAGAAACTGCCGTGCAGACGTTCAGCTCTAACGCAAGGTGCGTCATTTCGAAATATGGCTCACAACCAAATAAATTCGATAGATTTCAAAAGCGTTATTTCCCCTTAACAACCCCATATTTTGAGTTTTATTGGTATGGAAAAAAAGGTGTGGAAATGTAACATTATCTCATTTTCTAATACTTTAAAATATATTTTTGGATCTTTGAGACTAGACTTGATCATTAATGGCATCAGCAGACTGCAGTGCTTCACACTGTCCTATTAAAGTAGTAATCCAAATCTTTTGAGCTTTTATTAAAAGTACCCGCATCGGTGGTCATTCTGACTGAGTGTCAGGCTCGTCTCTTCTGATTTGCTGGTGAATCCAGGCCTTGTGTACTGAGGGTGGTTTCCCCTAAATGGTTTTTGATCGTAAGTTTAGTGAACACGGTGCAAAAATATGATTACAAATATTGGTTATTTTGGAAGTTGGGGAGGGGAGGGAGGTTTATTCTCTTTCTCACCTGAGTGTACCACTGTCTCTTGTTTTCTCCGATTGTATTGCCGCTAGCCAGTGACTGACACTAAAGAGTTTTTATATTGTTGTTTCAAACACGTTTGTTTGGGCAAGTGATCTGGCAACCAATTTTACTATAGGTGTGAAGGGCACACGCATGTAGTTCCAGATAAAATGTAAATATTATTTAGGTCAACTCTTAGGTTGTTGCTTACAGGTTAACTATGTAATCTCTCCCTCACTTTCCATTTCTGAAGGTGGATTAAATTAATCAATAGGAATCAAATGGTGTTAACTATCCCTTGTTTTTTTGGTGCTCTAATCCTATCTACGTGCATGGGAAATGTACGTGTGTGTGTGAGAGGGAGAGAGAGAGAAAGAGAGAGTGAGTGAGATTGGTAAAAAAAGAGAGGGAACTTCTGCACTAAAACGAATCAGCAGTCAAACATGGCGCTGTGCAAATGGAACTCACCGTAAACAAACGGTCAACATTGGCAATAGGTCATTATTTATTTTGCAAATGTAAGAATTCACAAATCATTACCCAAAAGCTACATCAGCACGGGCTGGTACATAAGTATATGAATTGGCGCCTCACACCATGGTACTTGCTCACACTCCCACCTTAAGATGGGGTGCTAGTGAGCGTGAGTTTAGGGAAGTATTTTTTAAGTTTTTACAGCATAAACATTTGTTGGCCAAAATAAATAAAATATTTCTTCTATAGAAACATATAGTTTAGTTTTCTGCACATGCTAATCTCAACAGTCCTTGAATATCTGTCAGATGTGTCCTGGAATTTAATGACAACCTTTTTTCTTTATTTAAAAAATTTGTCACCAAATGCTGCTATGCTCATACCAGATATTAAAAAATTGTTGAGATTAGCACGTGCAGAAAACTAAACTCTATGTTTCTATAGAAGAAAAATTTGATTTATTTTGGCCAAAAAATGTTTATGCTATAAAAACTGAAAAATTAGCGCACTAAATTCGCGCTCACTAGCACCCCATCTTAACGTGGATACTGGATGTGAGAACCATGATTAAGTCACATGTATAAGACAACTCCCCGTGCACCTGACCCAAATTCGAACCTTGACTTATCTATTATTGTCAATACAGGTCTATTTCGGGACGGACGCCTAGGGAGGGTCTTATGCACATAGGCGTGAGTCGGGTCATTATAAATAATGTTTCCGTCGGTCAATTTGTGGGTGTTTTCATGACACACTGCGGAAGGTTATGTGAAGGTTATAATAAAGATTGATTCATACGTTTGCCGAAACTAGAGCGCAAAATCTGCTTGGGTGAAGCAGTAATTCATACGCTGTACGTTGACCCATGATGCATTACAACGCTAACTTAAAACAGCTGATTATAACATATTCTATTTCTAGTGGATAAACCTATATTTTAGATAATTGTCTTCAATCTCGGTGGTCTTGGGGTAAAGTGCTCGCCTCAAGACCTGATGTTCGTGGGTTTGAACCCAGCTGGGGTCGACGGGTTTTTTATTGAACGATAAAAATCCTTAGCGCAACTTACTTCGGAGGGGAAGTAAAGTCGTCGGTCCCATGTCAATTGTGGCGTGTAAAAGAACCCTGGAAGGTATGTGGAAATACCTTTCCCGACCAAATTGGTAGGCAATTTTGTTCTCGCTCATAGAAAGTATTTTATACTGATATAATCAATCGGCACAGAAAGTGGCGTTAAATACCTCAAATAAGAAAATAGTATATAATATAAACTTGAGACTTAAGATGAACTTTCTTTGGCAATCAACTTAGGCTCGGCTATAATAAATATTCAGCCCTTAGCGGCCGACATTGAGGGGAACTGTCTAAGTAAAGGTTGATTCACACTTTTGCCGAAACGAGAGCGCAGAATCTGCTTGGGTGAAGCAGTAATTCATACGCTTTATGTTGACCCATGATGCATTGCAATGCTAATTTAAAACAGCTGACTATCAACACATTTTATTTTCTAGTGCATGAACACATATTTTAGCTTTTTTCTCCCGATGGATGTTTTTAAATTATAATTCTGTGTCTTGTCGTTCATGTCGTTTTCTCTCTCTTTCTCTGCTCGAAGGAATATTTTCGCATATAAGTAACATTCTGACACAAATAATTAACATAAAGTGTTTCATCAACTGGAGTGTGATTTTCGATAAAACAATTCTAATCTGGATTTTTTTTAAATTTGCCATCGGCAGGTCAGGATTCAGGGTCCTTGACCCTTTTGACTGGGGCTCAATCTTGACCTGATTAAATGGGGATAACCCACTGGTGTTCTACATTTTCGGTGCATTTATATTTCCATTAACTAAAAATATTTGGTAATTTGGTCTTCTGAATCCATTTTCAGTTTTGCGGACATGATTAAGTCGGAGAATAAATATAATTTCCTAGAATTTTGTCAGTTGTAGTTAAAATGGTCAAGAATGAACAAAAATATTTAATGATGGGTTAAATATCCAAGCTATTATATTTGTTAGTTACGGTTATAGCCGCATCTAAATATTGTATTCTTTAAAATTGAAAAATGAAACCTAGAGACGGTTATGACCATAACTAACAAATATAATAGCTTTGCTATCTAACCCATCATGATATGCGCACTCGTACGATTGTAATTGTGCTATCGGCAGAATAAATCCCTCTCGAGTTAAAGATGGCTGCGTTATCTGATAGCTTGTGATCTTAATTGATCACACATATGTAGCTGACGATTTTCACACGTTCATCACAGACTATGCCTTAAAATATGAGTGATGAATGACCCTGGGCACGGGAAGACTCCTGGATAGCTCAATGGTTAGAGCATTGGCGTACTAAGTCAAAGGTTCTGGGTTCGATTCCCGTTGGCGTACTGGCGCGGGTTAGATTCCCGTGTCCAGGTGTCATTTTTCAATTTAAAGAATATAAAAAGATTTAATCTATATTCTTTTTGTGGTACATATCATGACCTTATTTTAGAATACTTAACTGGTTGATTTAAAATTTACTAGGTCTAAAATTGCTATCGTATTAATATAAAAAAAATTTCCCAAATTAATTTGGATTGAAATATATCTTGATACCATGATTTATTAAAATTTGTTTAGTTTATTTTACAAAAAGTTTGCTATTGTAAATCAAGGAACTGAGCTTATGTAATAAATAAAATATATATTAATAGGACTAATATGTATAATTTTATCTTAATCTTTTTCCGTACCTTAATACTTTTTTTTAGCACTGCGTCTTACCTCCTGTTTGGGTTATACGCCTATGCACTAATTATATTGTTTTAAGTGTGAGTAAGGTTGAATTTAGAGGACGTGTACCCGCATTTGCGTGGATGAAGGATATAGGAAAAAATCACTCTCGGTACACCCGACTGGAATCGAACCATGATCTTCCCCGTTTTCGGCAGCCTAGTCTGTTGCGAGAACGACGCCTTGAACCATGCGATCACCTAAGCGGGTCCTTACCACCTGTCCCGGGAATACTAATTTAAACACGCTAGACAAGGTATTAACAAAGGGTAGTTAGAATTTAGGGGAAATAAAGCAGCATTTGCACAATCCTAAGTACACCCGACCGGGATCTGAACCTGGACTATCTCGTCACTAGCAGGCGAGTCTGACATTTAGTCCAAGTCACCACCTTTGATGAATACACAATGTCCATTTTTAATCTGAGGTATTTAGCTTTCACTTTTTAAGTTGAGGATGTAGGGGACGCGAGAATAGGCCAGTATTTTTTTTTTTTTGCAGTTTTGATATCAAAACATTTCTCCAGTATAAAGATAAAGTTTAATTTTCTTCACACGGTGATATCACCCGTTCTTGAATATTTGTCAAGGGTGTCCTGGAATTTTTTGACAACTTTTCCTCTTCATTTAAAACTGTTTCTCATCTAATACCGCTATACTCATGACAGATATTCAACAATTTGATATCACCAAGTGTCTACTGGAACAATATTTTATTTTATTTTATTTTGACCAAAAGAAATGTTGATGTAAAAGACTGTAAAAACACTGGCCTTTTCTCGCATCCCCTACATCCCCACCTTAACCCGACAGATTATATCAACGCACGATTTATAAACTAACTTAAATCTAGAACAAAAACAACATTCAGTCCCCCGATCGTTAATTCATAACGTATTTCTTGATGAGTAATCAACCTGAAAGTTGATTTGATATTATATATATATACATCAGTAGTTTTGGACATGTGCTCAACCCTTTGGCTGGTTAGTGCCGCCTGCGCCATCTGGTAGAAAGCACATGTAATCGGGAAGTTTAGAGAGTGTGGTGGTTCCCGATTGCCTTCCGCACTGGAATTCTACAAGTAAGCGAGAAAGGGTCCTACCAATTTTGCCCGGAAAGATATGTTTTTAAATACTTTCCATGATTCTTTTACATCCCAAAATCGACATGGGACCAACGGCTTGATTTCCCGTCATAAAGAAGTTCGCTTTGGTATATTTTATCGCTCAAGAAAAACCTATTGATCTCGGCTGGGTTTGAACCCGCTAACATCTAGTCCTAAGGTGAGCACTTTACCCCAAGACCACCGAGGTAGACTAATTCATCTTTGTAATAGGGTAAATCCCAAATTTAACAATAATAAATATTTTGGCCATGCTTGTAATCGACCCTTAGTTCTGGTTAGACACAATACCGACTGACCCAAGTTGTTAGACAATTCATTAGTAAGTTCTTAACAATCGACCCTTAGTTCTGGTCAGACACAATACCGACTGACCCAAGATGTTAGACAATTCATTAGTAAGTTCTTAACAATCGACCCTTAGTTCTGGTCAGACACATTACCGATTGACCCAAGTTGTTAGACAATTAGTAAGTTCTTAAAAATCGACCCTTAGTTCTGGTCAGACACACTACCGACTGACCCAAGTTGTTAGACAATTCATTAGTAGGTTCTTAACAATCGACCCTTAGTTCTGGTCAGACACACTACCGACTGACCCAAGCTGTTAGACAAGACAATTCGTTTGTAGTTTTTTAACAATCATATGTGTTACAACGAAATGGCAAACGACATTGAAATCGGTCTACAATTACGACTTATTCTATAAGTTACATAATTTCCGTGCTACGTCCTTGCACCTAATAACCTATTTATTTACATTTATCTATAATGTAGGCAGAACAATAGCTTCACAAATTAACAATTAGCATTTTTCGCACGTTATTTTTTTCATATCGCTCTTTTAGGTGACTGGTTACTTGAGTATATAGTTCTTAATATTCTTGTTGATTTATTTACATTTTCAACCTTGAGCTTTAGCATTGATTAATTTGTTCCAAATAAATTTGATAAAACAGATAAATATACTGTTTGTCCCTATGACCCATAAACTCCGTGCTAAGGATACTCAAACTTGCAAGATATGAAATTTCATTTTAGGTTTGAAGCTCAAACGGTTATATAAATAACCCGCTTCAGTGGGCGCATGGTCTAAGGCGCTATTTTCGCAGTAGACTACACTGTCGATAACGGGAAGATCGAGGGTCGAATCTCGCTCGGGTGTACTGAGGTTAAAAAAAAGATTTCCCACTCTTTCTTCGCGTAAATGTGGATACACTTCGTATAAATTTAACCTTCCTACATCCTAAAATCATTAGTGTAATTTATAAATATGCTATAACGCGAAAGGGTAGTGGGACGGGTGCTAAGAAAAGTTATATACATAAGAGATATAATTTTCAAGGTCATACTACAAATACCTTTGGACGGAACCGTTTTTCTAACGCACTTAGCGTGTTACTTCCCGTGTTGTCCATCCTAATTTTTATACTAATTGATTGGCATGAGGAAGCTAATGTCTTTATTGATAAGTAAATTAGAATAATTATATTTAATTGCTTTAGTTTTATTTAGCACAGCATATTACTACACGTTAGGGCTATACGCCTATCTACTAATTACTCTAACGTGTTGGGGATTAAGGAGGTTGAATTTAAAGGAAGTGTAACTTATCGGGATTTAAATCCCGGTCTCCCTGTCATCGGCAGTCTAGTATATTGCCATAGTGATGCTTTAGACCAGGGATGGCAACTCTATTGGCGCGCGTGCCACTTGGATGGCATGCGAACATGTTTAAGGTGGCACGCCGACATGAAAAACATAAACACTAAATGCAGTTTTTACCAACGTGGTATATTTGTTTGAAGTAAATTATATTCACAATTCAATCACAATGGATTTTTGTGAAGTTAATGAATATAAATTCTCGCGGCATTTTGTATGCTATTGAAGACATTTAATATAGTGACTAACAAAATACNCTTTGCTTATCTCTATTTCAATGTTTCAGCTTTAAATTATTGAAATTAATATTGTCTAATATTGTTTAAACCCGCTTCGGTGGCCGCGTAGTCCAACGCGCTACTCTCTCAGTATAATAGACTGCCAAAGACGTGGGGATTGGGGTTCGATCCCTGTTGGGTGCACTGAGGCGGGTTTTCCTAAATTATTTTCCACTCTCCCTGCACGCAAATGTGGGTGCACTTACTCTAAATTAAACCTTCCTAATCCATAACACATGAGAGTAATTAGTACATTGGCGTATAACGTGAACGGGTAGTAAGATGTGGCGCTAAAAACAATTTCTAGGATACTCGCTTCAAAACAATTATATAAATTTTTCTTCTTTAAAATTTAGTCATTATTATAATCTGTAGAGTTTTATTTTAGCTCTTCATAGTATTTAACAAGTTTCTATTTTTAAATACTCGTTTAAAACGTAAATAAGAGATGGCACACCTGACTATTTTAAAATCCAGCTGGTCCACAATTGGCACACTTGTCGGAAAAGTTTCGCCATTCCTGTCTTAAACCATGCGGCCACCGAAGTGGCTAGTAGTAGTTTAGTTAAAAAAAATATTTTTTTTTAGATTAATGATAAATTTTTTTAAATCCTTCTCTCTGAAGTTTTAAAGGTAGTGAAACTTATTTCTCACTAACATGAACGGTATTTTCTTGACAATACTAAAACTAATGATAATGCATTTCTGGTCAATCCATTCTGTGTGTATACTGTAATTATTATTGTTGGTGGTATATTTAGAGGAAGTGTTCATGTATTTGCATAGAGTGAGAAAGTCTACCCATTTAGGAAAGAAACACATCGGTACACCTTGACAATACCTGCCTTGGTGAGCACAGAGTACGAATATCAAAATTACTATTTCTTAAGCACCGCGTCTTACTGCCCGTTCGGGTTATACGCTTATGTACTAATTATTCTGATGGTTTTAGGGATCACGAAGGCTATATTTAGATTAAGTGTACCCGCATTTGCATTGAGGTAGAGTAGAAAACCATTTTGGAAAAACCTCCCTCAGTACACTAGGCCGAGTTTCGAACCTTGGTCTCTCCGTCATTGGCAGCCTAGTCTACTGCAAGAGTAGCGCGTTAGACCACGTGGTTACCAAAGCGGGTATCAAGCTTATTTATTCTGGTTTGGTGGTGGCGTTATGGACGGGGCTTGATTCCAGGTCGGATATATTGAGGGTGGTTTTTCTTAAAAAAAATTTCCACTTTCCACGCAAATTCGCGTACACTTCCTATAAATGTGACCTAAATCATCCCTAACACATTTGCGAGATTGGTACAGGTGAGTGAGTATAACCCGAACGGATTAGTGAGACGCGATGGAAAAAAAAATTACACCCATCCAGGATTCAAACTCAGTCATCGGTAAACCAAACTAGATAACACTACGCCTTTGTTAGTCACATTCACCGGTAAGCGTAGTGACAGAGTGATGCGATGTCGACAACAGGGGCGTCGCGCAAAATATATTGAGAGAAAGAGGTATCCCCCCACCCAAACCCCCCTCCCCTGACCACTCAAGCGCGTCCCTATGTCCTACAGGTGTCCGTCCCTCAGTGCGCGCGACACCGTCTCCTGCTATTGACGGGTCCCATTCTACGTTTTATCGTACCTGCGTGCGGAAAATGTGCGTACGTGCGTGCTTCAGGGCCGCCCGTCACGGCTTTCCTTCTAGTATTCGGGCCTAGGTCAACTTCAACATCCTCTGTGGCGGAATAGGAAAAAAAACACAAGAGCCTTGGAAATAATTAATGTATTTATATATATTTGTTATAAAGTGTTAGCGTTTCGATGCAAATACGTTATGTAATAGTCGCGCGTTCGCACTCGTCTCTCTTGTGCTGTAAAGAAGGGAAAGGGGAGAGGGGGGGGGGAGGGGCGGCTTACTTAATGTGGGCCAGAGTTCATTGGGCGCTGTTTTCGAGGACGCTTCTGTTTGTGCTGCGAGCTTTCGATTGTGTGAAGGTCGGTCGGTACGTTCCTTTTTGTCCCGGAACGATGAAAGATGTTGTTTTTTTTTTAAATTAAATAACGTTCAAATAAATCGGAAGTTTTGTTTATTCATTAGTATTTTGTTTTAAATTCTTTAAATGATGTAAGTATTCAAGGTGAATAGTAAAAAAAAGTAAAGAGTGATGTATTTAAAAAATAAATAACCTCTATCATAAAAAGTAGTTTATTCGTGGACAATTTTTTACCTCGATAATATTATGAATATTCACGTTTAAATATGCTCCCGAATTCAAAATGTCTGTTTCTACAGGGGGCTGCACTAGGACTGGTTTTATGGATTTATTTCAAACTTTAGATATTGTTGATATATGGTCCAACCCCGTGGATTTAAAAAAAATAGTTGATCATAGCCCTCAAATTACTAATTTTTGTAAATTCTATTCCGGAATTGGCACTAACGATTTAGTTTAAAATGGGTTTCTGGAAATTTTTAAATAATCAATCAGAATATATTTGACTATTAAAAATATACATAATTTTAAGGTAGTTTACAAATCACTATTTTTTGAAAATTTAAACTCTCAAAAAAAATTGTTGGAACATTTTTGTTTACTATTAGTTTACAAAGGTATGCCGTTATAATGTTTAGTTGCGTATTTCTTTTATAGCATTGCCAAATTCACTTATTTAGCCTACACTTTGGAAAGTTTTGCGCATTTTAAACTATATTATGTAAATTAAGAATAACATTAGTGTTATCTTTTCAAGTAGCTTATATTAGAAATAAGTTTAAAACAATTATTTAGTGAAAGTGTCAGTCGTATTTATTTCATTTAAATCTTGTAGCGAACTTTGTACATGATAAGCGAGTTTAAGGAACTCTATATGAATAATTATCTAAACTTATCTTTAGTTTGAAAGTTAATATTTCAAGCACAGAACATGTAACATGGTAAACAAATCGTGTCACAATTTGACTTAAGTTTTTGATTATATTTTGTTGCTTTATCAGGAATTCTATATTTTGAGCGTGATTATTAATATTTTAAAGATGCCAGATTATATTGTCATCCTCGTAAAGACGTAAACTATATACATATTTTAAATATAACACATACTCCAAATGCTATGCCCATAATAATTTGTATAACATAAGTTTTGATGAAATACAGACCCAAACAAAAGTATTAAATTCTTTCACACTGCCTGGGATCGGACGAAATACTTCAACTCTCAATTAGATCAAGTTTTGGGGACGTGGCTGAAGAGATTTTCTTGATTTATTTGAATGTTTATATGATATGAAATTAGTTGTGAAAGTAAAAAGGAGGCAGAAGGGGAGGTGATAATACTATAGATTTTTTTGATGTCTATGTTATTAATCTTTTATTTTTAATTTTAATTCAGAGAGACTGCATGATTAAAACGCTTTAGGTATAAAATATTTAATAAAATAGACGAGAAATGACTGACAAAATTATACAGCTTGTTGCGTAGCAATTTAAATTTTACCATACCACTTGGATAAATTTACAAAATTATCAAAATATTAAAAGTAAGAAAAATTGTTGGATTTTTTTAAATAAACAATTTTTTTTTTGTAAAATCTCATAACTTGATTTTTTATTTTCACATTTCAATAATTTTGTATAGGGCCTACACCTAACAAATTGATGTGATGCACTTTAAATAGTTGAATAACAAGCTATATATTTTTGTCAGCTATTCACACCCCCCATCCTGTGTCACTATCCGTTCGGGTTGTACGCATATATCCCTGCCCCTAGCAAGACCACGACGTCTCAAAAAGGTTACACTGCAATAAATGATAAAGTAAGTTGAAAACAATAATTTTAAATACTTGAAGGTTTTTGGTCACCCTAGTTTATAAATTAATGTAGGCTTGATATACATGCAATTATTTCAAAACAACTACGAGTAGTTTAAAAGATATATTTATACAGGTAAACCCTTCCCTTGCGAAACTTTCGTACATTCAACTCCGCCCCCCCCCTCAAAAATATATTTTTTTGTCTTTTGTTAGGTTGTGAAAATTAAATACTCAGCGAAGTGTATTCACTAAATAGTAAAAAGAGTTTATTTTCGGTAATTGATACAAAAATATTGTTAGACTTTCCTTTTAACTTAAATTTTAAACAAACAGTGTGTTTTAACCTAAACTGAGTATGCTATGTCAGAAGTTGGTAAAAAAAAATCCTATTCACTGAATCAACCTCAGTACACCCTACTGGAATTCGAACCCTGACTTCCTCTTCTCCGGCAAACCAAACTACATGATCTATTGTCATTTAGAGCGCGTGCGATGCGGCTCGTTTATTATCTAATTTATCTCTTTAACACAATGTTTACCAAATTATAACTACATCACTAATATAAAATCTTAAGAGGGATGAACACAAGTAACAGGTTAATTATTTCAAGAGTGATATTTTTTTTATCACCGCGTCTTACTACCTGTTCAGGCTCTACGTATCGATGATAATTACTATGATGGAGTAAGTGTGAGGAAGGAAGCATTTTAGAGATTATATACCCGCATTCGAGTGGAAGTAAAGTAGAAAACTATTTAGAAAAAAATCACCCTCAGTAGCCCGATTAGGATTCGAACCTTGATCTCTTCGTTTTCATCAGACCAGTCTATTAGCCATAGACTATTCGGCTACTTGAAAATCACAACTAGATTGATATTATTAGTCTACTTATTGCTCTTCTAAAAAATTAAAAAATAAACCATTTTCAACAATTTACACGTATTCTGTACGAGCTAATTAAAAACAGTTTTTTATCCGTTATCAATAAGTTTTATCGGTAAAAAAAAAGTGTTTTTCCACCCAAAACAAACATATGGTCGAAGTGTCCTTGAAGCTACAAACCTGTTCATAAACTCCTTATTCCCCGGAGGTGTGTAGATTGTTTACATGAGAACGATACATTATTGGTTAATTTACGTCAAGATGTTCCTCTCAGGAAATCTTTGTTTGACAAATATTTGCCTCTTCTCTGGTACATGGTGTGTGTTTATCACACTATTTCTTTCTTCTTTTCTGCACAACACTTTACACCCGCCGAATGATGTGTGTTATCTAAACGTTTGCCTCTCTTTGAATACAAATGACGTGTAGCCCCACTGTAAATTATACAATACTATTTACACGTACAGTTCGTCTCTGATGTATACGGTCGAACTTTATTGCCGAGTTCCATAAACATTTGTGCAGAAACATTTTTTGCGATTGTGGACGCTTGCTTACTATGCCATTCCATCTTTCTGTGGTGGTCTTCCGGAAACTTGTGTTTNAGACGTAAATACATTACAATACATTATCTTGGTCTTTCCACTGCGATAAAGAGAGAAAACTTCACCAAGGTGGAAGTGTGGGGGCCGCGAGAGGAAAAAATCAATTTTTTTCACAGTTTTTGTTATTAAAATATTTTTCTGGACAAAATAAATCAAATATTTCTCCGTTATAAATATAGAATTTAATTTTCTTCACGTGGTGATATCAACAGTTGTTGAATATCTGTCATGAGCATAGCGGTATTAGATGACAAACTTTTTAAATGAAGAGGAAAAGTCACCCGCCTCGGTGGCGTAGTTGGCTAACGCGCTAGTCGTGTTGAGCTCGGCCGCCGAGGACGGGGAGATCGAGGTTCGAATCTCGGTCGGGTGAACTGGGGGTGGCTTTTCCTAAATGGTTTTCCCCTCTTCCTCCACGCAAGTGCGGGTTCACTTCCTTTAAGTTCAACCCTTCCAATTCCTAATCCATTAGCGTAATTAGTACTTAAGCGTATAACCCGAACGGGTAGTAAGACGCGGTGCTAAATAATAATAAATAAATAAGAGTGAAAGTCGTCACTAAATTCCAGGACATCTTTGACAAATATTCAACAACTGGTAATATCTCCATGTGAAGAAAATAAACTCTTATTTTTTGAGTGAAGAAATAGTTTATTTATTTTGACCAAAAAAAATTGCCCAAAAAACTGCATAAACGCTGACCTTTTCTCGCGTCCCCTACATCCCCACCTTAATTATTCTTAAGGCGTTTTGCTTTGAGATCTCTTTAATCAGCGTTACGTGCTTTACTATCCATCCGGACTACGAATATTTACTCTAATTATTTAGGTGAGAGATGACATTATCTGCCTTTAAAGATTAATCTATTGATTATCACTCTTGTAAGATAGACGACCTCATTATGACTGCGTCATAACATCTGCTACATCCTTTGTCAATTATTGATCGGTTTACTTATCACTTTTTAAAGATATATTTGAGCAAATATTATTGACTTATTCATAAAGGTTTTTGTTGATGTAATCTTCTCAATACATAATCTTTTCAATTTATCAAAACTATCTTATCCTATGAAACGCACATAAAGTTTTCATCTAAAATCTCAATCGTTCTGTCTACACGTGACATGAAGGTGACATTTTAAAATGTTATGACACTTTCTCGGGCCTAGAATATTAAGTTAGAGTTTTGAACAGTTAAGTTGAAACTTTCATGTTTGTGTGCGGGAGTAATAAAAGATTACTAAGGGAATTCTTGAAAAGTTGTTTTCGCTTCAACTTAAAAACGTCCTTCCAGGAATCATTTCAAACTTTCGAATTTCTCTGGATTTTATCGGGTATGATGACGAAACAAAGGCTGATTTTGCTAACAAATGATATCTTTAAGTTTTAACTAGTTATTCACCATCACATTTTGGTTTCTTGAGAAAGTGTTTTTTGTTATTTTGCAACAGCAGCTCCCAGCAAATAATTTGTTTTTACAGACTTTTAAAATTAATTGAAAGGAACGCCTAAGAATAAGTTATAAAGAGGTTTAAATGAATAAAGAAAATCAGGTACATACTTATAAAGTAAAACTAGAAAGCATATATGATTACTTAGGTTATATGGTGAATTGAAGCAAACCTTAAAAATATAGATCATAAAGAGTTTAAATAAAAATTGTCAGAGAATAAATATAACATATCATTTTGTAAGACACATATTGAATAAAGTATTTTAAAAATTGATAATAGAATCAGTTATATTTTGTGAGAGTGAAAATGGAGTAAATATAAAACAGGACAATTGAATGGGTTAAAATACATTAAACATATTAAAATTATAACAAAAGTAACAAATACATTGATATTAAAGATTACAGGTTAAAGAATTAAAAACATATAAAAAAATATTAGATTGGCGAATAACTGAATAAGACATTGTAATAGTAAACTAAGGTTTTCGAGAAAGAAAACTTTGATATAAGTGACAGGGAATTATTACATACATTTAGTTGTTAGAGGTTAATAAACATATAAAGAAGGATAAGATTATAAAAGATTAATTGTTAATTGAAAAGTTGATTTGACGTTCCTTAACTGAATTTAGTTCCATTCCTTAAGTCTTGAACGCCAAAAGGCAGGTTGACTTGACTACATGTTTCAACGTACAAAACGCCATCTTCATGTCTCGAAAAATTAGGGTCAGATGTTCTCCCTGTCACGCCAAAAGTCACTTTTCATATCACTAATCATATATGCTTTCTAATTTTACTTTATAAGTATGTACCTGATTTTCTTTATTCATTTAAACCTCTTTATAACTTATTCTTAGGCGTTCCTTTCAATTAATTAATATCATAACTCTCCTTACTAAATCACTATGAATTTAATTAAGACTTTTAAAAGGTAAAATTTCAGGTATATACTTGTATTCTATTGTTTTTTAAAAAGAAAAATTTGTTTGATTTAGTGTGAAATTGTACCACTATAATTGTAATGAGTTGCGGTGTTTGTTTTTGTGTGTTACATTTATGAGTACACGCCAGGAAGAACAGTATCTAACATGCCCAAAAGTTATTAGATCTACTTTCACATATCCATACGTCAAGTCATGTGATGTGCAGATGTTACATTTGATATATATTATAAATATCTCTAAATAACATTATTATCGTAGAATCTCAACAATGACTTCATGAAGTTCTACAAACTAGTAAATTTTGATTCATATTCAAACCATTTAATTAAATCAACTCTTACCTACCTTACCGAATAGTCTAAGGCGTCACTCTCGCAATAGACTAGACTGCCGGTTATAAGGAGATCAGGGTTGGGTGTACTAAGGGTGGTTTTTCCTATCCACTCTCTCCACTCAAATATGGGTACATTTAATCTAAACTCAATCTTTCTCATCCCCAGCACATCAGCGTATTTAGTTGATATGCGTACAACCCGAACGGATAGTAAAACGCGTTGCTAAAATAAATCAATTACTATCTAAATAACATAAGAATAATATTTATTTTTTAGATGTCCTTTCATAAACAAGATGATCCATGTAAGACCTACCTCGTTGGACAGGAGACACAAAAACAATCAAAAAAGTGTCCTATTTGACCTTGTTTCCGAGATACAGCCATGTGTGTACTCCAGTAATGTGGAGCTGTTTAACAACATAGGAATAGATCAAAATGGCTGGCTTTGGGCTCTAAACAAGCCTGCAGTCTTCGTATCGTTGAATGCCTCAATGTTGCTCTTGTCAAGAGAACGAACAGGAATAACCAATAGGACAAACCTAGTCAACAGGTCGAGAGATGTCTAGTATGGTATACAAACAGTTTAGTGGAATCACTGGAAGGTAGAATTTAGAGGAAATTTGCACTCATTTGCGTGAAAGGAGAGTGGAAAATAATTTAGATTAACACACTTTTGTACATTCGGCTGAGACTTGAACCCTGACCTTCACGTAACTTCCATACCAAACGAAACTAATGGCTTTGTCAGCACGCCCACCGGTGCGTGTCTGTTGTTCTTTTAAGTAGCATGTAATGGCTTGAACGCCTCTTTGGACTAGTGGTTAGAGTTTCTGTCTACAGATCCAGAGGTCCCAGGTTTGATCCCTGGTGCTTCCAGAGTTTCAGTGAAGTAGTGGGTCTGGAACGTGGTCGACTCAGCCTCGTGAGGAATGAGGAGCTACTTGAATAAATAAGTAGCAGCTCCAGTCTAGAAAACTGAGATTAGCGACCAAAGGGTGCGTTATGCTGACCACATTACACCCTATATCCGTAAAAGCTAGTAAATGATATTATCTTTGGCAACAGACGGTGACCGGTTGTTTGATTTGGCTTGATTACGGGCTGACGCCATGGAGTTTTTTTATGTAAGGAATTAGAAAATTACTCTTTCTTCTAATTTTCAAGTTCAAGGTCATCATGTGATGAGAATAATTATATTTGTAATATTTTTTATGATAATCTTCAAATTATGTAATGGACCTAGAACAAAAGTATTTTCTGTTAAATAAATAAATAATTAATGAATTAAAATAACTATTCAGAGTTATTTATAACTTTTAACTATTAACTGATTATAACACATTAAAAATTTTAGTGTCTAGGAACGTAGTTTAGAGGAAGGGCAACCGCAGTGGCAAGTGTAGAGTGTGATAAACCACAATAATGAATCGCCTCCATGTTTGTCCGACCAAATGCAACGACGTAAACACTTTAGATCTCACCAGAGGTAGCTTTAATTATTACTTAGTTTTAATGATGGCTAAGTTCCTAATATTTACTTATCCTGAATATATTAGTTAGGTTTTCATTTCCAAATTGCAAATATAACTAATCCAAACTAGAGATAAATAAAATGATAGAATATTAGGAAAATGGTAGAGCACAAATAAAAGTAACAACACTGACACATATTTACACACACTTCAATATTTCGATGCTATTGTAGCATCTTCCTCAGGAAGCAATAGCATCGAAATATTGAAGTGTGTGTAAATATGTGTCAGTGTTGTTACTTTTATTTGTGCTCTACCATTTTCCTAATATTCTATCATTTTATTTATCACTAAATGTTTTTGCTCAATGCACTTTTTTCATATATAATAATCCAAACTAGAGTAAGAGTTTGGTAGAAGGAAACATTTTTGAAAATACAAACATATTTTCCGTGATCAACATTGATAACATTTTATTATATTATTAGTGTTGTTTTATATGCATTTATAATATATATATCACACGCTTCGGTGGTTGCATGGTCTAACGCGCTACTTTCGAAGTAAACTGGATTGTCGATTACGGGGAGATTGAGATTCGAATCTCTATCAGGTATACTGGGGGGTAGTTTTTACAAAAAATGTTTTTCACACTCCCTCCACGCAAATGTGGCTACATTTCATATAAATATAACCTTCCTAAACCATAAAACCATTAGTGTAATAATACTACTATAAAACCACATGGCTGACTCACTCACTCGCTGACATTAATGTTTACACACTTTCAGATGAGATAGAAACTTGAAATTTGGCAAACTTGTAGCTTCTAGCCAGTAACCGACGGTAAAATTCCAAAAAGTTAAAAAAAAATCATTTTTAACCCCCGAAAAAAATTCAAATTGGTGGAGCAACTTTAAGTCGGTGTGGTATATACAATATAATACCGGTAACTTTTAAGTTGTTACGTTCAAAACAACGCTGGAATTACATTAGTTTACATCCACTTGAAAAGAAAACTCACTGGGGGTTTGGGGGCGGAACCCCCAACGAGCAAAGCGAGTTAGTATATAAGCGTGTAAACCAAACGGCTAGTAAGAAGCGGTGCTTAAAAAAGAAATATATATGCATACTTTATATCAAAAGTGTCAGTTGATATCACATGAATGGACGTATAGACACGGGAAAGTAGATTTAGTAAAATTACAAATTATAGAACCGCGTCCTACTACTCTTTCGGGTTATACACTTAAGTACTAATTACACTAATAGGTTAGGAATTAGGAAGGTTAAATTTAGATTAAGTGAACCCACATTTTTGTGGAGGGAGATTGGAAAACAATTTAGAAAAAAACCTCAATTCACCCTATCGAGGTTCGAACCTCGATCTCCCCGTCCTCAACAGTCTATCTCAACACGAAACTAGCACGTTAGCTAACTACAACATCAAGACGGGTTAGCTTTAGTAGCTTTTCTAACGGTCAGATAAGGTTCTTCCTATGAACATCGGACTGTACATCCTCTTGTAGAATCCGACATTAAACTAACTATTGATATGTAAATCACCTATTTTAAAATTAAATAAAACATTTACTAACCTTATATATAAATATTAGTTTTTTACCCATTGCGTTTTACTTCCGTCAAGGCTAAACGCATTTAATTACGTTAATAGGTTATGAGGTAAGTTTAGTGAGAAACCATTCCGGAATAAATTACCCTCACTGCACATGACCGGGATTTGAAGCCTGACCTCCCCATCACCATCAAACTAGGTTAGACTAGTTTGACGTTTAGTCTAATGCCCGACGTTGTGGGCAACACAATGTTAAAAACTAACAGCTCACACTCACAGCTTAAAACCAGGAACATTGATGTAACTTGGTATTACGATTATTTTCGCTTGTGTGAGTATTTAGAAATCAACCTTTAACATGAAAGTGATATTTCAGGACGAGTAGCCAAATGGGGGCCTAAATATCCGAGGCATGGATAAAACTTTAAGAAATATATCCCACTGGAGCTCGCCGATTGTTGTAAAATGTTCGCTTAACTTTGGTATAGAAATGGCGATGCATCGAGCATTGGGAATGATACGAATAAGTGTTTGTTAAGTGTGTTTTTAAAAAAAGTGGAATACAACCAGATACTTTTGGCTCAAGTGACTAGTGTAATCTACGAGTGAAGTGTTGGGAGGGAATGTGTTGTGCCGTGGATGGTGAATGTGGCGAAAACACCGCGATCATGGCCAACTATTTCCGTTGGATGAAGAACAAAGGTGTCGGCAGTAGTGCAGGCAAGAATGAGGACTTGATATTCCAGAAACCTCGCAGCCGCTCATTGGACGCCAGGGCTCTGGAGAACTCCGGCATACGCCTGTTCCAGCAAAACGTATGTAAACTGCACCCTTCAATGTGTACCCCTTCCCCCAGCCCTTTTGGGGGCACACGACACGTTCAAAAGAAAGTGAAATGTTGGTCCAAAAATACTTACATGTCTCTGGGATGTTATTAGTTTGTATTCATGTATTTTTCATTTTCTCATATAGATTTTTTTTTCCATTTATTTGAGGAATATAACTTGCACTTTCTGAACCGACTGATTATATCAGCACACGACTTATAAACTAACGTAGCTCTAGAACAGACACAACAACCAGCGCCCGACCGTTAATTCATCATTATGAAAGGGGAAACCCACCTGCCTTTAACCTAGTATTTTTTCTTCCATTAAAATAAAAAAAATTGAGGTATTTAACATGTAATTTCTGAACCGACTGATTATTATCATCATTTGACTTGTAAACTAACTTAAATCCAGCCCACCCACAACATCCAGCCCCCCTGCCATTTTATCTTAGTAGACAAGACACGCTACTGACAGAGCTCAAGTTTCAGACTTTCTCATATAGAGAAAGTAGGTTGTTTTATTCGTGAAAATGGTTTGTTTTAAGTTTATGTTTGTTATGACGTTTGATGTGGCCCCGAACTAAAACAAGTTTATTTTACAATAACATTTACAATAACATTTACAATTACATTTACAATTGAAGGGAAAAGGGGGGGAAGTCTCAATACACATATTTTCCATAAACAAAACTTTTATATCTCAGCCCCCTTAAGAACCCCAACAGATACATTTTTTAAATTAATTTAAATATGACAGATATCTCTTTTAATCATAATCTAAAGTGCATTATAAAGGTATCATGATTTTCTAACAGATGGCACCACTAGCTCGATACGAGTTAAAATTGGACTTAGACCATTGTACCCTTCAATTACAACTGGAAGGTAGAAAGAAACGTTAAAAATAAAGTACATTTTTCATGCGATCAACATTGATTGCGTTTGACGACATTATTAATATTATTTTATAAGTGTTAGTACTAAATATATAAAATGTCAGTTGCAAATCACATTAGTTATATGGATATATTGTTTAATTAGTTCTAAGAAACATGTTGTAACTCTCAGATACGGTGTTTTCAATCGTGTTCTTATTATATGTTTAAAGTTGATGGATACATAATTATATAAATGGGTATTGATAAGAAACATGGATAGATTATCTGGTAAAACAAAGCTCACCAAGCCAAAAGGCCAATAGTTTAAACCAGGTATTTTAAAAGGCGGAATGCCGCGAAAGTATGGGTGGTTTTGTACAAATCAGCAGGTGTTGTCACACATCCATCTCTCATGACTTCTAAAACGTGAGTAGCAATGATTGATTCACCGCCGAACTTGTTGACTGAGAAAAGGCGACTGTGTGGGGGAGCTACTTGCAATCCTCGCGGCCCTCTATGAAGGGTAAAATCAATCGGGTGCTATAGCCCGGGCAAATTTTATCCTCTAAAAATAATTGTGCCAGGATTTCGTGTTCGAAAAATTCCCTTCCTGGGTTAATAAATAATTTTGTGACCAGGGAAACGCGGTTGTTTTTTTGTTGTTTTTTGTCTCGTCGCTAATTTCAGCTTATTCTACTATCTAAATTTAAAATAAAGGTTTATGTTCCCTCAGACTTGATTCTTAATAATTACCATCCATCTCCATACTTGGTTTATTTTTTCGGTTTAAGGGTGGACTTTAGGGACGGGGG
>CABFWO010001190.1:0-99462 GCA_902155825.1 Timema genevievae
ATCTTTTTTATTTCATTATTTTGTAACCCCCTTTTCCCCAAATCTCCCTTCGTAAGGGATAGTAAGACAAAGGAGAGAGAAAGTCTATGTGGTGCACCATACCATTTATTTAACATTATCTTGGAAGCTATAATAGACAAAATGATAACGTCAGTGTGATTTTGTAGTAACATTTATTTGAAAATATGTCATTATTTATAATTTTAAGGTCATTTTATAGGTCTTTGTTTTTATTAATTTTAGGTCATCAAAATCCGGGCCGTGCTCATAATATTTGCTAGCTACGCTAATGTGTTAAGTTTGAGAAAGGATGGATTTAAAGAAAGTGCACCTGCCCTCTTTTGCAGAGTGGAAAACCATTTAGGAAATCCATCCTCAGTACAACTGATTGGATTTTAAAGCTCGATCTTCTTGTCATAGTAATCCAAGTCTATTAGTGAGAGTGATACCTTAAACTTTGACCATTCAACCACTGAAGTTGTTAAAATAATATGAACACTACTATTTTATTCTGATGTGCGTTGTCAGCTTTTCAAATCCATCTTAAACTAATTTTTAAACCAAAATTGAAGGAGAAATTAAAGCATGACCGTAAGGGATGAAGGTGGTTAAGGGGTTTATAATTATCACTAATGATTTCAAATTCTGCTTTATCCTATTCTTTTGCTCATTTGCTCAATTTACAACATTATTTCCAAATCTAAATTACAATTTTTTAATCGATTGAATTTCATGTGAAACAGATATATCAAATAATTTTGTCAACATTCAACGTAATGCACTGCCTGCAAAGAGTGACGTAATTCTATTCGCTGTTGTTATTTGCAAGGCTGGTGCATGCGCCCTTTAAGGTGGGGATATAGGCCGTAAGGGACGCGAGAAAAGGTAGTGTGTATGCAGCTTTTTATAACCTTTTTTGTCAAAATAAATCAAATATCTCTTCAGTAAAAACATATGAGTATAATTTTCTTCACAAGGTGCTATCAACAGTTGTTGAATATATGTATGTGTCTTGGAACTTATTAACAACTTTTTCTCTTAATTTAAAGTTAGTCATTTAATGCCGCTATGCTCATGACAGATACAACAGTTGATATCACCTAGTGAAGAAAATTATACTCGTATGTTTTTGCTGAAGCAAAGATTATTTTACTCGCTTTTGTGGCCACATGGTCTAAGGCGCTACTCTCGCAATAGACTAGACTGCCGATGACGGATAAATCGAGGTTAGAATCTCGGTTGGGTATACTGAGGGTGGTTTTTACGAAATGGTTTTCCACTCTCCCTTCACCAAAATGGGGGTAAACTTTCTATAACTATAACGTTCCTAACAGTTTATAGCCCGAATGAGCACTAAACGCTGTGGTTAAAAAAAAACTTCCCAATTCCTAAAACCATTAGGGTAATTAGTACATAAACGCATAAACCAGTCGTTGCCAAGAAAAATATATTTTATTTTTTTGATTTGGCCAAAAAAAAATTTTGCTATAAAAACTGTAAAAATACTGATCTTTACTTGCGTTCCCTACATCGCCATCTTTAATGGTCTCCTTCTAGATTAAAATAATTTTTAGTTGATGTATTAAAGTCGACGATCCAATAATGTGAAACTAGATTTACCCATTTTTCAGCAAATATGCACACTGAGAAGTGTTAGCCTGTATCTATCGAGATTTTGGCATATGTGGTACATTTGAGATAAAAACCTACTCCTACGGTGTATGTATATATTGGTTGTAAAATAAATTGAGTAGAGTCACTTTTAAAATATCGAACACATTTAATTGTATTTACCTCTTGTAGAATTCCTTGTTCAAAATAATTAGGCACAATAGAAGTACCTTGGTCGGAACTTGAACCTGTGAAGATTTCCTATCACTTATTATATCACGTTTCCGACTAAAAAGATTACTTGAAATCTCAATCAAGTAAGAGTGAGGTCATAGGTGAAAACAAGAGAAAGATTTTCATATCACTGCATTTTACCCGTTTGTATTGGTTTCTCCTGCATTTGCTGTTCATTGGTGGGGGAAGACTCGAAGGAAAGAAGGGGTAGGGTAGGGGATATACTACTCCCCTCTCTTCCAGCCTCGTCGGGGTTCTTAGCGACTTCACCAACCTTCACACTCCAAGTATTTGACTATTTTCATCGTCTACGCTTGTGGCGTTTTGAATGTTCGCCACGGTAGCACAGTTTAGATGTAACAGACTTGTACAAGGAGATGTAGAATAGTTCTTAATAGTGTAATAAATTGGCCGAAAGAGTGTAGGCTCTACTTAACTCGAATTCTGTACGTGAAAATACTAAATGTGTCGTCAATGGTGACCGGAAGGAAGTGCTTATTGGTTTGGAAGTGTCAACTTAACTCGGTGGGGGATCGCATTTTTTTGGTAATGAGCGAGTACTGATGATCAGCAGACAGTGGATCATCCGTCAGGTAGGAAGCAGACACTCAACTAGTTTAGCCAGGCGTATGACACTACCTTTTCCTTCGTCCTGTCCTATAGTGTTATCGTCGTCATTTAACTTAGAACGTCTTAGACGAGTGAGTGAAAGTTACTAGAGTTAGACGAAAATTGTTTGAATACAAACATTTAAGAGTATCATATTTTTTGTATCAGCTGTATTTTGTCAAACTTTCAGTGTACTCTCGTTTTATAATATAACTTTAATTTGGTTGAAATATCTCTTGGATTTCACAACCAATTTTAAGCCATCTAATATAATCTGACAGTTCCATTCTTCAAGCGTCAATAAAAATTTGAGAGTCTCAGTTTTGACATATTTTTGAAATCATACCAATTATGCGCCACTTAGTTCGTGCAGTTTCTGTTTGATATACATTTTTTTTAATATTTAATTTTCACTTATAAAATGTTTTCGAGAGGTGAAATAAAGTGGCCTCTTGGGTTATATTTGATCCTAGTTTGATTAGTTCGCAGTCTAGTGTTAACTGGATTACGATCTGATAACAAGCTTGATATTAACAGTAGCACGTACCTGCCAGTTTTATTACTCACACAATGCTTGACTTTGGTTTTACTAGTTTGGAAACGACCAACACTTAAACTCTTTTTTACAATGAAGTCCGACGTAACCATTAATTTGACTGTTTTTTTATGTCGTCTTGAAATTAGATCTGGGTCGTTAAAATCCTCTGTACATATTTAGCCGCGTTGATAGTGCACCAGACTTTGACTTAATCCATTGCTGTTTATAATAGAGGAAGAGATTAACATTTTCCGGGAAATTTTGAATAGAAAATTTTCTGCAGTGGCGGCTTATGATGGAGGGGTTAATTAGTGTGTTAAGGGACGAGTGTGATGATAAAAAGAAGGGCTGGATAAGGAGCATAATGGAGAGTGAGGGACAAATTATGTTGTAAAATACTTACTCGTGCAAACCTTAAAATTATTTTAGTTAACATATTGTTGATAAGTATATTGAAAACGGGTATACAAAGGCTTGAATTCATCCGTTTCTTTACTACCTCTTCCTCCAGTAATAATAATAATAATAATATAATATAATAATAATAATATAATAATAATATAAATTATCCAAAACTTAACATTTTTGTCTCGCATATTTGAGTGGAGGTAACATTTCTTCCTTTCATTCTAATGTAATTCTGCTGTAGTTACTTTCAACCTCCTATTAAGTATTGTACTAGCCCGAAAATCTTTATTAGCCAGTTCAAGAGCGTAGGCTTCTTTTACTATTAGCCTGACAGATTACACAATAACCCTTTATTACAAGCTGCACCATAATGGAACCCTGTAAGGTAAGCTTGGGATCTCTCAGGGTAAAAGAAGGGTACAAACGAATTTTGAATTATTTTTAGAATTATTTTTATGAACGCACTTTTGTACACACTCAATTATTTAACTTTCGTTCTAAAGTATACTTTGTTTGGGACCTTTATTAATATTTGTATTGTTATCAAAACAACTTTAATGTATTTATGGAAGTCTTTTGAAATTTAACTTATAAATGACATTTTCTAAAAGTATTATAATATTTATATTTTATAAAGCAATGAGAATGTTACAGAAGGGTCTCAGCAATGTATATTTTTGAACAAACGTTTGTCAATTGAGAGAGTAAAGAAATAGGGGTTTTCCCCGAAAAATAAAAATTAAAAAAAAAACAATCATTAGGTTTAACAACGTCATAATTATGTGATTCTGTCAGAAGCTAAACTAAAAGTAAAATTCTGATGTGACCTTGTTTAGTTTAAACATTGCACTTGAAATACCCTCTGTAAATCCACTAATATTACACTCTCAGATAACAGAGGAGTGGATTCGAGTTGTTAAATGATGACGTGTTGAGTTGCGTAAGTAATATTGACACCGTCGGAGTTGGGTGAGTACTAAGCATACTTCATTCAGATCTGGGAGGCCAGGCCTCATGCCGGGATCACGATCAACTTAACGTAACGTTCACTTAAAGTTAAATTAACGTATGTGTGATCACGATTCACGTAACTTAACTTAACAACTCGAGTCAAAACCCGCCTCGGTGGCGTAGTTGGCTAACGCGCCAATCGTGTTGAGCTAGACTGCCGAGGACGGGGAGATCAAGGTTCGAATCTCGGTTGGGTGAACTGGGGGTGGTTTTTCCTAAATGGCTTTCCACTCTCCCTCCACGCAAATGCAGGTTCACTTCCTCTAAATTCAACCTTAACAATTCCTAATCCATTAGTGTAATTAGTACTTGAGCGTATAACCCGAACGGGTAGTAAGACGCGGTGCTAAAATTATATTATTATAACTCGAGTCAAACATCTTCATTCTCGAGTATGATATGTGATTTGTACTAGTTTTACAATGATGATCTGTGAATGTTTACAGTTTTCAATCGATATAATAAATATATAGGTATTACAAAACCTTTTTTGATAAATTTAGCTTTCCTGTTTTAGTTTAATTATTTTGTTTCAATGACTGATCACTAGAACTTACGCTAAAGAGTAAGCATTGGTCATAACACCAACAAATGAGTTACTAAATAGCCCTGTTGACGTCACTCGCATAATGATTGGCTGGTTAGATCATGTGATGCCCTTCAAGTAACGTTCACTTAAAGTAAAAGACCTCCTAGGACATCTCTTTAGTTAAGTTAAATGCAAGTCAACGTTATGTTAACTGCAAGTCAACGTTAAGTTAACTGCATCGGAATCGCCTCCATTTAAACACACGAGTAGGTCTTTTACGTTAAGTTAACTTTAAGTTAACGTTAAGTTGATCGTGATCCCGGCATTAGTCACAGTGAGTAGGCCAGTCTGGTCCGTACACACCTTTGAAAATGTATTCTATTGGTCATCGTCGACACGTTTTACAACTAATATGCATCTTTTAAATTCTTTTTTTTTTTACTCGGTGTGTTTTCATCCCAATTCAAAAACCCACCCCATTCACTAAGGCCGTAGATAGCTGAACGTTTTAAGCGCAAATTTAGATAGGACACAGCCACCCCCAACTGCCGGAGACTAGAAAAAATATAAACAAATAAACGCATTTAGAAGCTGTTTGGATAGTTTTTTTATGGTAGCTTAAGGCAGAGATTTAAACACTTTAAATGCTATATATTTTTCTTTAATTTATAAATTTAAGCACCTTCTCCCTCCGATTATGAAAATTTACATTGAGCCCTTAATAAGTTAAGATATGTCCAATCGGGATGATTTTAGAGCCGATTTAGTGTGTGTGCCTGGAGAAAAGGTAATACCACTCCAGCCTACATAGTCAAAAAATGTAGCCCATTTTACTTTACAAAATTTCATTTTCAACCTGACCAAATATATTGATATATATATTATATCTAAGATAAACAGATAATGTATATTGAAAAGGGTGGCCAATGGCATTGAGGAGGGGCGCAGGGGTTGTTTGTGCTCTTAAGTTGTTGCCCAACTATCTAGACGACCCTGTATATGGCCATATTCAGATAGGAAGACACTTTTTTACGGTTAAAAAAGTTAATAAAATTATTTTTTTACATTCATACGTCAAGTCATACGATCTTTTGATGTCACTTCTGATAAATACTATTTATTTTATTTATTTAGGTTTTTAGCATGCAATTTCTGAACTGACTGATTAAATCGGCACACGAGAATTTCTATGAACGAGAGCGAAAGGGCTTACAATTTTGCCGGGAAATATATTTTCACATACCTTCTAGGGTTCTTTTACATGCCAAAACCAACATGTTGGAACCAACGTCTTTTTTTCCCCTCAGAATGAAGTTTTGTTACAAATTTGTATTGCTCAATAAAAATCCGTTAACTCCGGCTGGGTTTGAACACACTAACATCGACTCTTGAGGCAAGCACCCTATCCCAACACTACCAAGGTTGACGATAGATACTATCATTACCAATAAAAAAATAAAGTAATAATATTAGCGTACCATTGTAATCACAATAAAATTTGTTTGTGTTTGCTAATACAGTTTTTTTCTTCCAAAAACAAATGTAGACTCAATGGCTTTGTTTGGCTACTGGAATTCATATTGATAGTTTGGTGGGTTAATCAAAATTTAGCATTTGGGATAGGTATACAAATATAACTAATCATCACTGGTATACATTACTACACATTAAATTAACAAAACTTTGAATTTACCCTCCACATTATTTATAACTTACTCCAGGTACACTGTTTTCTGTCTCTGTTCATATTTTCTCAAACTGCAAGTCGGGGACCCCCTTTCCCCCTCCTTATATGGATCCTCCATTTAATTCCATTTTCTTTGCAGACTTATTTGACATGTGTATGCGAAACTTTGATTCATAAAGCTTACAGTTGAAAGGTTTTGCTGTTTCCTTATCCCAAAGTCCTACCCCTTTCACTCACTAATACACTTTCTATTACTTTTGTCAACATTTAGACTTATTATACCCACCTTTTTGCCTGGCCAATGTAAAGAATCACAAAATATTTGTAAAGATGTATTTCAAAATAAGAATGGTGGTAGGGACTAGTTTTACATATTTCTTTGTACCTTTATTTTGATATTATTTAGAACACAAATAGTGGTAAAAATGTCAACTTTCTGGTGGGGGGGGGGGTGTAGGAGAAGGGTTGAACTCACAAAATCCCCCGTTGCTACAGCCTTACCATTCTAGTCCAGTAGCAGGAGACGAAAAATGTCTCTTGCTCTGCGAAAGGCCGGGTAGTTTCGATTTTTGGATATGTTTGAGAGTTTTGAGCCTTGGAGCACCGCCGCTTGTACCGCCATATTGACTTTTACTATACTCCATTCACGGTAGGAATTACTCTCTGAAAGGTCTTTTTTCTTACCATTATACTACTATATAATAGATTTCTGGTAGGGAAAAAGGCCTTTCAGAAAACAATTCCTACGCTGAAAAGACTTTAGCTTGTATTTCTTGTTTTTACACCACATTGAGGTTTCATAAAGAAATCTGTAAATAGAATCATTATTTACACCGATTTTCCTTCTGGCATATATCTTTTCTTGCCATCATTTGTGGCATGAACCGGCGTCATGTGGACGGACCCAGGGCCGATTGACCCATCACAAGCATCTCGTCATTAGTGTGTTGTAGCGTGTTGGAATTGCTATGTTCATTTATTTTCAGCCCACCTGTGTTTTTTAAAAAGGTTTTTATTGATGGCACACACAAAGTGGACTGAGAAGATTCATTGACCTCTCTCTACAAAGATTGAGAAGTTTTGCAGAATAATTTCTATCAGTTGTACAATAACAAAACCGCACTTGACACTGCATTACGTGAAATTGTGTTTGAAATTAAAATCTAAGGTTTTGGTTTAGCCGATGTCAAAATAAAAATTAAAATATTACGGCTGCATATAATGGAGAGCTAGTGAAAATTGAGAAAACTGAAAGATCAGGGTGTGATCAGGTGATATTTATATGCCTATTTTGAAGTGGCTCAATGTGAAATTTGCACTATCACAGGCCCTCCAACCTGGATGGGGTAACCTCCGTGTAGACGGGCCTATGAAAATTTACAGGTCAGTCACTGGCGACAGGCAAACTGACGACAGTCGAACCTGCCTATCAACAGGCCTCAAATAAACGAGGAATTAGTACCGGCCACTAGGGTCACGTGACCCTGGAGTAGCGCGCCACTGGCGTGTGGAATTGAACATGTTTAGTTCAAGTAGCCGCGATTATTTTAGTCGCTAGCTGGACATACGAGTGGCAAGTACGCCGTCATACTTAAGACGCTGTCACACTAGGCTACTTGAAGGATACTAGTCGCTTAGTGTGTAACACAGGCTTTACTCTAAATTCCAACTTCCTCTCCCCAGCCCATTACTGAAAATATAAAAAAAAACCAAGCAGTTTTTAATGTGTAAATTTACATTCGTATAATTGTCATATGATTATCCTTTTTGTTTGCGTCTGTTGACGTCTAAAGTCAAACGACTGACTTATAACGTACTGTGTGTGACACATGCACCAAGTAACGCCAATTAAGACTGATTATCTTTGAACAACAAAACACATATTATGATGTAGGCCTAAATGAATCATATAAAACATCCTCATAATGTTTCATTAGATATTAAGAGACATTTCAAGAAATGATCTCCCACTTCGGTGGCCGCATGATCTAAGGCATCACTCTCGCAATAGACTAGACTTCCGATGACAAGGAGATGGGGGTTTTCAAATCTCGGTTGGGTATTGAGGTTGTTTTTCCTATTATTTCTCACGCACGCAAATACTAGTATATTTCTTCTAAATTCAAACTTTTCACCCATAACTTATTAGCATAATTAGTACAATAGATAGTGAGACGCGGTGCTAAAAAAGGTGATTGTGCTAGAAAAAATGACCACCAAAAGGAGGGATCATGGTCTGTGTCTATCTAGATCCTAAACTTATATGCTTAATCTTTTTATTTTTTCTCTATTACAAGTGTGTGTGCATTTCCCTTAAGATTTTCAAAATAATTTACTAAATTTTACTAAATTTCACAAATATTTTTATTTTTCTGCTCCACATCTTACTATCTAACCGAGATGTCCTCATTTAATTACACTCCTAAAGCAAAGGATGAGGATGGTAGAATTTATAGGAATTGCGCCCTAATTTTCTAAGAAGGAATGTGGAAAACCATTTAGGAAAATACAACCTCAGAACACCCATCTGTGATTCGAACCCCGAACTACTCATCCTCAGCATACCTGAATAGTAAAGCTTGACGTTTAGGTCACCTGCCAATATAAACACAACCTGAATGAGAACACTTTAGAAGAAAAAAAACTCCTTAGACCATTATTGATAATAGGATTACAAAATGAGTAAGTATGAGACAAAAGACAAAACTATCGGTGTGCATGTAGATTAAACGCCAAGTTCCTCTATTCAAGAGTTTCTCAAAGTTTAGGTAATGGAGGACGACCAAATAGAAGTCATGTGCACTATGGGAGTAGGTGGCTTTGGTTTTTGGTTGAAAATTATCGAAGAAAAACATTATTTTTAGACAATTCCTTTTTAGGGTTATAAATACAAGAAAAGATGAATTTATTAAATTAAATGTTGAAAAAATATAAACTACATTTTATTATTAAGTGATAGTTAATTGGTTATTTTTAACATTATAAACATCATACTGGTAGCTTTTTATAAATAATGTCTAAGATTTGTTGCCTTAAGGTTAGTAAAGACTTCATTTTATGTGTCTTGTGTCTACCGAGGCAAAATACAGCATGGTATGCATATTTCACATTTAATCTTTTGTAATATTACGTATCTTTCTGGGATCCTGCGGACCACTTGATAGGCCACCGTGGACCATACTTTGAAAAACACTGGTCTAGTCTGTATTGCAAGTGATGGTGAAGTTTGGGGTCAAATTTTAGCTGGGTGTATTAAGGGTGGGTTTTACTAAATGTTTTCTTACGCCACGTGAATATGACTACATTTCCTCTTAACTCCACCTTCACTACCCCTACCTCATCAATGAAATTAAATGCGAATTTACTTGACGGGTAGTAAGGTGAAATGTAAAAACATTATAAAGTTATTTCTACACTAAGTATTATATTTGATACAACTGTGTGGCTACTATTGGTAAACAGCGTTGGCATTCACTTGGTCTTACGTGGTTAGTATCCCCTTGAATATAAGACTAATATTGCAACGCCGCGCTAGTTCATCGAGGTTGCCAATAGCTTCTGATCTCAGCACACCACCTTCCAACATTACAGAAAGCGAGGAAATAAATTATTATGGTAGCATTTAAAAGAGAGAGTGAAGATAAAACTTTTCTCAGTAAGACCTGCAGTGGTTCTCTTCCCTCATCGGTGACATTGTATGAATTACTCCACGGGTTCCTGAGTGGCCCTCATCACCCCATGAACTGAATGTGTCACCAAATCATTGCCCATAATAAGTTATGACTTAGTATGACCAAAACAAGCTGATGTAAAGGTTTTAAAAACTATACTTATTTTCAAATGGTTTCTTCTCGGAAATCTAAAATTCATTTTCTAAACACTAAGGAATATACTAAATTAATATCTGTGCACTAGGGTAATATCTTTACAGCGACTAACTTAACTTAAGCCGACTTACCTAATACTTACCACACACCCAAACTAGCATTAGGAATCAGATATGCAGATACTAATTCAGATTAAGACCATACATAAGAAGAACGATGTATCCATACTAAATTTGGTAAAGAAACTTTACTAAAATAGTAAATTATAGGCCTACTAACATAATATAAAATTATTTCGTATATTCGTTTATATATATGTGTGTGTTTGTGTGTTTTTTTTTTGTTAAAAAGTTTAGTGAACATTCTAAAATTATTAGAAATATTTTTTTAAATGTGAATAAATCTATAAAATGCATAAGGCCTACAGTTAATAATTTCCTTCCAATTTTTTTAAACCTAATAATTTGTTTTACTTGTGTTTGAAAGACGAGACTACTAGAAGCTCTACAGAGCATCCATCTTTACTTAAACCTCGCCTCGGTGGCGTAGTTAGCTAACGCACTAGGTTCGTGATGAGCTAGACTCCCGAGGACGGGGAGATCGAGGTTCGAATCTCGGTCAGATGAACTGGGAATGGTTTTTTCCTAAATGGTTTTCCACTCTCCCACCACGCAAATGCGGATTAACTTCCTATAAATTCAACCTTCCCAATTCCTAACCCATTAGTGTAATTAGTACTTAAGCGTATAACCCGAACGGATAGTAAGACGCAGTGCTAAATTAAATTAAATTAAATCTACTCAAACATTGCTAAAGACCATGCATGACCTTTGCTACTTTCAAACACGGCACAAATTTCATGCTAGCTACTTGTTTTGCTAATAGTCATCATGATAGTTTTTCGTTCACATGGTAGTAGTTTACTTGCACTGACGTCGGTACTTAATTAAGAGCGGAAACATTGACCGTGTATACGTGGCATTATCTCCCAGCCCAAACCACAAACCAGTGTCGTCAAGACCTGTAGTAACGGCTTACGTAACCACACAATCATGTATACCGGCTGCTTTCAACACTAGGAACTTTTATTTTTTGGTAAATATAGTGGTTATTTGTTGACCTAGGGTAATAATACTCTACGTATTTGAAAGGATTCTTCGGTTCCGTTATCTTCAAGTATTCCTAGATGTAAAAGTAGGCTTCCCCGATCACCTTGACCAGTCTGCTCAAATCGTGGGCTAACAGCTGCTTATGTTGGTCAGCATAAGCTCTACAGAAATGTTTCAAATACACATAAATGTATTCAAGCTGTTGTTTCAAAGTTCGATAGGTTTATATCGCTTAAAGGATCTAATTAAAACATATAAATGTAAATTAATAATTGTTTATTGTACCTTGACCACGATAATAATCGCCGAGGTGCTGGATTTTAGATGATGTTCAACCACCTCTTGAGAGTATTTGACTCCAATTCCAGTGGGGTTGAAGATTTGAGACCATAATTAAGAATCCTACACACTTGAGTTGTATAATGGTTTAGACCAGGAGTTTCAAATTAGCTGCCCGCTATGCCTTTATTTGCAGGCCACAAAGTTTCTTGGAAACGTAATCTAGTGTAGCTAATCTGATGTTCTTAGTCGAAAAACTGAAAGTGTTGACTTGCATAGGAAAAATCCGTGAAAGCTCTAACTGATGTGCATTCAGTAATATATTCAATTTCATTCACAATTAAATACCTGTTCTCGTTTTCGCATAGCTTGAAAAAAAATTAGCCTATCATGATGCGGCTCACCACTAGGGTCGTGGATTCAACTGTGGCCCTCGGGAACTTTTAAGTCGGAAACCCTTGGTCTAGACTCTAGGGCGTCACTTGCAAAATATAGGACTGCCTCTGACGCAGAAAGATCGGGGTTTGAATTATTGTCGGGTGTACTGACGTTTTTTTCCCTTAATTGTTTCCCAACATCCCTCTAAATCAAACGTGGATACTTTTCTTCCAAGTTGTAATTTCTAACGGATGGAATAGTAAGACGTGGTGCATTAAAATAGTCCAGAATCAAGAGGCAACCAATCTAAAATATAAAAAACAACCTATTATTTGGTATACATGGAAATCCTCCCCCTCCCCTTCTTCTCCTTTCGCTTCTCCCGTCCCTGGAATGGATTATATATGGTCCTCTATATTCACGTGGTGTGAAGTGATTCGGACTCTCCACCACTCTATCCCTTCCCCACCCCACCCCCCAGATCCAAGTCTTAATGACTGTCTAGGATACCCGCATATTTACACTATTTGGGAATAAGTTAGGAAGATGCAATTTAGATAAAGTGTACTGACAATTTTATGGCGGGAGTCTAAGAAGCCAATTAGGAAATATATATATTTTACCACACCCAGTCGGAATTCAAAACACAGCCTTTTCTGTCACCAGCCAACCAGACAAGACGAGATTAACTCCTTTGTTCATCTGCCTGGGTCTGTCACTCATTGCTTAATTAGTCTATATTGGTCAATATATTTGATTAAACATATTCCTCCTTTCAAACAAAAGGTTTGAAGTCAAGTCAGTCAGATGGTGTTCAAAATTTTACTTTTTAATGGTGAAAATTATATTGTGAATGCAATTTATGTGTATTAGCCTTTGATTGTTATTTAATTAATGGAGAGATTTCAATTGAACTTGAGAGACTTGTTGGTCACTTTTTACTTTCTCTCTATCTTATAGGTAGAGAAAGTATGGTGATCGTAAAAAAAAAATCGAACTCGATATTTTGATGAATCTTAACGTTTCATGAACCCCCGAATCCAAAAATGTGTTTTTTTCAATGCCGTTTGTCTGTGTGTCTGTTTAACCCTAAAATTAAGAGAAGTTTAATAAAAAGCGAAAAGGGAAAAAAATTGATTTTCTCAAAATCGGCTCTAACGATTTTGATTAAAATTCGTATCTAGGCGTTGATTAATATTATAAATAAAATGGCTATTTCCATTTTCCTATGAAATTGAATTTTAAGTTACCTTACAGAAGCGAAAATTTCCGTATCTCCGCAACTATTTGAGGTACTAAATAACATACCATTGCAAAATTGTAGTACTATTAAAAATAAAAAACTTTTAAATAAAATATATTTTTATAAACCCAACAGTTTCTGAGACATTGGCAAATATATTAATACGATTTTGGGAGCTTTAGTTGTAAAGAGATACTACTTAATTCTTTACGCAATAATTATGTAATATCATAGAGTAATTAAATATAAGTCTCTCAAAAAGTTTATTATTTTTCCTTTAACCTCTTAGGAGAAATGTCTGTACAACAATGATCTATCTCCTTCATTTAGACTCAATAGTCAATATTTACATTTTTATTGGTCAAAATTTATAAATGAGGAATTGAATAGCAATGGGATGACCTGGTGATGTGAAACACTTAACAAAATGTTAAAATTTTAACCGTAAGTCGAAATTTTAATACGTAGTGTAGACCCTTGTGGACCCTAAATCGATCATTTTTATTGGTACAAACATTCAAATGAAGACATTATTTAAAAATAAAATTACAAAATTTAAAACCGGGACTCAAAAAATATTTTACGTAACTATAGTGCAATGTATGCTCGGGTTTGCTAGTGTATATTATTTCATCTCACATATATTACGAGTTTTGAGTAAATATCTCAATTTTTAAACAATAGAGCGAGAAAGTCCGTGCGAAGTTTCATACCATTTATTTTTAATAAGAGGTGTTTATCGTACTTATTCTGAATAGATTGACTATATCAGCACACGTGTTTCAAATAAAATTAATTCTATAAAGTACTAAACACCTATTCGCCTGGTCATTAATTCATCCCTGGTAAAAGAAAAACCCTAATTTTAGCAGTGATGAACTTTCCGGCCATGCTAAGAATCTAATCTGGGTCCTATAGCTTAATAGGTAGACGCGCTACTGGCTGATCTGAAGTGTTGGACATTATCACGCACTGCTAGTCATTGTATTGCTGCCATTTGTGCTCAAACTTAACCAATGTATTGTATTAATGTCTGGATATAAGCTACAAGACTACCATATTAAGTGATGACAAAACACAATTTTAAGAATATTATAAAAACAGTTTTTTAGATATTCGTTACTTTTATGAGACATAATAATTTGATAAAGAAAATTCAAATGATGGAAAATTTTATTAAAGCCTACAGTATTCATACAAAAATTAGTTCTGAGCTGATTAAAATTTATAATTGTTAAAATAATGTTTTAAAAATCTGTTAAAACATAGCCAATCCACTTTAAAAAAATTAAAAGTGCCAGCACACAATTATGAAATTTTTGAAATTTTTTATAGCATTTTAACATTAATCAGTAAGATAAAACAAACCTAGAGCAGCCAAAATACATTAACACAATAATTTACATAAAAGAAAATGGGTTTTTTGCTTAAGTCATTGTGAATGTTGGTAGCACTTGATGCAAAACAATAACCCATTGAATTTCAAATGGTCTCTTAGATAACGTCCTTACAGTACTTTCACACTGTATCAGATGAAACAGTGAGCACACGGACTAGCCATCAAGCTCTCTTGTATGGTTTACTGGTACTGAAAGGTCAAGGCTCGAATCCAAGCCTGGTGTAATAAGACAATATTTCTTTCCCTCCCTTAACACAAATGCGAGTACATTTATGTACAGTATATATGTTTAAGATTAGAGCTTAGGCTTTGTGTATATATGCATATACTATATACGTATAAATGTATATATATTAAACACATGTTCAACAAATCATTAGTAACACACGCTGTTACGTAATCTCTCCATCCCATATCAAAATGTCTTCCTTCACGTTTATCAAATTTACCAATATATTAAGACGTGCCTTGTTGTTTGACTAGTATTTCCTCAACTTATTTGGCATGTTTCTTGTGCCATTTGTGAGCCGGCAGTAAAATATCATCTCCGACTGCGCAACGTGGCAATGCCACACATTTTAGTCATTCGAGAGTTGTTAAATCATCTTGGCACACAATTTCTCGTTCCCCTCCCCTTCCCCCGCTGTGCAAATGACTCTATGCCACGACAAGTGATGTAATAGAAGACGCTTGCTGTGACATTATCGGTGCATTTCATAATGTCCCAGCTGATTCCTATTAAGAGTCTAGCCAAGATATCTAACGAAGGGGGAGGAAGCGTACACGATCCATGGACAAAGGAGACCGAGTTTTGGCTTCTGCACAATGAGGCCAACATTTAATGGCTGGTTATCACGTGCTAAAAGGCAAAACATTAAGTGATTTATTTATATGTTTAGTAATAGGCTTGTATGAATAAAGTTTATAAACATTCTTGTTTATTTAGTTTTTATTTTAAATTAGAGAAACTAGGAGATTTATATATTAATTTTTAATAAATTGCGATACCGATAAATACAGTAAGGATTTTAAACGATTTACCACGCAATCTTAGAAAAAATACTCAATTGATTTTATCAAAAGTGGTTTCCCTCTAGATAGCAAATATATAAACAGTTCAGTACGATGTTGAGTTCACTTTTTATATTATTATTATTATTATTATTATTATTAGCACCGCGTCTTACTATACGTTCTGGTTATACGCACTTACGCTAATGTGTAATGGTAGGGTGATTGTGAGGTGAAATGGAGGACCTACAGTTTAACGTGGGATCCAAACCACGGTGGAGGTCTGACAATCCACACATTCACAAGTTGTGATTAATACACATCTTGTCAGAGATGAAGGAAGGGTTTGGCAATCAGATAAATCTGTGCCGGGACCGAGGATTGAACCCCAGACCCTCAGCACAGAAGTCTGACACCTTACCCCTAGACCACCAGGTCATCCTGGATACTTTTTTTTATAGAAAGGGGGCTTATCTGACAGCTATGGTAGTTACTGACCTGCCTCAGTGGCCGCATGGTCTAAGGCGTCCGAGGGTGGTGTTTTCTAAGTGGTTTTCCACTTCCTTCACGCAGATGTGGCCACATTTCCTCTAAATTCAACCTTCCTCATTCCTAGTTCATTATCGTAATTAGTACATTTGGGTATAACCTTAACAGGTTTGGTGGTGCTAAAGAGGTTACTGGATATACTTTAATGTATTCATACATCAAGTCATATGATCTGAAGCTCTCACATTTGATAGAAATTATCAATACCAAAAAATAACACTAATAAAATAGTAAATTATTATATTTTTTTTGTCACAAATAAAGTTTTTATTTGGTAAGAGGCTCTTCATACAACAATTGGACTTTACTACCATTTGGCCATTTGGCCATTTGGATCGTATGGTTTCTAACCCCTAATTAGCTATGCCAGATGAGGGCCTCCCGTCTGAACCACTGCGCAGCCACGAGGAGCAATCCACCCTTTCTTAAATCAACGACTATCATTGTCTTGATCACACTTTACACACATGGCTGATGAACTGTGTCAATACATAAACAGCGCTTGATAAACAAATGGGGCTTACTGTCGTGAATACACGTGAAGGACGACCCACTGAGTAGATTTACGCACTCATCTGGCGAGTATGCGCCGTATCTCTGGCAACGTGGGAGATAAACTATAGTAACGTTGTCACGCCTCGTAGTTCTATTGGTGTCAAACACCTCTGCTGACTCAGTAGCACGTCTGCCTCTTGAATTAGATGTCACAGTTTGACTCCCGGGAGATAGATGGTCAATCATTTTAAAACGGAATATATTCACTAAGTGATTAGTTAATGGTTACCCGCTTCAGTGGCCGTATAGTCTAAGACGACATTCTCGCAATGCGGTACACTTTCTCCAAATATAACCTTCCTCATTCCTATCACGTTAGCGCAATTAATACATATACGTATACCCTGAATGGGTAGTAAGATGAGGTCCTAAAAATAAATAAGCTAATAAATGGTTGGAGCTCTGGTTGCTGTGCTAGTTATTTTTATTTTACCCCCGCATCTTACTACCCGTTTGGGTTATACGCTTATTTACTAATTAAGCTAATGGTTTTAGGAATTATAAAGGTTATATTTAGAAGAAATGAACACACATTTGCGTGGAAGGAGAGTGAAAAACGATTTAGGGAAAAAACTCAGTATACCCAACCGAGATTCTAAACTCAAGCGCTCTCATCGGCAGTCTAGTCTACTGCGAGAGTAGTGCCTTAGACCACGCGACCACCGAAGCGGGTTTTTGTGTCAGTCCTGTATTCAAATAATATTGGTGGACAACACAAAATGCTTGTATTAAATAATACGAAATTATTTTAGGGGTAGATGACTGTAGTACACTTTATCTCATGTCTATTATAAATTGTTACTTGATTAGCTAATTTTAAAACCTACTTCGGTGGCCGAATGGTCTAAATAAGGCATCATTATCGTGTTAGACTGGCCTGCGGAAGACGGTTTGATGGGGAATCGAATCCCAGTAGTGTCAACTTAAGGTGGTTTTTCCTAAATGGTTTCCCACTTTCCTTCCACGCAAACTCTGGTAGATTACCTCTAAAATTCTTCCTCCCTCACCCCTACCCCATTAGCGCAATTATCATTTATGCCTATAACCTAAACAGATAGTAAGTTGCAGCTGGGTGACCTGATGGTCTAGGGGTAAGGTGTCAGGCTTCTGTGCTGGGGGTCCGGGGTGCAATCCTCGGTCCCGGCACAGATTTATCTGAGTGCCAAACCCTTCCTTCACCTCTGACAAGACGTTTATTAATCACAACTTGTGAATGTGTTGAATGTCAGGCCTCCACCGTGGTTCGGATCCCACGTTAAAATGTATGTCCTCCATTTCATCTCACAATAACCTTACCACTACATATTAGCGTAAGTGCGTACAAACCGAACGGGTAGTAAGACGCAGTGCTAATAATAAGTTGCAGTTACTTGACCTAATGTGGACTGAGATGGTGTCGAATTATTGAAATGTCGAGTTTTACGAATGAACTTGCATAAGATGTATGTTTACTATGTCATGTTTACTAAACAAGGATGAATCACAGTACATTATAGAATATTCTAGGTACTGAGTTGTACTGTACTTTAGTATTGTACGGTACATTAACAGTAATATACGTATAGTAAAATATATTACGTGTCAATTCAATGGTGTATATACATACTTGTAATATACATAAATGCAGTACAGTACTGTACATATTGTATTGATTCGAATAACACATTTCTGAATTGGAAAACTAACAAACACATCACTTTTAAAAACACCACACCACGACTGTTCCATTCGAGTTACACAAACAAACTTAAAGGTTATACAGTTGAATGACCTTGGATTGTGATGACTGGCGCCAACAACTGTGTGCACATCCACGTGTCGAGTTACACGGAATGTCTAGTATCAAGTGTCGAGTTTTCAAGACTCTATTTATTATAATTAATAATAATAATACTAGACTGATAATAGTTAATTTTGAAAGCATGTTTCGTACTATCTACACTTGTAGGTGCGTTGACTAAGTGTCAAGGTCATTTAGCCTGGTTTTACGGGGACAAAGGTCGGGGTTTCAATCCCAAGACCAAGGTTCCTCTTTCCCAAACAGTTTTCCAATCTCTCTCCACGAAAATGAAGTTATATTTTCTCTAAACTATACCATTATTGGCTCTATTCTATTAGTGTAGCTAAGTTCGATTATTGTTCTAATGGGTAGTAGGACGTTGAGCAAAACAAAAGAACTATAAACCATTATTTGGTATAAGCCATCTTGTTGTGGTGGTTCAAGTTCAGGAATCTGCGCCGCTCTCTTTGAAGCCAACACTGTCTGTTATATAAAGACTTACGGAGTACTTAAGAGCGCAAGGCTGTGTGTACACAGGACTTGTAAATCATATGTGAGGATATTGGGGAAAAAACCCGATAACCCTCATTTTATGAAAGAAAAAAAAGTATTAGATGTGATTTCTGGTAGCTTACCTCTTGAGCTACAAGTTTTTTTTAATGGGAAGCAAAGACCTTGAGGATAGCACCTATTAAACAATATTTTATTTTTAATAACTAGATTTCAGCATTTGATTGACGTTTAAATCGTTTAAACATCCCATCTAAATCAATGAGGGTTATCATATTTTTGCTCCGACCCCCTCATATATGAATTCCAGGCTAAGTAACGCTCTGCAAAGTTAAAAAAAAATTAAAAACCAACTCAAGAATAGTAGGCTTGTGCTCTGTTAGACACAATATATTGTAGTGCTAGTCTAGGACGTATGTAGTGCCTATCTCCAGAGCCCCTGGATGGTCCTAGGGTTCAGATAAAAACTGGTTAGGATTTCTTCGCCACAAGTAGTGGTTCGTGAACTTGACAACAGGTAAGTAATGAGCTAAATATAACAATAACGATTTTCTAGTGGGCCTTTAGGTATTTTTCCTTAAAGTTTATTTTAATAGATACGTTTTTAATTTATATTTCCTTTTATCTATACACAATATTTATTCATACACCATTTATTTTCACTCACAGTTTGATATCTATTCAGTTTTATTTAAAATGATATACCACTTTTTTATCCACAAGCCGTAATTTTTTTAAACATAAACACTCTTTTTATTAAAATTTAAAATTTTAGTTACAAACAATATTTATTTAAATACGATTTTATTTATATTAAATTTTATCAGTAGAACTTTTTTATTTATTTAATTACATATTTATCAATTCAACCTTTTTTATTCATACATCAGTGTTTATCTACAAACGACTTTTATATTCATACACTAGTGTTTATCTATGAACGAATTTTTAAATTTATCTGTTTTTCTCCATACACACCTTTTTATTTACATAATATTATAAATCAATCAAATAAAAAAGACTATTAATTAGAAAAACTGTTAATTAAGTTTATATAAATTAAGTAAGCATTGAGATATACAAGAAGAACAATACACTAATTACAAATTGAAAATCACTAATGAATGGTAGTCATAGAATGAACATATAGCTTAAAGAGCCCTTGTTAAGATACAACACATTAAAATTTTTGAAGCGTATTAAATTTCATTTTCATTTATTTGAGGTACTTAACCTGCACCTACCTGCTTCAGTGGCCTCATAGTCTAAGGCGTTACTTTCGTGCTAGACTAAATTGCCGATGACAGGGAAACAGAGATCAAATCCCGGTCGGATGTACTGAGGGTGTTTTTACTTAAATTTTTCAACTCTGCGTGCTAAAGCAGGTACATTTTCTTTATATTCAACCTTTCTAATAGATATCTAATTAACATAATTAGTACATATGCGTATAAACTGAACAGGTAGCAACAAGCGGAGCTAAATAAAAGTATACTTTCTGAAACCACTGATTTTATCAACACATGACTTATAAACTAACTTAGACTAGGACAGACACAACATCCAGCCCTTGGTCGTTAATCCCTCACTGGGAAAGAGGAAACCAACATTTCACCGATGATAAATATTTCGTTCATGCCGGGTATTGAACCCGGGTCCTTTATTTAGCTCAGTAGACAGACATACAGACAAACATACTGAGTAAACATTAAAAATTATAAAACACACAAAAAGGTTCATGAAATTAAATAAGTATTGTTTACTTGTAAGGTAATATTAATATACGTTATGTTGGTATTATATTTTGATCGGTGGATGAGGTTAAACGACTCATTTAATATTAGGTATTTTAAATGAAGTAGATAGAATTATAGCGGAAAAACTAATGTTACGAGGAGTATAAAATAAATATAAGAATTAGTGTGAGATAATTAAAATTATTACTACATTTGAGGAATATTAATTTTAGGGATTGATGATTCCTCTCATATAAATTCCCTTTTATCTTGTGTCAGGAAGCTGAATGGGCTGCCATTTTGTAGACGACAAGTTTCCATGTATTCTTAAATCTTCTTTGGGTCTAATTATGACTATGAAAGTTTTGTTACTCACTACATTACAGTGAACAATGTATAGGCCTACATGTTATTTTATTTAACCCTTATATTTTAATCTATTCACAATGTTATGTTTTATTACAAATTTTGGTCAATACTAATAATGTAGTCTATATAACCAGATGTTAATATTAGCCTTTGTGTTGATGGAACTTTATTCTCCTCATTTTTTCTATTCACGTCTTAGTACAGTTTTTGGGTGGTATGCTTATTACGCTAATGGGGTATGTATGAAGAAAGTAGATGCATGTTATTTGGAGGGTTTAACCAATGTTATTGTTCGCTTAGGTTCTTAGTTTGAAATTATTTTTTTTCACAAACATTCTCTTAGAGTTCATTTAATGTCGTTGTTAATAAAGGGTGATTACCAGTTCATTAATAGTGTTTCACTCTTCATTGTGTGATAACAAAACTGCGTTGAAAAATGATGTAATAATGTCTAATTCAAATGTTTACTTTTATGATTAATAGCATTCTTCCATTGTTTTACCAATCAAGTGAAGTGTCTATTCACATTTTGATTGTTCTCGAAAAATAGTTATTCATTGAAGAAGAAAAAAGGTGTTTGGGGGTGTGGGGGGGCAAAACTTATAACGTGACATAATGAATTCTTCTTTTATTTATGGTTTTATTAGATCTGTTTAAATGGGTTTGAATAATTTTATTAAGTATTGTTTTCATACAGGCCTATAAAGCTTAATTAGTTTGTAAAACTATTCTTAGATTTTTAACATTAACGTTTCAAATACATGATTAAATATGTATATGACTCATAAAAATAAATAAACTTAGAATCGCCGCACTGAATATAAAATTATCTTATTATTAATACTATAATAATAATAATAATTATTATTATTATTATTATTATTATTCGACATTATATCATTTTAAAATACTTAGATCTTTTTGACTATTAATTTTATATAAATAGTTTCCTTGTTTATTGATTTTGGTCACTCTACATCACATTATTGTATCCACTTACTAATCCAAATTTTTGTATAGCTAGTGATAACTGAATTCGTATATAATATCTGTTGCTGTATTTTTAAGTTTATATCAGTCCTGGTCTGTTATAGGTATTGTGGCTGTTTGTCAGCACTATAATAAAGGATTTTTTAAGCACAGCATCTTACTACCCGTTTGAGTTATAGGCTCTACGCATATGTAGGCCTACTATTTATGCTTATTAATTGGGGATGAGAAAGGTTGAATTTGGAGGAAGTCTATCCACATTTGCGTGGAGGGGGAGTGGAAAAAATTGAAAGACACCCCCCCTCGGTACACCTGACCGAGATTCGAACCCCAATCGCCTCGTTATCAGCAACCTTCTCTATTGTGAGAGTGACGCCTTAGACCACGTGGCCATTGAAGTGGTTAGTAAAGGAAATTTAAATTTAAATGATTAATAGTTTTATTATTATTACCTTCAACACTATAGATTAATTTGAGAGGCTAGGGAGGTATTTTAGAGAAAGTGAGTCCACATTAGCATGGAGAGGTGATGGGAAAACTACAGTGATAAATCATGTATGGAAAACTACCCCCTAGTGAGTCCGTTTAGGATTCAAAATTTGGCCTCGTTATAACTGCAAACTATCCTAAATGGTCCCAATAGTTCAGTAACAAGGTGGACTAATATTCAAATTATTCCTTTTTTCAGGCCTCAATTAGAACTCAATTGGAGCCTCGATACTTGTAGCTGCCTCCACCCCCCACCCTGCTCCCCCCTTACATTGTAACCAGGGTAACTTGAATTTAATAGTGAGCCACTTTAACCTTAAAGCAGGGGTCCTAGAGACTGCATTTTACTACCTGTTCGGGTTATACGCCTTCGAGACATGTAGTCAGCCACTTTAATCTTATAGCCAAGGTTCTTGAGACATGTAGTCAGCCACTTTAATCTTATAGCCAAGGTTCTTGAGACATGTAGTCAGCCACTTTAATCTTATAGCCAGGGTCCTTGAGACATGTAGCCAGCCACTTTAATCTTATAGCCGGGGTCCTTGAGACATGTAGCCAGCCACTTTAATCTTATAGCCGGAGTCCTTGAGACATGTAGCCAGCCACTTTTTTCTTATATCCAGGGTTTTGAGACATGTAGCCAGCCACTTTAATCTTATAGCCAGGGTCCTTGAGACATGTAGCCAGCCACTTTAATTTTATAGCCAGGGTCCTTGAGACATGTAGCCAGCCACTTTAATCTTATAGCCAGGGTCCTTGAGACATGTAACCAGCCACTTTAATTTTATAGCCAGGGTCCTTGAGACATGTAGCCAGCCACTTTAATCTTATAGCCAGGGTCCTTGAGACATGTAGCCAGCCACTTTTTTCTTATATCCAGGGTTTTGAGACATGTAGCCAGCCTCTTTAACCTTATAGCCAGGGTCCTAGATACATGTAGTCAGCCACTTTAATCCCTGATCACCAACACAACCACTGTTTTGAGACATGTGAAGAGGATGTAAGAAGACTGAGTTTGTGTAATCTCTGGCATCATCATTGTTTGGTGTTTCACCCATGAACCGTCACTGATTAGATCAAAGGTGTTAAGAGCATGTCTCTAGCGTTTACCGAAATATTGTAAGCAATTGTCCTAGGGCTCATTTCACTGGTCGAGTGTTTGGAAAGGTCGACATGAAAGTGTTCATCCTAAGGGCTAAATGATTCCAGTATTCGATAGCAAACTTTCTTTCATATAAGTTTAGTACTATGGTTATTATTTTTTTTGACATTGTTTTCTACTATCCAACTAGGCTATATGTAATTATCCTAACCCTGCTTCGTTGGCCACATTGTCTAAGGAGCCATTCTCGCAATAGACTAGATTGCCGATGACGGGGAGATTGGGGTTCGAATTCCAGTCAGGTGTACTGAGGGTGATTTTTCCTAAATTGATTTCCTTTACCCCTCTACGCCAATATGGGTACACTTCCTTTAAATTCAACCTTCCTAATCCCTAACTCATTAGCGTAATTAGTAGGCTTACCTACATTTTAGGTACTATATACCTAAATTTTGACTGTCAGAAAGGACAGTTGTTAAACACATGTTTTTGCAGATCATATGGTTCGGAGTAGGGATACATAATTTGGTCTGGTAACTTTTCAAAGCCATCAGCTGTCAGCTGTGAGCTGTCAGTCAGCACCAAAGAAGCCATGGGACTACTGTATGGATATAACCTCAACAGGTAGTAAAGCGCAGTGCTAAAAAAATATGCTCATGGGGTAGTGATGATGAATGTAGAGTTTATAGAAAATGCACCTCCATTTGCACATAAGGAGAGTATAGAAACCATTTAGGGGAAAGGTACCCTTAGTACATCCAGCATGGATTATAGCCCCAACCTCCCATCTCCGGTTAACCATTCTAGATGAACCTGGCACTAGTTCGCATGCCCACCGATGTGGTTCTATGGTTGTTAATGGTACTAGCATGGAAAGAAGATGACAACATCACAGTGATGTATCAATCCCTCCCAAATAACTCGTCCAAGATTTAAATGTCTTCCTTCTCGCCACGGGCAATTCAGCGTGTTGCTTTATATCATGCGGCAGCCATTGAGAGTCAACCAAATATTCTAGAGAAATCTGATTCTGTTTCGGGTGGTAGCTGGGTGTGCTATATTCTCACATCTTGCTGATGGTTGTCATTGAAATGATTTCATTTGCTCAAATTTTTCTCGCGACCCAAAATAAAATGTATCTTTTCTTAAAGAACAGATCAAGTGACCCAGTGGGTAATAACAGTTTAATTACTCCTGTCATACGGGGTGGTGCCATCCACCAAGTCACGCGCGAGGGTCGACCATCTGCGACTCAGCGCGCTACTTACAGGTGGCGCCACTTTTCAACCTGTTGTTTTTCATTTAATCTGTCACATGACACTATGAGCAGAAGCCACTTTGCAATGGAGCTTGACATTGAAGCCTCCATTTATAAAATCCAACAGCGTTCAGCAATATGGGATGTTTCCTTATACGTTTATTATAAATGCTGATTACGCCACCCGGGTCGCGAGCAAGTGGCAACAAAAGGAAGTAGCGCGACCCGAGTGGCGCCTCCCAGGTGGCCCTGTTTGACACAAGTCTTAAAAGACCACGTGTCACTTTACGGATTCCTTACAAGGCCGCACACCTCATCTACAATAAACTTTGTCAAAAGTATAGAGGCGGTATACCTAGTATCATACCCCACCTTGCGTGGAACCTCTTCATAGTCTATGGCTACCTCCGAGGTGTTATAAGGTGGCAAACCTATTCCCAGTTAGCAGGAGACCTCCAGTTCGTTTCTCTTTAGGTGAAGATATCCAGATTATCTCAAGGCTCGACTGTTGAAAGCCTGATCTTATACTTAAGAATGAGAAAAATGAAGAAGGTCGAAAGGAACTATTAAAATAAAGATTTATTTGATTTTAGATTAAGTTTTACTAAAAGAGTTCAGGTACGCGGAAAATAGAGAATTTATTAAAAGATTTGTGGCATTTAGAGATATTAATGTTTTTATAGCTGCTTGGAACGGTTAGAAGTGGAATATATTTAATTACCACATTGGACTGCTACACTAGCAACACGGGTGCGAAACTAAATTAATGGTTCCGAATCAAACAGACGTTGCACATAGGGCTCGTATTGGTCTCTAGTGACAAATTAATAGTATTATAGTGCGCCAACCATGGATAGATAGCTAAAGCAATAGGAGAGGTTAATTTGCTAACATAAAATACACACCGTTTGAGAATATAGAATTAAAAAACGATGAAGATACATAATTACTGACCAAATATGGGACAAGGCCACAGGTTCCTTATCCTGAGCCTAGTATCTTGACGATACCTGATAAGTAGTCTGAATGTAATAGTCTTGTTCCCTAGGATTGGGATATTCTTGTGGCACAAATTAGGCCCTAAATATTAGCATAGGTTTGAGAATTTGTGTTGTTATGGGTGCTGCCAGCAGCACCCACTACTGTTAAGTCGCGAAAACTATTGAGGCACAAATTATGTGAGTTGGATATTATTGTGGCACAAATTAAACACTAAATATCGGCATAAGTTTAAGAATTTTTATTGTTATGGGTGCTGCCAACTTCACGGGCCTTAGTTCCTCCACTTGTATGGGGGAGGGCTGGACGAAGATAAACCTTCCTCTGTTGCATGGAAATCCGCGAGAACAGGAGCTTTGCGCAGGAAGTTACAAAATTAAATAAATACAAAATCCACTAAAGCATGAAAGGTTAGGTTAAGTTAGGTTGGGTAAGAATCATAATAGTTATATATGTAAATTATGGAAGGTTTGAAAGTTAAGTTTGTTTCACAATAATTATCTTACACTATTTTCTCAACTGTTCTTCCAACCATAAACCAAGTTTTCATTAACGCATTAAAGGTTAGGTTGAGTTAGGTTGGATAGGAACCATTTATTACACAAGGTGGGCCAGAAATGAGGAAGGTGGAATTTAGAGGAAATGTACCAAAATTTGGTGGAAAGATAGTTGGATACCATTCAAGAAAGATCTTCCTTCATTATATCCCACCTTTCCATTACCACCAAACCCGCCCGTTGATGTGGGTAAGATGCTATTTAGAGGGTACTAAACTTTACTTAAGAACCTATGGTTTTGTGCCAATATCTCCATGTGTGTCACTTTTACAGTGAAAATATTGTTTGGAATAGTATTACCTATAATTAAAAGACAAAAAATGTGAACAAAAGGTTTCAATAATTTAGGCAGCATGGAAAATCGAGTATTTTTATATATAATATTTAGTATCTATAATATCTTCTTACTTTAAAGACGGGGAAGATATATTTGAACATCATATTGTTAACAGCATATAATTCTACTAATATGGGATAAAATCTGTTTGGAATTAATTTTTAATCAAATAGACGTGAAAGCCAAGCTCCTCAGTTGAAACGCGCCCTTGAAAGTCATTTTCACCCCGTGTAAAGTGAGGGAGTAAGAGGGGGGAGGGATATAATTAAGATTTTTTTCCCCATTTATTTGAAGTATTTAACGTCCACATTCTGTACCGACTGATATCCGCACTTGACTTTATAAATTAACTTAAATTTAGAACAGACCCAACACCTAACTCCCGGTCTTTGAAAGGGGAAACCCACATCACATCAATGATAAATTATTCGGCCATGCCAGGAATCAAACCCGGGACCCTTAGCTTAGTAGACAGACACGCTAACGACTGAGTTATGGTGCCGGACAGAATTAAACTTAACCTCCGCCCCAACGTTACTGAAACTAGGTCAAAATATAAAATAATTCGTTTGTCACCCGATTAAAATATTTTGTTAACAAAGGGTACAGAATAGTATATAAATTAAATGATGACCTGGAAATTCAAATATATTAATGAATTGTGTGTACTCATTAGCATATTTTATTTTTAACTTATGTGTAGCTAATAATTAGTATTTTTTTAGCACTTGCATTTTATTACCAGTTCTGGTTATACTCTTATGTACTAAATACATTAATGGTTTTTAGGAATGAGGAAGGCTATATTTATAGGAAGTGTACTCGCATTTACGTGGAGAGAGAGTGGAACACCATTTTGGAAAAACCACCTTCAGTACACTCGACCGAGATTCGAACCTTGATCTTCCCGTCATCGGCAGTCTAGTCTACTGTGAGAAAAGCTCGTTAAACCACGCAGCCACCGAAGCGGGTGATTATGATAGAAACTTAAGTTACTGTACACTGAACAGTAACTGCTATGTCATCCATCACTTGAGATAGCGTCCTTCACAGCTTCAACTTGCCAGTCTACCCTGGATACAATCGCTGAGAGAACTGCATGGTTACTATTGGAGTACAGCGTTGCCATTCTCCCTTTTTCGTGTGGTCAATCTTCCCTCAAATATAAAACGAGTTTCGCAACGCTGGTTAGTCGAGGTTGCCAGTAGCTCCTTCTTAACCCAGCACACAACCTTCTTTCATACTGAGAGCAAGGAGATATGGCAACAGTTAACCGAGAGAGAGCGAAGATAAGACCTGCAGTTACCTCAGAAATGATATTGGGTATATGGTATGGTCATGTAGACCATGAGTTTAGACAAACTACAGTTTGTATACATTAGCAACGCCAAGGAAAGCGCTTTGTTTATTTACAAAGAGTCCCGTGGCTGTGAGCACATGCTTACTACTCCCACACGTAGAGAGAGAGAGAGAGAGAGAGAGTATACATTCTGATTTTCTGCTAACATTACAAGTCGAGGTTAGTGAATTGAATGTGTCTCCCGCCACTTTAATGCCCTTTCAAAGGCGACATCAAGTTACATTAAATGTTGATATATAGACCTTTTTGTAGTTCTTACTTCAATGCTTTTAATCCAATTCCATGAGCCCAAGTTATAGTTATATGGATGCGCTGTTCATTCTATAAAGAGATTTTTTAGACTGTTGAACTAAGTAGAGTTAAAATTAGCTAACCGATCAAAAAATATATAATTGGTTAATAGAACCAATTAATTAGTCAATTCGACAGCCACCTGCTTTGGTAGCAGCATGGTTTAGGGCATTACTCTCGTGTTAGACTGCCGAGGACAGGGAGATTGGGGTTAAAATTCCAGTCGGATGTACTGAAATGGATTTTTCCAAAATTGTTTTCCACTCTCCCTTCACGCAAATGCAGGTCCACTTCTTCTAAATTCAAATTTACTCATCCCTAACTCATTAGTGTATTTAGTACATATGCGTATAATCTAAACATTAAGTAAGACTTAGTGCTAGGCAAAAATTAACTTAAAAATAAATTATACAGCCCTTAAAATTGTAAACATCCCGCTTTGGTAGCCGCATGGTCTAAGGCGCTTCTCTCGCTGTAGGTCAGACTGCCGATGACTGGGAGATGAGGTTCGAATTTTGGTCGGGTGTACCGAAGGTGGTTTTTATAAAATGGTTTTCCACTCTCCCTCCACGTGAATGAGGATATACTTTTTATAGATATAGCCTTCCTCTCTCTAAAACATCAGTATAATTAGTATATAAACGTATAAGGTGAACGGGCAGTCAAACACGGTATTTAAAAAAATTGTACATATCTAAAGTATTCATAAATGTATATAAAAAGCATTTAAGTAGGCCTACTATGTGCCAAACCTATTCCCTTATATTCTAAATATAATACTTTCTTCCATAAGTAGATAATCAAGAAAATAACACTTCTTTCTAGAAAATTAAAATAATATTTGAGAAAGGTTTCATTGTCATTAGATTCAGATTATGGCCGCCTTACATACAAAGTAATATTGTTTTTAGGTTATTGCCTGAAAACAAGATATTACCATCATTCTAATCTGGGAGAAAAGTTAATTACTCGTTCCATCACAATTTGCATGGGCCATTGGCTACGCATTAAGTTTATAGCCTGATGTTTAGAAAATTCCTTTGCGATTGAAACTACTAATGGATCGTAAATCACATCGTAATTTGATAGTTTTTAATACGCTCTTTGGATCATGTTTGTTGAAATATTAATGATGCGACATAATAAATGAACGAATGAATGTGATATAGTTTAAGATAAAACGACAATTTTAAATATTCCAAATCGGGTGAATAGCTATAATTATTTTTTTTATGTCAAACTAAAAAACTTGTACACCCGGACCGATGAGCTAAATGTCAGACGCTTTTAGTCTGGTTTGCCGGTGACTGGGAGATCGTCGTTTGAATCCATGCTAGGTATGCCAAGGATGTTTTTTCTTAATAATTCCCCAGTATTCCTCCCCCACAAATTCTGGTTCCTTTCCTATAAATTATACTTTCCATATCCTTTTCTCAGCATTTAATGACTTACTCACTCTATGGCATTGGGCACTCTAAAGTCTATTGCCGCCTATTCCTATCTTGCACTAGTCCTATCCAGTCCACCTCATTACATCCTCCCATCTGCGTCTAGGTATTCCCAATGATATCTTCCCATTGGGTTCTCCATTCAGTAACCTGAACAAGGTTCTAGAGTCTCCCATTCGAGCTGCATGTCCTGCCTACCATAATCTACGAGAATTGATTATACTATTATTATTATTATTATTATTATTATTATTATTATTATTATTATTATTATTATCACCACGTCTTACTACCCGTTTGGGTTGTACGCACTTACGCTAATGTGTAATGGTAGGGTGATTGTGAGATGAAATGGAGGACCTAACTACAGTTTAACGTGGGATCCGAACCACGGTGGAGGCCTGGCATTCCTCACATTCACAAGTTGTGATTAATACACGTCTTGCCAGATGTGAAGTAAGGGTTTGACAATCGGATAAATCTGTGCCGGGACCGAGGATTGAACCCCGGACCCAAGCACAGAAGTCCGACACCTTACCCCTAGACCACCAGGTCACCGATTTTCCTAGCAATTTCTTGTGATGAGTATAGGGTATGTAACTCATCACTATATAACCCAATATCATCATCCCTTTTTGGACCAAGTGTCTTCCTAATCTTCTTGTTTTCGAATTTATTTTTGCCATGTAATGTAAGAAAGAACAAACGGTAGAATTATTGTTTTTTATATTATGAGTTTTACATTCCTTGAAAACAAGCGAGTTGAGACTTACTGACCGAGTAATAACATGCATGGAAAGACTGTAATCTTTACTAATTTCCACTCTAATATCCTTTATGTTAGTTGAATTTCTCCCTAAATATTTAAAACTCCCATTAGAGCTATTAAATATTGGTCGCTTTGACAGTAAGATGCTGTAAAAAATACAAATCCTCATTTAAAATAAATCAAACTTGGTTGCATTTGTGAAAAAAGGCAATTTTATGGAATATTGACTCTTTTTATAATGGTAATATGTTTTGTTAAAGAACGTGATAATATGTTAACCGTGTCTTTGAATCAACTGTAAATGATTCAATAAGTTAACCTCTCTGAAAATAGCCAAATCTTTTGAAATGTTTTACATACAGTAATTTAAAGAGCCATCTCATAAAACCGTGCCTAAAATCCACACACCTGAAGTGCTGCACGATGTAAGGATTATTTTAGAACTACACAAAACTAGATTTATAATTGTAAAATTGTGTACATTCATTAAAACACGCCCCCACGGCATCCAATAGACTTTACTTCTCAAATCTTTCGAGCACAATTTTCATTGCTGACGACATTTGCATTAGTAACCGAGGCTATGCACGAAAAATAAACAAAACCATAAACAGTTAATAATAATGAATGTTATTTTGAAATCCATGTCGGAGCCGTTAGAAACACGTTCTACTCGGTTGCCGCCATATTGCTATGTATTTAGTCTGTTTTAAGGTGGGAATACAAGGAACGCAAGAACGCGAGTTTTTTATAGCATTTTTTTTTACAAAAATAAGTCAAATACACTCCTTTTATCCATAGTTTGATTCGCTTTACATGGTGACCCCAACAGTTGTTGAATATCTTTTAAGTGTGTCATAGAATATAATGACAACTTTTTCTCTTTTTTAAAAAAGGTTGTTAGATAATGCCGCTATGATCTTGACAGATATTCATCCACTGTTTATGTCATCATGTGAGGAAAATTAAACTCTTATGTTTATATAGAAACAATATTTGATTTATTTTGAACAATGCGTATAACCCGAATGGGTAGTAAGACGCGGTGCTAATAATAATAATAATAATAATATTTTGAACAAAAAGTGTTTCGCTATAAAAACTTCAAAACACCCTTTTTCGCCTTAATGACAGCGATCTTTTTCGCCTTAATGACAGCGATATGAACTATAGGGACGCAATCTGATCACAAAGTAATGTATTATAGTAATTTTGATTAGAATGTGTTCTGGGGGGGATAGATGTTTTGCTCGCACTGAGGTTGGATATCTTATGATTGTATCTTGACCGCATATTGGATAATTTAAATATCTTTGTATAAAATCCCTTGATATAGTGACACTATAAATGTGCACGTGATCATTCGCATTATATTCGTATTGAATATAAGTCATATGAGACCATCCTTTACAAGAAGCTGGGAATTGTCTTGTAACATTCTTTTAGAACGAAATAGTATTTTATGTTTTTTATATATAGGACTATACCCTTGATTTATGAGCACGTTCTTGCCAAATTCAATAAATATATTCATATTACAAACACGTGTGTTAGTAAAAAATACGAAGATATTATCACATACTCTAACGTCCTGATCTGCCTTCCTTATTTTTACTTATTTGAAATTGCTAGGATGCTATTATTGTTCAATGAGTATTTGGAAAGTGGTGCTTCAATGTTGTCACGTTTCCTGAAATTTATTTTTATTTTCTGTGAGTCCTGTTTGCACGGAAAACAGTATCAATTTTATTTATCTCCAAGAGTAAAATGGAAACCAAAAAAGAAAGTAAAATACACCATCGGAATGACACATACACATTGTTATATACAGTGAAATTTCTCAATAGACGATATCTTAAAGTATTAATAAAATGTCCGACATTAAAGAGTGCCTGTTATTCGAAAAAAAAAATCTTTAAATTGTACTATTTGTACGTAGTATATTCTTTATGAACCTGTATGCTGTGTATGAGTATTATAAACCTCTAATTACTGCACTGTGCAGTACTGTATTCAGTAAAAAATGAATACATACTATAAGTAGCTTAAGACGAGCTCTCAGGTGTCCCAATGACCCGCTTCGTTGGCCGCGTGGTCTAACGCGCTACTCTTGTAGTAGGCTAGACTGCCGATGACGTACAGATCGAGGTTCAAATCTCGGTCGGGTGTACAGAGGGTGGTTTTTCCAAAATGGTTTTCCACTCTCCCTCCATGCAAATGCATGTACGCTTCTTTAAATATAACCTTCCTAATCCCACAAACCATTATCGTAATTAGTACATAAGCGTATAACTCGAACGGTTAGTAAGACGCGGTGCTAAAAAAATAATTAATGAAAATTAAAGGAATTTGTTTACATATCTCATTGATCATGATGGTCATGATTAGATTGATCAACTACCGTTTCATTTATGGAAATGGTACCATTTAAAATAAAAGCGTGTCAACCAGTTGGCCCAAGTCGTGTCGGCCACTTGATACTAAATTTCATTATTGAATTCAATTTAACTTTTAATTTAATCTAATTAAAGTTAATTTAGCGGACATAAAATAAGGTGGTGTATTTACAAACAAGATAAGATCTAACGCAGACCTAGCTTACTTCCTTTGTCAGCACCCTCCTCCCTTCTTTCAATATTAACCATGTAAAAAATTCGCTGCCAAAGTGTTAAAGGCTACCCATTCTTAGATACCCTTATTTATTGAATAACCTCAGAATCGACTCTCTAGCTTTTAGCCTCTTCGACTTGTTTACCCTTTCTCCTCAAACCCTTCCTTCTTCACCACCGTCTCCCTCCACCATCCACTCAACCCCCACTCCTCCTGCTCCTTTCTCCCACCCTAATCATGCGGTCACGCTTACTAGCTTCTAACTCTCCAACTCTCTTTCTCCCCTCCCTCTCTCCGCGGATTGTCAAGGCCAAGGAGCTTGCAGACTTCTATGCTGTCATCGGCCTGGCGCTAGTTCTGTGACTTCATGAGGTGAACAGGAAGAGAGCCATGTGTCTGGTAGACCAAACAAGTCTGATGGTCGAGAAACCAATCAGTGGCGTATGCAGGATGTTGAAGGGGTGACCAAAGCTACAAGAAGGATATTTGTTTTAACATTGATCCTCAGTACTAGGATTCTGGTAGTAAGAACAGTATATTGGCGTACAAAATGCTCTATAGCTGTATTCATATTTTCATAAGTGAAGCAATGAGTTAGTTGACTATTAGTCCCATAAATAATACTTATGCCCCGGGACCCTTAGCTAAGTAGGCAGACTCGTTATCGACTTTAAATAAGGTCTTTGACTAACTTACTTCATGTGACACATAACAATCACTCAGGTCCCACTGTTAAACACTAATCTCGTTACAATATCTTTTTATCGTTACCTGTCAAAAGTTGCTAAGCAGAATGGACGATGAGCCGTTTAAAGATTGTAAAGAACAGGTTAAGAAGCAGCTTAGGGGAATATATTTTTGTCAAGATTATTGATACTATCATGTGAGAATGACATTTTCAAGAAAATCACAAATGAAGAAATTATCGAAAAGTTTGCCACATTAAGTACACAGAGAAAAAAAAAGCTTATTCGGTTAAAACCTTATATATAGTACCTATATCCCTGTGCTTGAAGAATTTATTTTCTGAGCATATTGTAGATTTTTTCAACCTAGAGTGTTCAAATGTTTTCTCTTCCCTCCGCATAAGAGAGATGTTTTTCTGTCCCTAGGCCACCTACTCTTAAACAATTTAGTTTTTAAGGTGTTATGACTACTTAAGTAACTCATAGAAATATTACGATAATACTCATATCATATTAGTTTTTACACATTTAGTTTGTTTTTTCAATATCTTATTAATGATTTATTGATCTTTATTGATGCCTTAAATATTTTTTATTCGATTCTTTTATTCACTTTGAATTTTTAAGTTTTTTATGAATGTAAAGAACTATTTATATACAACAGGTTAAGGTAAAATATTTATTTTATTTAAATGACATCCAGAGTTTTTTAAAACAACCGTTTTTAATATATTGTAGTTATTTTCATTCTCAAAGTGTAAGTAATATCATTTTTATACATGAACTTTCTCTTGTAAAAATAAGCTGTTCATTTTCCTAGCTGTTCTAATTTATCTCATCCAAAAATTTCTCTAACTGGATTTACAAAATACGTAATGTAGGCCTTGAAGTGGATTCAGTCGGAAATTTGATATTCTAATAAAGGTTATACGGTTATTTGGATTTTGGAGGAGGTGGGGGGGAGTAGAGAACATTTTTGGGGGGATTTTCGCCATTGGAATTGAGAGGGGTGGGCACCCCTAAATAGTAGGACTTTCCATAAAAAAAAAAGTTACCTTGAAAAATAAGCACACCGTTTCGAGAAAATGTGTTTCTTTATGCTGATAAATTTATATGAAAAATTGAATTTCATACTTCATTACCACTCAAGTGTCTGTAAAATTGGAAATTTATTCAGAAAAATCTGGAAAACACAGAGAATTTTGTTTTTAATAAAGTATTGGCAACTCTGAGATTGTTCAAAGATTTATGATTTAACACTTTCTAATGCAAATACCCGCGTCGGTTGCCATGTGGACTAAATGTTGGAACTCATCTAGTCTGGGCTTCCAGAGATGGAAAATCAAGGTACGAATACTGGCCAGGTGTACTGAGGTTTTTTTTCTTATTTGATGGTTTTCCACTTTCCTTCCACGCTAATGTTGATGTAAATCGTACCTTTCTCAGATATATCCCAGTGTAGTAATTAAAATCATATAGCTCAGTCCACTGGTAAGACGCAGAGATGAAGTTAAATTATATTTTATTTTTTTATTTACTTATGTCTGTTAAGACCTATTAATAGACATTCAAGATGACATTTTTTTTTATTTAACTTTCTTTTTTTTCTGGAAAATCTTTCATGGATAATTTACCTTTAATTTGACGGTAAAATGTCCAACTATTTAAATGTAACCAATTCATTCAAGATATATCAAATTTTAAAGTTTACATGCAAACTAATCACGCCGTCCCCTTAAGGGGTAAGCAAGAAACTGTGCATATAGATAAAAACAACAACTTCATACTTAATACATCCTCATTACTCATTAACTTTCTCCACACTTCCCTATCCTTGCATACTCTCTTCGCTTTAACAACATCCATACACCAAGTCATACATGCTCTTTTATTCTCAAAACTTTTAATATTCTTCTTTTTCACACATTCATCTACAACATTTAGCCACGTCTTACATGGCCTACCCCTTTCTTTTGATCCACACACTCTACCTTCATATATTTGCTTCGTCACTCGATCCACACCCTCTCAATGTGCCCAAACCAACGTAAGACGCTTCTTTTATATTGACCTATTGGATTCCCTTTCAAACCGCACTCCTTCATCACCCATTCATTACTGACTCTGCCCATACAAGTTTTTCCATATACATTTATTAAATATCTCATTCCAACCTTATTCACCTTACTCTTGTGATTCTCCTGACAAACCTACGTATCACATCCGTAAAACAACGTTAGCGTTAACACACTTTTATATACTTCCATCTTTGCCTCTTTCGATACTACTTAATTCTTTTCAATAATCTAGATACATCCAACTACTCCCGAGATGCAGTCACCTGTCTGTCGATTTAATCCTCTACCCTTCCATTTTCGCAAAATATTCTGCCCAAATACACAAAATCATTCACTTGTTTTAATGGTTTTCCATTTATACTAAGCTAAATATCATTTCCTGGTCCTTCATTATCAAAAATTATAATTTTAGTTTTGGAGATATTTATACGAAGATCCATTCTGTCTGTCGCCACATTCAAACAATTTAATGTATTCTGCAAGTCACTTTCATTCTCAACTATTAATACCACATCATCTGCATATAACAGCACTCTAACATTCACATTGTAGCCTACATTTGCACACCAACTGCGTCCTCACAAGCATCCCTCATACACCTATCCATGAAACATTAAACTACCATGGTGACATATCACAACCTTGTCTAACATCCTGTTCAATGTCAAACGATTCGCAACAACTCCATCCTACCTAGCGCACGCTTTACTTCCACCATACACAACCATAATTGCATTTACTAGCCATACATCCACACAATATTCATAGCATTCCATTCCATGACAAAATTACAGTACAGGTGATTCCAGTTCTCATATCAGTAGGGATGGCATTTAAAAAAATAATAAATCAATATATCTATCATTTGACATATCCTAAGGTATATATCAAAAGATACGATAGCTTTCTTTATTTAGCACTGCGTCTTACTACCCATTCGGATTATACGCTTATATACTAGTTAGGCTAATGGATTAGGGATGAGGAAGGTTAGATTTAGATTAAGTGTACCTTAATTTGCCTAGAGAGAGAGTGGGATACCGTTTAGGAAAACCACCCTCAGTACACCTGACCAAGATCGAACCACGATCATCCGGTCATCGGCAGGCCAGTCTATTGCGAGAGTAGCACGTAGCACCTTAGAGCATGCAGCCACCGAAGCGGATGTACGATATATTGATCAAACTATATCGATTTTTTTTGTCGCCATATTTAATTGCATTGCTCTGGGCGAATTTTAACGGTGGTACTAAGATAACTACTCTTTTGTAATGCTATTATTCGCCACTTTTCGTTTTGTTAAGTTTTATTTAGCTTTTGAAAATAGCAGAAAAATTTAGTAAAGCAGGAAAAAATTAATTTACTGGGAAAAAATAGAGGAAAATCTTTCAACTTATTCTCATTCACAGGCCCTAAATCGTTGTTCAATATATGAAATATTTCGATAAATTGCTAGACATATCGCATATCAAAATATTTATATAAATATATCCATATTTTAATAAATATATTGATACATTTTTTATATTAATGTATCGTTACATTCCCTACTTCTCACATTCACGTATCGACTACAGCTCACGGTGGTTGAATAGAGAAGTATCAATAGCTTCGAGGCTTTCTGGTCTCCTTTAGACTATAATTGTTAGTACTTCGTTATTATGATTGAAAGAATTTTCAAATACATCCTCTACCATTTGATTCAATGGTAATATATTTTTACTGAAACATTTCCATCTTTAATCATGGAATTTGATGTGAAAAAAGTTGAACTTGATATGTATTATATATAGTCTTTCGGTTATTTACTTACTCCTGACCTACTTGACACAAGCGTCTACCCAACTGAAAGTGTTAAGGCTGATTTTGATCTTTGAGTAAAGGTTGCATCCGACACCTTAGCTCATTCGGTAGCGTGTTTGCCTACTGAACTAAGCGTTCCGGGTTCGATTCCTAGTATGGCCCAAAAATTAATCATTTGTGAAATACGTGTTTACCCTTTCACAGTGATGAATTAACGGCTGGGGACTGAATGATGTGCCTCTTTATAAGGCATATGAAGATACGACAGGCCTAGCAAGCAAGCTGGTAGTGGAAAATATATGTCTTGAATAAAAAACTTACACAGACCATAGGCTGGACACAGAAATGAATGGATGGATGTATGTATTAGTTAAAGGTTGCCGTTGTAAAGCCATATCCCTATGCTTTAAAGGGCGAGCAGACATAGTAAATAAGCGTTAACCCTTTGGAGTTACGCGTCTTACCTGACGTTCAAGCTAGCCGACACACGAATTACTAAACATAGCGCAAAGAGTGAGAGAAGGGATTTCTAAGTAAATTTATCAGTATTCATCTGGGGAGAGTGTAGAAAATCACAAATCGTATGTATGGACATGAATCAATAAAAAATATCTATTTTACCATCAATTCTTTGTCATTGATACATTTTTTCCCCATTATGTTTTTAAAATAATGTACATTATTTCGTTTATCTCATATGTGTATATATACACACACCATATTTTACTTAACAGTAGCTGGGGACGTGATAACAGCCGAGGACTCTAATCGTAGCTAGGGTAAAAAGGAGCTGGGGTCCTAATAATGTCTGGGTCGACTTAGTTATAGGCGGGACAAAGGCATTTCGATAATTTTTCATGGACTTAGCACAACTCAATTTCCCTAGTACCCCATTTAACCCCCTTCCTGTTATTTAACTTCACTGACTTCAACTCCGGGCTGAGCTTTCCTAGTAACTCCCAAACTTTACTTTGTGGAAAGGTCATGCTACTTTACTAAAAGCGTGATCCTTACTTTTAATTCATAGACTCGTTTTTCTATCGTGAGGAACATGAAAGACTTTCTTTCTTTTTCGTAGCTGGGGCTATTAATATGTCAAATATGGTATTTAATATTAGAAATACACTAGACTAGAGGATGGCTGCAAGCTATCACACTAAAATGTATTCAACACTTGTAACTGTGCATTGAATATTAACACATAGGATAAAACTCTCATTCGACATTCTAGCTAAAGCAAAGGAACTATTTTTGTGTTTGTATTTTCAGGGACAGCTGCTCTAAAATCACTGTTAGGAGCAGGAGAAGGTAGGTTTATATTTTAATGGTACATGATAAATCCATAGGTTTAAATTCGTTTTATTACAGTGTGTCAAAAAATATAAATATGAAATACATCAATATAGTAATGATAGGATACGGTACATACACCTTTTTTTAGTCGATAGCATGTCTGTCTACTAAACTAAGGGTCCTGGGTTCGATTCCTAGCATGGCCGGAAATTTATCATTGGTGACATGTTGGTTTACCCTTTCACAGTGATAAATTAATGGCTGGGGACTGGATGTTGTGCATGTCCTAGTCTTAAGTTAGATTATAAGGCATATGAAGCTACGACGGGCCTAGCTAGCCGGAGGTGGATAATATACGGCTTGGATAAAAAAAACTTACCCAGACCAAAGGCTGGTAACAATAATGGATGTAAAGTAAAGGATACGGTATATCAAGGTAGGGAACCAACCTACGCACAGTTAGAGCTAAAAAAGAAATTCAGAAGTATTAAGAAATACTTGTCTTTGGTTATGATGAAACACCTTGCCACCATATTTTACATTTACACTTTTAGGCAACTGACTTTATTACAACATGTTTATCCAACGCATATAAACTTCGAATGGCGTTAATTTATTTAACAATTCTGGGACATTAGTCTTATTTTGAGGATGAATGGTTAACATTTGTCAACAATAAAGAACTTTTGAGCATTTGATGTAGAAATTTGAGTCTATCTCAAAGCCGATTAGCTAGTGTATTAAAAAACGACTCTGCTAGAACCTTAAACCACATTGAAGTGTGACAGTAGCGAAACTGAAATTAATTAAATAGTTTTTATATTTTTCTAATCGTAAAATGGTTTCACTGGTCTCTCTTTTGTATTCTAATGAAGCATAAAGAAAAACTGCACTACGATGTGATGCCTGGTTACTGTATTATCCACATTCTGTGGGATGAGAGTTGACCTATCTTGGGCTAAAGTGCTCGCCTTAGGACCTGATGTTTGTGGGTTCAAACACAACCGAGGTCGAATGATATTTCTTGAGAGCTAAAAATCCGTAGTACAACTTCTTTCGGAGGGGAAGTAAAGTATTTGGTCCCATGTGAACGTGGCATGTAAAAGATTACTGGAAGGTATGTGAAAATATCATTCCCGGCAAAATTGGTAGGCCCTCTAGCGCTCGCTTAGAGAAATTCAGAGTGGAGAGAAATGGGGAATTAGCACACTTCCTGAACTCATTTAATAATATGTGATTTCTATTAAATGATGCAGGCAGCACTAACTAGCTGAAGAGGCGAGTGCGTGCCCAGCGCCGTGCCGGATGAATATAAATCGCATCAAACCGACTTTTGGGTTGTTTAATTTAGTAGAACAAGTGGGATGAGATGGGCTCTTAATCAGAACGTATATTTTCCCTCGCTACACAACGATGAGAGCTTTAAGATGACACCATTCCCAATTATTTGGCTCTATCCCAACTGCTAATAATAATATTTGAAGTCGAGCTAAGAGCTCAAATTCTCTTCGCTTATACTTCGAAACCCACAACAACCTTCTTATCTTATAAAAAAAAATTTCAAGGGATAGTAAATTTTTGATACGTTATTAACTTTTTGAATAAGACATATCCAAACATAAAATCAGTTTAAAACACTCACTAGGGATTAAATAACACATATAACGCAAGCATGGATAGATTCAGATATTTCAGATCAAATAAAATATTGTTTTTTTTGTTTTTCATCTCTAATTCTCTTAATCTGGATGCATTAAAAAAAATTAAAAGTAGTGTTGACAACAGCAAAAACATTATCTTCGACTTTGCTTCTTATGTTTCAAGTTTCCCTTCACATTTTAAAATAAATGGTACGGCACAATCACACAATTTCTCATATTGTGTATTATAGCTTGGAAGAAAATTGTCAAAATTAGATTTTCATTAAGTTTTCGTCATAAAAACAAACATATAATCTAGTTATCACAGCAAATCTTAAATTTTATACCAAATTTTAAAATATTTTTAGCAAATTTCAAATTTTCAAAATTAAGTTATTTGTAATCTACCCTAAAATTATTAGGGCCTATTAATTTTAAAAACTTACTTTTCTTTATCATGAAAAACTCTTCCCATACACTCATTTTGAACTCAATCTTAAGGCCAATTTTGAAAAATCTCATATATATATATATATATATATATATAGCCATAAGTAAACTGGTACGCTTAAATTAATTCACTTTTGAAAAATAAACATACATTATTATTGATCATCTAAAATACTCCCTCGATACCAATTTTGAACAAAATCACTTGAGGTTTTCTTTTAAAAAAACTCAAATTTTACTAAAATCATTCATCACTAAACTAGCATTAAACAAATTTTCCCCGAAAAAAAAAGTACACGGTGTTATTTGCCATGTCAAACACTCCACAGATATACAATTTAAATAAAATCGTTAGAGCCACTTTCAAAATATTTCGTATTTTTAAAAATTACTCTTTGGTAAACTACCCTTTAACGAACTTTTACCCAAAAACTATATTATTTGGGAAGTCAAAAACTCAATATATTTTAATATTAAACAAAATCGTTAAAACCATTTTCCACATATTTTTAATTAAAAAACTCGTGAATAAACTGTTCTTAATTTAAGGGTTAGGGCACGGCGTCATTGGTTACAGGCCGGAATACTTAATGTTGGCAACACTGCGTTGATGCCGGTCAACGACACAGCCACTTGCAGTATTGCTGATTTAGTTAAGTTTCTTTTTACTGTGCGGGATTTTGTTTCTAGTGTAATTTACTTAATTTGAAATTTTGCATGGCTCAAGCTTCTATTGCATTATGTTTTGGGTTATATAGCAAAACATACAATAAGAAAAAATTCTTTGGATGAGATTAATCAATTTAGTGATATTCAACACACACAGATGCCATGATTCCAGAATCCTCAGTTTTGTACATTTGTGGTTATGCTTACTACACATTGTCTGTTCGTTTGTAATGCAGTTGTTGCATTGGTTTTTTTAGTTGGGCGTGATACTGATTCTAACTATTTCAATGATCTTACCAGAATAGGGCTAGCTAATCCATCAAAAACAATTTTGAGAATTGGAGATATTGGACATGGACACACAATAATTAAGTTTTAGTAACAGAACAGTTCTAAAATAAGTTTCTTCATCACACAAATCAGAAGTAACTTTTCCTGTGCACCCAATTCGGTGGATTCATGGTCTAAGGCGCTACTCTCCCAGTAGACTATACTTCCAATGACGGAGAGATCGAGGTTCGAATCTTGGTCGGATGTACTAAGTGGGGTTTTTCCAAAATTGTTTTCCACTTTACCTCCACGCAAATGCGGGTACACTTCCTATAAATATAACGTTCATCCTTAAAACAATTAGCTTATTTATTACATAAGCTTATAACACAGTCGGGTAGAAGTAAGACGCAATGCTAGAAAATAATTTTACTGTGTTTGGCCTATAATATAAATACATTTGTAAGGATCCAGATTTAGATCCATTTATTAAAAACTGTTTTCTGCGGTAAATTCTTGCGTGAATTATTTTTCTTGGTTTCGTCAACGCTTGGAAATATGGACCTACTTATCAACTACATCAATTATAGGAATGATAAAGTTTGCAGTGAAAATTCTTGTTTAGAAAAGAAGAAAAGAACACTTTACAAAAGTAATGTTTCAAAACTCTATGTTCCAAGGCTAGTAAGTGTTCAAAGCAATTACATAAATGACAATCTTGATTATATTAAAACATTTACTATAGAGCTACACCTGGACATGGGACCTTTGTATTCGTGCACCAATGAATGCTTTTTCTAGGCTTCGAGCCAGTGTCCTTTTGTCATTTTCATCATAATATTCTAATCGTGTTTGTGAACGGTACATAATCCTTGCCTAGCAAATATATTTTAAAATTATTATTTATATCTTTATTTGTTGTATTTTTCAACCTTTGGTTATTTTTGTTTAATTACATAGGTAAAACATATTTAGATAAATTGTGAGTCTTGTTCAAATTGACTCATTAAACATTCACATTTAATACTCTGGCCTGGAACTAAATAGGGCCATGGCTAGGGTCAAAATCAAAAAATTACCCTGAGGTAGTTTCCATATAATTTTTAGATATCAAGTTTGGACCCAATCCATGAAACCGTTTCATATTTGTGGCCATGAATAGACAGGCAGAAATACATGTGTACATACAGAATGGTAAAATTCACTTGTTTTTTGTTCGGACACACATAAAACGTAAAGATTTATCGTAATCTTGAGGCCAAAATTTTCACGGTTACAATATATTATCTTGATATTAAAACGCAAATTGAGCTTCTTCGCACATCCCTCAAATATATGTTCTCCCATTGGTCACATAATTGAGGAATAATAAAATCAGATAAATCTATTGATTTCAGTTTAAGATAATAATATTGAATAAATATATAAAGATCCGTTTTTAATCGGAATATGTGATCTGTAGTATTTTAAATATAAATACAATAGTAATAAAACAAATGCTCTCTTAGAATTCTACTGACAACACAACCTTTTTCTGAAAAGAAGATAGGAAAGCACATTGTTTATAAAGCTAGCTTGGTCATCCTTATAATGTTCATCGTGTCTCTCAATGATAATGTTATTAACATGCTGTTTTCACAATAAAGTAATTAGGTTTCAAAACAGTTATATTTCTAGCATGGTTAGCGAGCATGACACGTCCTAACAATGATACATTTTGGGGAAGAGAGACAGCTAACGTTGTGTCAGATGATTTCAGATTAATTTACCTTGTTGCTTAACTTTCACCACAAAATAACAACTTCCCTCCGACCAATTGAGTTGCTGAAAAAAAATTATAACTGTACTCTATTATACTATGCAGTGGTGGTGGAATTGGGAGAAGGAGTTAGGGGACATTGCCCCCTGGAATACATTTGCCCCCTATACATTTATTCCACTCCCCTTTGATACTATCGAATATGAAGCTGAAATATGGCCTTGCATCAAATTACAAAGTGCTTCTGGAGGTATCCAATTTTCAGATATTTGCCAGGATAGGACACTCTAAATAGCTTCCAGAGGCATATAATTTTTTTAAATACCTATGTATCTAAATATCTTCTAGAAGCTTTCAAATTAAAAAAACTCTGGGCTAGGACAACCCCAATTGCTCAGGGAGCGTTTGAGTATTACGTAAAGCACCTTATTATTTTTGTTGACAAGAGGGAAAGGGGGGCAAGGGGGCTCAGAACAATGTTTACCTAAGACAGAGAGAAAGATACGAGCAAGAATGGCGTAGTGACAGTCACCAGGGCCGAAAGGGGGGGGNAGCAGCCGCCCCGGGCGCCGAGCGGGAGGGGCGCCATCAAGATGTAGATTTTTTTAAATATAAAATGTAAGATTGCGAAATTTATTCAAACGCGTGGTTAAAAATACGTATACAATTCTCCTTTAGGAATAAAAATTAGCCCCATTTCAACACACACGTGGCACAGTGCACTTATTTACACGCGAATCAACCAATAAAGTTATACAAATTTACAATGTTAACCAAATAAATATCATCACAGTGTCATAGAAACGAGCAAATTTCACATTTCACATTTAAATTGTCACACGGTTCTCAGCTAAATTTGAATTATGTTGAAAACGGAAAAAAAAAGAGGCAGATACCATTGTCCAAACCAAGCATTAGCAAAAACTGGGTTGGGTAAAGAAGGTGAATCCCTCAACCACAGCGCTACCAATACAACAAGGTATTGAAAGTAGCCCATCTCCATAAACACTTTTAGAAAATGAAAACTTTAGTAGTAACTAAGAATGTAACTGGTAGTGTAAATGTACATTCAGAGGGTTCTAGACCAAATCTTAACCAGTCCTTTCCAACATCTAATCCTTTTGAAGCTTTACAGGAATAGGATTTGGAAAATGAACCAACCAAAATTCAACTCAATTTTAATGATCCCACAACATGGTCTGTTTTGAATGACCATGGGAGAAGCTTTTTAGTTAAACATAGTCCAGAACAAAATAAAACTGGTAATTTTCTTTTATGAATTAATGCAGAAAAAAGGCATTTTACGGGAAGTTGGTTCCATAAAAAACTTTTGAACGGAGAAAGTTTAGAGCGAAATTGGCTCATTTACAGTGAAGAGAAAAATCTATTTACTGTTTCCCCTGAATGCTACTTGGCAAGCATTCTAATTCATGCTTGTCAAATCCAAAAGTAGGATTTTCTGACTGGAAAAAAATTACACCCTTGAATTCCAGAGCATAAAAATTCTGTATAGCACCGTGAATGCTATGTTACTTGGAAAATCTTTGAAAAAAGGATTAAAGAGGGCAATGCAATTGATACTGAACTAAAGGAAATGATCATAAAAGAAAAATAGTAATGGCGGCACATTCTCAGAATTGTTATTGATTGCAATTTGTTTTGTGCAGTCAACAACTTGGCTTTTAGAGGTTCAAGTACAAATATACTTGAGGACAATAATTGTGGATTTTTTTAAAAATTGCTAGAGTTTTTTTTCTCATTATGATAAACAGCTAAAAGAGAATATTACCTTAAGCAAAGAAAAAAAGAGAATTCCAAATTACTTTTCTCTATCAATTCAAAACGAGCATCAATTTAATAGGTGACACTGTACGCCAAGAAATATTAAAATATATAAGAGAGGCAAAATATTTCTCAATTTCATTTGATTGTACACCAGATGTAGCCCATCATGAACAAATGTGCCAGATTATTAGGTACGTGAAAGTTTCAGAGGGTGTTTGCTCTATTGAAGAAAGTTTCGTCAATTTCATAAATCTAGTAAAACGACTGGAGCTGGTTTAACTGAAAAGATTATACAAAAAGTAGAATCCGATGAACTTGATATTCATAATTTCCGAGGGCAAACATACGATAATGGTTGAAATATGGCGGGGAAGTATTCAGGAGTCCAGGCCGGTATACAAACAATTAACAGCAATGCACGTTTTATTCCATGTGCTGCTCATTAGTTGAACTTGGTTGGTGTTCACGCTGCTGGAGTGTCTCCAGATGTTATCACATTTTTTGGAACAGTACAAGAACTGTACAAATTATTTGCTTTCAATGTTAAAAGGTGGGAAATATTATCCAACAAACTTTCTACCACTCTCAAGCGTCAATGTGATACAAGATGGGCACCCAAATATTCTGCTGTTCATGCACTTTATTCACACCATGATAAAGTCGTCGAGGCCTTAGAGAAAATTTCTAACAACCCTCAATTCTATGACTGTTTATCAGTGGTTAAAAATCTTCCCTAACAAATTAATTTTAAGTTTGTTTATTCCTCTGTTATGTGGGACAAAATACTAAATCAGATCACCTTCGTGAATGAACAGCTAGGTACAGCATAAAGATATGACCGTGGACCGTGCAGTTAGTCACTTGACTGGATTGAAAGATGATTTACAAGACAGCCGAGATACAGGGATTGATGTTATACTGGATGAAGCATCAAACATCTATGCTGCAACATCTCTTGAAATTGGATGCGTCTTCGAGGAGAAAAGGGCAAGAAGGGGAAAAGACTGACTTTGGACGAAAGTGAGGAAACTGTTATGACAGTAAAACAAAGGTTCAGTATGGACTTTCATGCTATTTTGGACAAAGTCTTAGAACAAGTGGAATGGCGTTTTAAATGTTTTAATGAAGTGTTAAATAACTGTAAATCTTTTAACGTGCAAGTCTTTGCAATCTATGACTGTAGAGGATTTAAAAGCTAGTGAAAAACGCTTAGCAAATAAATATGATAAGGATCTGGATACTTCTGAAATAGAGGGGGAAATAGCTAGTTTTAAGTTTCAGGCCAATTCTTTATTTGAGAAAAGTCAGGATTTTTCAAAAGCAACCTCTCTTGACCTATTAAACTTAATCCACAATATGTTCATAGCCACATCTTATCCAAACTTATTAATTGCTTTCAGATTATTTTTAACATTGCCAGTTACTAACGCGTCTGGTGAACGATGGTTTAGTAAGTTGAAAATAATAAAAAAATTACTTAAGGTCATCAATGGGTTAAGACAGGTTAACACACCTGGCAATTCTATCAATAGATAAAGATATTGCTTAAAATATTAATTACGATGAAATAGTAAATGATTTTGCTGCTGTTAAAGCTAAAAAGGTGTAAACTGTAAGTATAAAATAAATTTGTTGATATTAGTTATAAACAAAAAATATTCTACATTCAATTCAAAATATTTAAAAAAATATATTTAGCACCTATTTAAGCTCATACAATCAGCACAGGCTATTGAATAAGATTATATATTTAAGTTAATTTTTAATTAAAAAATTTTAAATTATAATAAGTATTAAATGCAAAAAAAATCATTATTTTATTATTATTTAATACAAATTAGGAAATTATAAACGGGACAATAATTGCAAGCCACAATTATAATAGCAAGATTTGTGTTATACAGCTAATATATTACATCTGCAACAGGTATACAATACAATCTGACACCATCACCTGCTCCAGTATGACTGGGCGGAAACGGGGTGGATAGAGATGAGGGGAGCGCCAATGTTACTGTTTTACCCGGACGCCAATTCCTTTAGCTATTGCCCTGAGCCACCGCAAATGGACACATAATAATTAAGTCTCGAGACATGGATTCAAGGACCTTGACCATCAGTTTAAAAGAAGTTTAGAGATTTTAATAACTATAGTAATTCATGCATTCACTAATAGATTTTTGTAGTGTAAGTTAAATGCAAATTTTTTTTAAATATAATTTTATAACGTTTTCATTTTAATATAGCGTAAGTAAGACGTGGGAATGGGGGTAGGCCTTTGATTATTTTCGCTTACAAACGGGGATAATGTGTCCAAAAAGGTTCTTACGTAATACTTGAACGCTCCCTTAGATAGGCATACCATTTTCAAAGATTTTCTGAGGTAGGGTTCCCAATCCTCCTTCACCTGGATAGAAGGGGGCAAGCCCCTCAAAAGCCCTTTTTTACTAGCTAATTTTTTTACTTACACAAATAAGGTTCCACTGCCACTGCAACTATGAGCCTTAAAGTTTCTACAACAGATTGCAACTTTTAACATTGTTACTTTGGCGTCGACCAGTCTGAGAGCAAGATAGAGATCTGTAAAATATGCTTTCATACAGCCAAAATTAACTTTAAATTTGATGGACACGATATGGAAATTCATGTTCATATGGAAGCTAAATTATAATAAGTAAGGTTACATGAAATAACATTACAACCTTAATATAATTAAAACTGATTCAGCGAATAGCATGCTAATTGCCCACCAAATTATGCCAGTTTGTTCACACTTAAGCTAGGTTCACGATCAAAAAATTCAGAGCTAAGGTGTGTGAATGTGCGTTGTACACGCTACACTTAAAATTTAATTTGAATTTAATGATTCCCGATTGAAACTAAACGTGATTTATCTAGCAAAACATCAATGTTGGCAGCAAAGTACTCTTTCGCAGGATAACTAGAAAATAGCGAAAAAAAATATTTTTTTTCAAATATTAAAACATTAACACTACTCACATTTATATCTATATTTATTTTTTAAATTATTTAAAATAGATTAAAAGATGCTAGACCAACAAAGCAAATTTAAATTAACGGAAACTACATTCTGATTGGTTTGAAAAATCTCATTCCAGATAACATTACTTAAGAATATATAGTACAATATGGTAATATCCAACATCCTTTAAGTAACTTCTACATAATACACGACCCATATATGAATGATAAATTGGTAGATAAGATAGCACTGATTTGGCTCCTAAATCACATGTATCAATGCATAATTTAACTCTTAATTATTTGATCGTGAACCAAGCTACAGCTTTGGTTTGGAGTTGAGAAATAACTATCTCTTGGCCTCTGCTCCAACCCAAACCTTTGGCAAGAATGAGTGCTTCTTTTACAGGACAAATTGAAACGCCAAGGACCAGTGAGAGACGCATATTTTTCAAGCCTTTTGGGATTTGAATAGGAAGCATTTATTTATAACAACGTAAACAAAGTGTTTAAAAATCTGAGATTTAAACGAAAATTAATTTCGATTTCAATAATGATTTCGGTCCGGACTAAAACAGTAAAGCTTTATTCACACGTTCGCCAAAAATATATAGCAGAATCTTCTTGAGTGAAGTTACAGACTGGTTAACCCAACAATTGATTACTAACAAGTTTTTATATTTTAATAAATATAACAATTATTTTACTATCATGATGGGTGTTTTCTAGTTAATGTTGTGTCAGGACACAAATAAACGCCCAACGAGCCAATTTGGTGGCCGCATGATCTAAGGCACTACTCTCGCAGTAGATCATAATGCCAATGACGGGGAGACCGAGGTTAGAATCTCAGTCGCGTGTACTGAGGTTTTTTTTTCCAAACTAGTTCTCCACTTTTCCTCCACGCAAATGTGGGCACACCTCCTCTAAATATTACTTTCCTAATTCCTAAAATCATTAGCGTGATTTGTATGTTACATAAGCGTATAACCCGAATGGGTAGTGAGATGAGTTGCTAAAAAAAATAGAACGATACATCCACACTTTTAATTTTAGTGAATTTTTTTCTAAACCACCTTAAAATATCTGACATAGCAGGTGCAAGGCTTATGAACACAAATAGTTTTTGAAGTTTAGCTTGGCTCTGCCAATCATAGTTTTTCACTTAAAGTGGACAAAGTGTAAGCATTTTCAACTCGTGCATAGCTGAAAAAGGCTTTACAAGCTGAAATTTTAATATTGAGTTAGAGATAGTCATTTGAGATTTTTTACTTCGGTCTTTAATTTCACTGAACATTTGAATTCACAGTAATAATTAGATACCGCGATATTTCGTATGGTGTATTTTTTTTCGAACTTTTAAACAGCACATTAAAATAGCTATCATAAAAGAAATGTAGGCTTATTATATTATACTTGTACGAAATAAAAATAAATTACGTGTACGAAATAAAATAAATTAGACTTTTAAAATAATTTATTAATGTGGGCCCTTTAAATGTGAATATTAGTTAATTTTGTTAACTTAAATGCGAATTAACTAAATCATAACTATATAGTATGTATTTTACCGGTAACACGTGCCATCGTTCTTTCCCTTTGTCACCTGGGCTTGTAGAAAAAGTTTCAACTGTACTATTAGTCAACAGTTCTTTTTATCAACATTCTAATAACCAATAAAAGTTTCCTTACTCTAGAAAACTTATCTCCCTCAACCAAAGACAGTTTTTAAAATAAAGTCCCGCAACCAAAGACGAATTGTAAAAAAAATAAAAACAATTGAACAGGCCATTATAGCGGATTACCGACTAACCACTTAATTTAAAAGAAAGGCTTGATGAAGGGGCAATAAAACACTTGAGCGCAACAGCTTGGGTACGAGAAATAGCTAGTCTTTTCTTGTTAAGGTTTTTTATTTTATTGGGCCTTTTATTTAGGTTAAGCAGTCTAGGTCAGGTTAGGTTAGGTTAGGCTTGGATAGGCTAGGTTAGGTTAAGTCAGGTCAGATCAGGCTAGGATAGGCTAGGTTAGGTTAAGTCAGGTCAGATCAGGCTAGGTTAGGTTAAGTCAGGTTAGGCTAGGCTAGGCTAGGCTAGGCTAGGTTATTTTAGGTATCCTTCGTACAGGGCACAAGGTTTCCCCTGTTTCTTTCGATAATGTCAAAACTTTAAAAATACCCCTAAATATACTGTAAATACAATAAGAACTATAATGAAATTTTTAGAGAATAGGTAAAATTTGCGGTCAGGAAACTCAAATTGACTTTTTGACATAAGTTACTTGGTATATTCACTGATACAAGCCAAGCCGAGGAAAAAGGAACATTCTTCTATTCTATTCCTCGTACTCTAGTCCATGCGCTTAGTGCTACTACGATGCACTCAACTTCTATTACTTTTGGCTTTCGCTCAACTGCTACAGAATCGATGAAGGTTGTTTTAGAATTAGTTCACCCGCATAAGCATGGAGATAGGTGGGGAAAACATAGTGATACATTGCATGTAAAAATACAATAGGGATTATTAGTAAATAACTTATTTGCGGCACATATTTTTGTGAACGAGGAAAAGCGAGGTGCCAGAAGTCATTTTAGTGGCGGTTTTTTTCTGTTACTCACGCAAAATGGGTAATATAACATTCCAAACATAAAATAAAGAAATAAAGTGGAGACCACAAGCATTGAGTTATGAGACGTTGGGCCATGAAACTTTTGCCAATAAAGTGAGAAATTATATGAAACGATAGTAATCCATTCTTTAGGCGTGTTCGGTCACGGCGCAGATTTATCTGATTGCTAAACCCTTCCTTCACCTCTGACAAGACGTGTATTAATCCCAACTTGTGAATGTGTGGAATGCCAGGCCTCCACCGTGGTTCGGATTCCACGTTAAACTGTAGGTCCTCCATTTCGTCTCACAATCACCCTACCATCACAAATTAGCGTAAGTGCGTATAACCCGAACGGGTAGTAAGACGCGGTGCTAATAATAATAATAATAATAATAATAATAATAATAATAATTTAGGCGTGTTGTAATTATTTGGTTTTGTAATAGCCTACATATTATACTTTTTACAAAACTGGTGTAACCCAAAGTTCTTGTGATATATCTTTCAACTTTTTATGATTCATTAATGTGAATCCCCACTGTTTTCCTAAAATAAATGTCATTTATGATGTAGTTAATATGTTTACATCTGGTTTTCTGAGAGTCCATATTTATCTACCAAATGTTATTGTTGGGATTGGCAAACTATTATATATTTTCCACTTGGTTGCTTTTTGTACTTGATTTTCTTTTATAATCTTATTTATTAAGAAATTAAGCATTGACTTTAAAAAAAAATTGTAATTTTGCACGTAAAACATCTGTTTCACCCTTATATGATAGAACTCCATAGCGTCAGAAATAACTTAAAATATTAACTTGTTCTAATATTTTAATCTCAATTATAATTTTGCTTCCCACAGGTTCTTGTCCTAAGAAACCCATAGTCTTGGGTTTCTGCAAGAAATTTTCATTTCAACATCTTTTAAATTGGTATTCAATGTGTATATTTCTCTTTGTAGGTTGCCTTCAGAGTCAAATATGATCATTTGATAATCGGCACTTAAAAGTTTCTTTATCTTTATATTAGTTTGGATATAGATTCCTTTACTGTATATATTACATCCCGTAGAATGACTATTTCTTTCATACATTTAATAGTGCAAGCTGGGCTAGGGGTTAGGTGTCAGACTTCTGTGCTGGGGTCCAGGGTTCATTCCTCGGTCTCGGTACAGATTTATCTGATTCCCAAACCCTTCCTTCACCTCTGACAAGACGTGTATTAATCACAACTTATGAATGTAAGGAATACCAGGCCTCCACCGTGGTTCGGATTCCACGTTAAACTGTAGGTCCTCCATTTCATCTCGCAATCACCCTACCATTACACATTAGCGTGTGTATAGCCCGAACGGTTAGTAAGACGTGGTGCTAATAATAATAATAATAGTGCAAGAGAAAGAGGACACCCCTGCCTGATTCATCTGTTTATTTGCTTTACGTTTGTGATTATATTTCTTTATATCTATTTCATTGTTTCGGTAAATTCCTCTTTTATTTTGTAATGAGAAATTTTATATGTTTCTATCTTCCAATATTTTGAATGGTAAAGATCCTTTAACCCTATCGAAAGATTTTTGAAAATATAAAATATCCAAATGCATTTCTAATTTTTCGAATTCTTAGAATAAATACACTATAAATGAATGTGTTTCCTTTTCTAAAGCTATGTTGACATTGAAGAATAAATTGTTTTATGAATATTCTCAACGTTCCGTTTAACATTATAGGTCCCTAGGCCCTAATACTCTATATCATATACCAGGTATTTGAAAAGTTAATTCCTATAAAGTTTTTGGAATTTGTTTTGTCTGCCTTTTTATAGATTGTATTAACAATGCTTCTTATAAATTCTGTGGGGATCTATTTTGTAGCGTATATATTGTTCATAAAGTTAAAGAGTCTGATATGGAATCTATCTCCAGATCAAACCACGATTTCCCCGTCATCTGCAATCTAGATTATTGCGAGAGTAGCGCCTTAGACCATGCGGCCATCGCAGTGGGTGTAGTTGATTGCGACGATGAGATTGAAGAGTTTAAGTCAACAACACCTGGTAAGTGTCGACTCATTCTTTAGGACAAGAAGATGAAAAAACGTTCATCTGTTTAAATCAATTCTGATTAGCTCATTGTGTAAATAATTCCTAAAGTTTGTATTTTTTAAGCTAACTTTACTCATTGATTAAAAGAAACTTGTAGGTTTAGTTAGATTTAGGTAGGTTTAGTATGATTTTGTTTGATGGATTAAAAAAAAGTTATTTTTACTTTAAATCTCAACTCCAATTTCCCTCCTCCCCTTCTCTAAGCCACCTCTAAGGTCTTGGCCCCTTACTCCGTGGAGGTGAGGAGGGTACTCTGTGGAGGGGAGGAGGGTACTCTGTGGAGGGGAGGAGGGTACTCCGTGGAGGGGAGGAGGATACTCCGTGTTATGCACATTGTACACCATAAAGAACCGTGCTGCGTACGCAATTGTTATCTAAACATTTTATTTTGAGTTTTTAACTACGGCAGTAGTTTTATATTTTTCAAGCGAAGGAGAACGATGATTTACAAGCATTATAATTTTTGCATTATCATTCAAGTTTTATTATACCAGTTTTTTTAAAGAAAAGTAATCATAAAACATAGCTCACTTTCTATAGGAGGACCTAACTTTCATGGACAAACAATATATGAGATTTGTAAAAAAAAAAAAACTAAAACTACTTTCACAGATTCATACGATAAGTCATGTGATCTGCAGCAGTCGTTTTTGCTAGATTGTGTCAATACCTATAAATTAACGCTAATTATATCGTGTGAGGGTAGCTCTATCTGGTAGTGAGATATAGTATATGCAAAACAAATTTTTTGTGTCTTTGTTGGATGCAAACATTGTTTTATAATTTTATAAACCATTCCTATCACGTTCTAAATGTATAGTATTTTCAACGCTGAAAGGGTGACCTGGTGGTCTAGGGGTAAGGTGTTAGACTTCTGTGCTGAGGGTCCGGGGTTCAATCCTAGGTCCCGGCACAGATTTATCTGATTGCTAAACCCTTCCTTTACCTCTGACAAGACGTGTATTAATCACAACTTGTGAATGTGAAGAATGCCAGGCCTCCACCGTGGTTCGGATTCCACGTTAAACTGACCACGTTAAACTGTAGGTCCTCCATTTCATCTCACAATCACCCTACCATTGCACATTAGCATAAGTGCGTATAACCCGAACGGCTAGTAAGACGTGGTACTAATAATAATTCAACGCTGAATGTTAGACAACAATAATTAAAGTTAGCGTTAGTCTTTTTTTTATTTTTAGAAATAAACTATCTTATAGGACAAAGTGGTTAGGACTAAAAGCTAACAGTGAAGGCTTGAACATCACAGGATTGTGAAAAGAACTGAATCATGGATTCAGGCCAGGAGATTATTCTCATCCTTCCGTTTCTCAAAGTGGTATCGTGTTTTCAAAGTAACATGTGATTACTTAGGTCCTTCCGTGTTCTCAAAGTGGTATCGTGTTTTCAAAGTAACATGTGATTACTTGTGTCCTTCATGTTGTTCACAGAACGTGTGATTTCTTGTCCTTGATTCACTCTTGCTATCCAGATAGCATGTTACGTATCCCCATATTCCCCTTAACCTATATTAATGTGTGTTTAAATCTGCACTACTGACATCACACATGAGTGTACAACATGTATGTAAATTAATTTTATATTCATATGCACAATTTCTGGCACTTTGTTTGGATTTGTAGACCTTGGGGGATACTCTTGTGTAAATCACTCCACATTTATCTAACTTGTCCTTTCAATCACTCTCAAGTTTTCCGTACCAAATTAAATAGTATAGAGAATACCATTTTTCAGTCATTCAAGTAATTTTTCATGTTTTCCATTCATTTTTAATATATGCTTCGCAAAATTTACATTATGTCATATTTCAGAGACTTTACCCTAGTTTTCAGAATGTATTCTCAAAATGCAAAAAGAATCAACTAACGACAGGTTGACCAAGTGCATACCTCAGGACCCGATCTTCGTAGGCTCAAACCCAGCCGGTGTCGACTGATTTTAATTGAGCGATAAATATTCGTAGCACAACGTCCTTTTGAGGGGAAGTAAAGCCGTCGGTCCCATGTCAATTGTGTCATGTAAAAAAGGCTCCCTAGAAGTGTTAAAATACCCTTCCCTTTAAAATTGATACGCCCTTTCGTTCTCTCTCATAGAAATTCTCGTTTGGTGATATAAACACTTGGTTCAAAAAATACACTTTATACACCTCAAATAAATGAAATTAAAAAATAAATAAACAGACGACAGTTCCAGGGACTACTTACACTTAAAATGCACAATTTTGGTAAAAATGTGAGGATCTAAAGTAGCCAGCGATATCTTTGTAACGAGTGATGTGTTAAAGGAAGTACGTAGCAAAATTAAATAGTAATAATAGTGAGACGGACCATTCATCAAACTGGGTGTATTTACTAATTGCAAGGTCGGGAACAGTCAAGCGTGAAGCTAGTGTTGTCTTAGCAGGCAGGATGCTAGTATTTCACTGAATACTAGAATATAAAGTTTGAAACTGCTATTGGCCCAAAGTAACTAAAATATATCAATGTAAAACATGGCATGAATAAGTACATACTATCACGGTATTGTTTGAATATTATTTCAATTACAAGTAATCTGCTTCGGTGAGCACACGGATTAAACGTCAAGCTCGTCTGGCATGGTTGGCTGATGATGGGAAGAATAGAGCTCGATTCCCTTCTGGGTATACTAAGGTGTTTTTTTTTCCTAAATCAGGCACGACCCTCCCTTCACGTAGCTGCAGATACATTCCTTTAAGTTCTACCGCACTCAGCCCTGCAAGTTAAATGCGGATAGCTGGACTGTAGGAAGAATGGTGGGGAAAAATGAGCATGATTTGGAAAAGATAGAAATTAAATGTGTGTAAGTATGTATCTTCTATAAGGAATATACATATTTTATTACTTGTTAAAGAACAGAGTAGCTCGTGAACTTTGACCTTGAAATCAAAACACGTCTTTCTCTTCACAGTGAAGGATTGGCTAGCCTCCATATAAACCGTAATCCTCCATAGTGAACATTTCCAGTACAAGTGGTCACCCACACTTTCTACTGTACCTCTACATTTGACCTCAATCTTCTGAAAACACGTTTCCGAATAGTTAAACCACTCTGTCTTTGATCTTCTTCAGCAAAAAGAAAAAGTTTTTTGTTGATGAATTGACGTCATTGCTTATAACATATATTATGAAGTGGGTTTTTTTTTTATATATAAATCTAGACAGGAGTTTAGTCTTGTTTTCCAACTGGACGGTAAAAGTCCCATGATACGCTTCAATCTTGTGGGTAGCTGTGGGCTCTGCCAGCTGTGGCGAGCTTTGGAAGGTGCCAGATGCCAGTCGGTCAACCCTGTTTCTCCAGTGGCACCGGTATCATGGTCATGAATCACGATGAACGCGAGGCTTACTTTCCACAGAACTGGACAACTGCCAAACATGGAATTTACACGTGACAATTACGGCTACAACCGGTTTGGGTTTTCAAGACATCGACTCTGCCGATTCACCAGGGTTATCGAAGAGTTAATTTCTGACTCTGACTCAAGAAGCCTTGAGTTCGATTCTGACCAGCTGCAACGTAGATTTTTTTTTTTCATCATGCGGTTTTAAGTCCTTGGTGCAGTGTATTTCCATTAAAGCAAGTGTGAATTATTATTTTATTAAATCTGATATTTCGTGTAACTAGGAGCCAGTTATACCAGGGTGTCCAATCATTTATATTTTTTACGTATAGCCCGAGCGGGTAGTAGGTAAGAAGTGGGTTGAAATAAAAACTTGGATTTAAAACTTCCCATTAACCTTTTGGTAGCAACTACATTTGGGTTGAGTCTACTATTTTACGAATCAAAATCTAAATGTCACCCACAAACCACAAATGTTGAATTTGGATCCATTTTTGGAAAAAACAACATAATAGGAAATATTAATACAAAATAATAATTTAAAATTTAAATAGTAACCAAATGTTTAACATTTTTCCTTACAATGCATTCATTTTAACATTCTTACATTCAAGTGTGTTCAATAAATTGTTTGGAACCCACTTCAGTGGCCGAATGGCTTAAGGCATCACTCTCAATGGTTTTTTTAGTACCGTGCCTTACTACCCGTTTGGATTATACGCATATATACTAATTACGCTAATGGTTTTAGGGATTGTGTACTCACATTTGTGTGGAGGAATAGTGGTTAACCATTTTGGAAAAACCACCCTCAGTACGCCCGACCGAGATTTGAACATCGATCTTCCCGTCATTGGATGTCTAATCTACTGCAAGTTTAGCACGTTAGACCATGCGGCTACCGAAGCGGGTCACGGGTCACTCTCGTGTTATACTGTCCTGCTGAAGACGGGAATCCCGGTTGGGTTTACTGAGGGTGATTTCTCCTAAATGGCTTACCACTGTCCTTCCGCGCAAATGCGGGTATACTACCTCTGAAGTGCTTCCTTCCTCATCCCTACCCCATTAGAGTAATAATCATATAAACGTATAGCCTAAACAGGTAGTAAGACGCGGTGATAAATAATTATTGTCTGGGGTCTTGTTAAGTTATCCCTATAATTATGTTGGTGATGTACCACTAGTAAGCAATTTAAAATCTCTGAAACCAATTTCATTTTAAAATTTAAAAATACTTACTTTGGTGGCCTCACGATCTAAAATACCATTCTCGTGTTGGACTAGACTGCCAATGACAGAGAGATTGGGGTTAGAATCTCGGTTGTCTGAAAAAAAAAAGATATTAAAAAAAAATTTTTTCTTAATCTCAAATTCGATATTTTCTCAAAACTCAAATATGCTAAGAACTCGAGGGTCTCTTCCCTAGTAGTAAAATTCTGTTATCATTTGTGTAGTTTTGTTGCCAATGGCATAACTATCCCGTAAATAAAGATATGGGTTGGCACAATTAGCACGCTATATTTGGTCAATAAAACAATGTACCTATACACCCCTTGCTCCTGCCCTATTGTTTAAAAAAAAGAGAGAGATCAAAGGCTCTGGCGGCTGGCATGCCCCTTGCGGATATTAAAAACAATTATTTAAAAAAGTTTATGATTAAATATATTTGTGAACCCGCTTCAGTGGCTGCATGGTCTAAACATTGGTATTCAACCTTTTTCCTTTGAGTAATCCTACCCTCCAGATCTCATCTCGCTTCAATTTTAAACCCTCAAAATAGTTAGTGCATAGTGCAAGTTAAACATATTCTATAATCTAATTTAAAATAAAATACTAACAAAATAGTCTATTAAATGAGAGATGTATTCGCGTACCCCAGGTTGAAAACCACGGCTAAAGTGTCACTATGGTATCGTAATAGATTGGGAGATTGGGGTTCAAATTCCGGTCGGGTGTATTGAGGGTGGTTGTCACTATATGATTTTACACGCTTTCTTCATGCAAATACGGGTACACTTTATCCAAAAACCATTCTTCCTCATCCCAAACACATTAGCGTAATTAGTACGTCTGCTTATAACGCGAATGGGTTGTAAGACAAATATATATATTTGTGGACTACTCATCCGGGTTATTCACATATTTACATTAATGGGGTGATAATAATAATAATAATAAAGTTAGTACTTAAAGAATATCTGCATACATTGGCGTGGAAGAAGAGTGAAAAATCTTAAAAGGAAAAAAAAACTTTCTAAGTACACGTGGACGGGATTCGACCCCTGCTCTCTCCTCTCTCTGTCATCAGAAAACCAGACTAGGTGAGCCTGGAATTTTGTCTACGTGCCTTGATGTTGGTTTTTAAGAATTATTAATAATAGAATAATATTTGGCAAGCAAAAGGGAGTCCCGCAAAATAATAGGATTTTTATCATTATTGATTAAAAAAGATATCATGTCTTAGTACTCGTTCGGGCTATACGCACACATTAATCACGCTAATAGAGTCAGAATGAGGACGTACAAATTTACAGAAAATGTATCCGCATTTGCGTGAAAGAAGAGTAGGAAACCATTTAGGGGAAACTATCCTCCTTATACTTGATCACTAAATCGAATCATAACACGAAAGTGACTCATTAGACTCTGCGACCAACGATGTGGGTTTTATTTATCATACTATTTGATAGGTGTAAATAATTATTAATAGAGGTATTTGACGTGCACTTTCTGAACTGACTGATAGCATACGACTTATAAACTAATATAACAGACACAACATCCAGCCCCCGGACTAATTTACCACTGTGAAAGGAGAAGTCCACATTTCACCAATGATAATTTTTTCGGCCATTCCGGAAATCAAACCCGGGACCTTTGGCTCAGTAGACAGACACGCTATCGACTGAGTAAGGGTCGGACCAGTAGTCATGCTAGTTAATGGGACAACCTTCCAATTATCTTAGCAGCTGGTTGACCGTTAACGGCTTGGGGACACCAGCCAAGGATTATATGCTATTTTAAGCTTTTGAGTTACATTTGAGGGTGAAAGTTTTTATGGATGTTCGCTTGCGTTTCTTCAACTTAAATACCTAAGCTAAATCCAAAAGTTAAATCCAAAATACCTGTTAAAATGAAAGATAAAAGGTCATAAGTTAGTTAATACTCTCAAATAAATGTGGATCTGAAAGGTATACTTACCTGCGTCAGTGGTCACATACACCAGTAGTCAGGGATGTGCAAACTTACTTACAGGAAATCCAAATGGAAAAATAATAATTGGTGAGCCAAAGACTTTTGATCATTAATTTTTCTTAAAAATAAATAAATGATAAATTCACGTAATAGACTGACATGAATAAGTTATATTGAGAATGAAAAATAATAATAAAATAACTTGGTGGCTTAGTATTTTTTTTAATTCGTTCACAATATTTATCTGATGGGGTCTGAGATGAGTGAAACTGTGAATGAACTTCCATCATTGTTTTATGATCTGGATTAAACTCTGAGGAGGTGATCTCAAGAGAGAAGACAGATGTTCATCACTAAGTCGGTTTCTAAGATCACTTTTCCTGTGTTTCACTGTTGAAAACAATCGTTCACATGAATATGAGGATGCAAACCTTGCCACTTATTTTTGGGCATCAATCCCCCTTAGTGTAAATATGGTGGTAGTATGACATAGTGAAAAAAAGAAAAATTTGTTGGGGGAAGGTATAGTGCCTGGTGTCCTACCTTACAAAGGTAGAGAAAGGTAATCAATCATAGTGAAGCACTTTTATTTTATTTCTCTCACAACGAAGTAGGACCTAGCACTAGCTACAGAACAGAGGATATGAAATTTATTTAGTTTTTAGTTTATTTGAGGTATTTAATGTGCACGTTCTGAACCGAATAATTAGATCAGCTAACGAGAATGTCTAGGAGCAAGAGCGAAAGGGCATACAAATTTTGCCACCAAAGGCATTTTAACTTACCTTTCAGGGTTCTTTTACATGCACAAACAATATGAGAAAGACTACTTTACTTCGTATCCGAAGGAAGCTGTGCCACGGAATTTTATCGCTCAAGAAAAATCAATCGACCCCGGCTGGGCTTGGCTGGGTTTGAACCCACGAACATCAGGTCCTGAGGTGAGCACTTTACCCAAAGACCACCGAGGTCTGACAAGGTCTTTTGGAGCAACGGCTCACATCCCCAAAATAATAGCAGGACTAACTCCCATTGGTGCTCATGCGGCTTAACTTCAGACTCATCTAGTTTGGTTCACTGATGACAAAAAGTACTAGGTTTGAATCCCAGCAGGGTGTATTGAGGGAGGTTTCTACTGAATGGTTACCACTTTCACTTCATGCGAATGTCGGTACATTTCCACTAGGCTGTACTATATTCATTACTACTTACATTACTTTAGTTACAAAGATAACCTATATAGGTGTTAAGAAGTGAGTAGTCAGAACGGATGTTCATACCAATTTGATCTTGAACTATATTGAAGCATGAATATTCCTCGGTGACGTCATACCCCTCTTTTCTCGCCTGCTCTCCCTGAGCTCACCCTAGATGGCGTCAACAGAATGTTGAAATTCCCCTAACGCCTAATTTTTTACCCATCTGATTTTTGTACCCCTATTTGATATTTTACCCATTTTAGAGGCTGTTGTGTGTAACTTTGGTTTGGTGTGTGTTCCGATATTTTATCTCATTCGAGTATCACCATTCAGGGGTCATATATCTCCAGTATCTCTTTTCCTATAGTTAAAAGCATGAAGCATGACCAATACATACTACAAATTGAAAACAAGGTTGTTTTGACGAGTCATTCCTAATTAAACACGCTAAAAACTTGTCAAATGTGTTTCAACTTGTCGAAAATATTCCACCAAGCTGATACCAGTAGGTCGGATGACTTCAGCGCTAATGCTTGATAAAGGAAACGTATCCGAATTAAAGAGAGGTACTCTACGTGTAGGGTTATACAATGTCGACAAAACGTAGTGTAGGGGTTTGAAACATATGTTAACATCGTAGTGAGCATAAATTTACTCAAAGTGAAATGAGGATAACAAGGTTGTGAGGATAATTATTTACTAAAACTAATAAACCTAGCAAGTACTTTTAATAGATCCTAAAAGGTTTTCATATTTTCTCAAATTTTAATGGCACTGCTTCATTCTTTTATTGCTTTCTAAACGTTTATTTATATATTCTAGATTGAGGCTGCATGCAACAAGGGAATGATAAATGTATGGCCGTAAGGAATAAAGTGAATTGTGCATTTATTGATCTAGAGAAAGCGTAAGAAAAGATGAATAGTAAATGTTGTGGAATGTTCTGAGAGAGTATGGTGTTGATACATGATTAGTAAATGCAATTATGAAGGTGAATGTTGGAAGTAAAGGGTTCGTTAGGGTAGCTGGAGCTTTGAGCGAATGGTCTGACATTGAACAGGATGTTAGACAAGGTTGTGTTATGTCTCCATAGTTATTTAATGTATTCATGGCTAAGTGTATGAGGGATGCTTGTGAGGACGCAATTGGTGTACAAATGGACAATGTGATTGTAAGGGTGCTGTTTTATACAGATGATGCCTTGATGCTGAGAATGAAAGTGACTTGCGGGATGAATTAAATCGTTTGAATGTGTTGACTGGCAGAATGGATCTTTATTTAAATGTGTCCAAAACTAAGGTGATAGTTTTTGATAAGGATAGTTTAAGAAATGATATTCAGCTTAGTATAAATGGAAAACTGTTAGATTAAGTGAATGATTTTGTGTATATAGGTAGAATGTTTTGTAAAAATGTAAGGATAGTTGGTGAACTTGTAAGACTGGTAAATGCATCTCGGAGAGTAGTTGGATGTATGTGAACTAGTGCAAAGAATGAAGTACTATTGAAAGAGGCAAAGATGGCTATATATAACATTGTGCTAACGCCACCATTTTTGTATGTATGTTAAACGTTGGTTTGTCAGGAGAAACACAAGATAAAGATGAGTAGGGATGGAATGAGATATTTAAGAAATGTATGTGGAAAACCTCCTATGGATATAGTAATGAATGGGTGCCGAAAGGAGTGCGGTTTCAAAGGGAATCCAATAGGTCACTGTGAAAGAGGCATATGACGTTGGTGTGGGCATTTTGAGAGGATGAGTGTGCATAGAGTGACGAAGCAAATATACTAAGGTAAAGTGTGTGGATCAAAAGGAAGGGGTAGGCCAAATAGGACATGTCTTAAATTTGTATATGAATATGTGAAAAAGAGAAACATTCAGAGTTTTAAGAATAAAAATAACATGCATGACTAGGTGTATGGATGTTATTGAAGCGGAGGGAGTATGCAAGGATAGGGAAATGTGGAGAAAGTTAGTGAAGATGGATAAGTATGGCTTTGTGGTTTTCAGAGTTATATGCACAGATTTTGCCAACCCCGTAAGGGAACGGCGTGATTATTTGTGTAGTTCTTTTGAAAGTCAAATAGTTGCTAAAGCCATATTAACTACAGAAGTAAAAGTAATAAAGCTAAACATACATTTACCCACCTGTTACCTATTTAATCTTGGTTTCCTACCATTAAATTTTTCACATGTATGTTGCTAACACTACGCCTACAACCCCCCTTCACCACAAATAGCTTATTGTTAGCACACTGTTTTAGAGTATGCCCGGATGCACAATTCAGCGATCGATGCTGAAAACATTGTTTATACGTTGGGTTTTTTTCAAGTCCCGAATCATCTTGTAAGTTTACCCACCCCTTCCTTCCTCTTGATATTTAATATAATTTATAAAAGCGGGCGCGGATGAAGAGTTTATTTCCATTCATAATGTTTAAACGGTTAGGATATAGAGTCGAAGATATTAGTGAGAGAAATTGGTGACGGTGGGTTAAAGTACCACATAGAGGATGATGAGAAAGGTTATTTGGAGACGTGTGATGGTTGGCTCAACTGGCTGGGATGTTTTCAATCTGGAATGCGGGAGACCAACCAGTTCACAGGAGGCTGCACCGAGGACTGTCACATCTACAGGCTGAGGTATGGCGATAAATCAAAGATAGTCCTCAAACCGATCATCATCCAGATAGAGCCCAAGGAGGACGAGGAGGAGAAGAAATTGGACGTTCTTGTCATCGAAAACTGAGAGGAGGGCGTGAATCTCGACTGTAAAGAAGGAGCACCGTGGAAAAGCACTGATCCGGCTATGAGTTCCATCAGTCTGGATACATGTTTGTACAGTTTACAACAATTATATAGCCCTTAAAAGAACTATTACCTATTTTCTCTTGGTCCTAAATGAAAAAAATTGTTGATACCGATTTCGTTCTATTTCGATGTTTAAAACTATGGTCTGGATGGAAGGATGGGATGTAAAATTGAGAAAGAAAAACCAGACACCTAGTGCTCAAGTTTCATTTACAAAAATGAACCAAAGTTATCATGAAATGTGTTACAATTTTATTTTCAAAGTTTCAAAGCACAAATTTCAATGTTTTAAGTTTAAGTGTTTCAGGTTTCACTGTTCCAAGATTCAAGTTTTGATGTAACTGCTATGCAGTTTAAAGCTTCAATTTTCATATCTAGAAATTTTAAGGTTTCAAGTTTTCATGTTTAAGGTCTATGTTTGGGAAATGGGACTATTGTGACAACATATTCTAATTTGGTTTTACAAAATGTTTGAAACAAAGAGTGTGCAACATTTGCTAGTTTTGATTTTATATACATACTCGACATATTCATAATATTAAAGTCATGAAACAAAATTAATGGTTTGTTAACAATATATTAATAGCAAAAGCAACAACATATTATATTTTGACCACGCCTATCTATTATGTTGCGCTAAACATCACACTTTGTCCACCAAAATATGCCATACAGTGCGGCTCAGAATATAATCTCTTACGAGCCAAATTTAAGAATGACTTTGGAAGAAAGATTTTACAAAAACTACCCAAACCAATAATGTAGTCACCAGTCGTTTCACCTTTTAAGCTTAACATTTGAATCAGTTTTGTGCATCGTTAAAGCCTTGAGCATTCTGTTTTTTCTAACTAAACCTCTGCCTCATCCAACGAGAGCGACTGGAACGTATTCACTCCTTGACGCAATCGTGACGCTGGTGGGGATGGTGACTCTGATGATGGGTACGCAGGTGACGCTAGCGATGGCGGTGGTGGCTGTGAAGTCCAGAATTGGGACTGGTGATATTCTGACATGGCCCCAACAACACAACCACAACATCCCCTTTGTGGAAATTGTACGCAGCACATGTCATGTATCACAAGTAAGATTCCTCGATATTCTAGACAGGAAGAAATTTCATCGATCTTACTGTGTGGTAATTAGAGTCGCAGAATTCATTGTAGCTTTGTTTCTGTGGTGCACCTACGACGTGGTTAGCTACTTTTGTAAATTACATGTCTAACATCCACACTCACAATGTGGTCTTATAGTCACGTCCCAAAAACGTATGACCCATAAACGTTAAATCAATACCACCTGTTCTAAAAATTTTGCTACTGATTCACATTCAGACCTGAAGGATAGTTAGCACACTTCATATACCTTATTTGGCGTAAACTTATCATTCATCTGTTGCTATTTGACTGGTATTATTTACTGCTGCCAGCTTATTCTGCTGCTAAACGCGTTGGTTGACGTGCCAAGTCTTACACCACTGCAGGTAGACAATATATTTTATTTGTTTTTTTTTTAGCACCGCGTCTTACTACCTATTTGGGCTATAAGTTTTTTTTCCTTGTTTAGTTCAAACACGCCACAAGAGAAAGAACACGTGAAACAGCCCCGTCTCCTGAACAGTACTTAATTTGTCTACGGTATACTTTTACTCAATGACTGGTCCTAAAACGGAGTACTTTTGATCGATGACTAGCTCTTTCAACTGTACAACTGCTACTACTTGCCAAATTTTCCTTACTTTACTGTTTTCTGCTGTTAAACTCTTTCGCAATTCACAATAGCTGGTGTACCGAGTCTGACACTGGTGCAGTTAAATAATATTTTTTCATTGTTATGCTCACACACGTCTTCATTTTTTAAAAGTCCTAAAATGGCAGGGCATAAACACGCAAAGCTTGCCATATATATAGGCTGCTAGGCATCTCCTGAACTTTATATTAACTGATTTTAACTTATCCATGGAGAACCTTTGATCTACGACTAGATCAATCAACTTTACTACTGACCCAGCGTCCACAATATTTACCAATTGTTCTAACTTGTCCATTGTAATTTTATCTGTATTATTATTATTATTGGCACCACGTCTTACTACCCATTCGGGTTATACGCACTTACGCTAATGTGTAATGGTAGGGTGATTGTAAGATGAAATGGAGGACTTACAGTTTAACGTGGAATCCGAACCACGGTAAAGGCCTGGCATACCACACATTCACAAGTTGTGATTAATACACGTCTTATTAGAGGAGAAGGAAGGGTTTTGCAATCAGATAAATCTGTGCCGGAACCGAGGATTGAACCCCGAACCCCCAGCACAGAAGTCTGACACCTTACCCCTAGACCGCCAGGTCACCTTCATTTTTTTTTATCTGTAAACGCTTATAAATACAGTCGGACAAGTGACATCCCTATATATAGTCATAGAATACACCTCACCAACGATCGGCCTACTTTTCTGGTAGCAGCATGTCCATCGGTGATGACATAACCAGTCTCCTATTTCATATTGTCAAGAATAATGACCACCAGGCTAGCACCCAACCCCTCTTTGCCTGCCTGAACAAGTCTACCGCCAAAGTGGCATCATTTCCGATTATCTCATTTCGCAATTACCACAAGGCTTTCGTCATCCATAACCTACTTTAAACCTGTCTCATCATGTCGAAAATAATGCCCACCAAACTGGTTCCAGATGACACATCACACCAGCATGGGTCAATAGCTTGACCTAATTTCATCTTGTTTCAAAATGTCTGGCCAACAAACTGACGACCGGGTTGCAATGTATTTCCCTAGATAGAACAAAACGTCATCAGGCTTACGAAATTCTGGTTACGTCCCCCATGACCAACTTTAATCCTGTTTCAACATGTCATGCCACCAAACGCCGTGAGGCTGTTGCCCGACTAGGAATATCCAAATTGACAGAAACGTCAATCTAGGTCATCCTAGAAAGGGCTGATTTTCTGTTTGAGTACCGAGTCACTGTCGTGACTCTTAACCTCATGAATGAACTTAATACCTTATGAAATTAAACAAGTGAAATGACCTGTAAAAAATCTACAGTAGCATTAATATATTATACTGTGAGGTGAACATTGGTGATCGTGAGTGTTAGCGCTGGGTCTAGGGCTTAGGAAGGATTTTCTTTTCAGGGATGGGGTAGGTGTGCTTAGGTAAAGTCTGTTCAGCGTAGGAATTGTTTTCTGAAAGGCCTTTTTCCCTACCAGAAAGCTATTATATAGTAGGATTTTGGTAGGAAAAAAGACCTTTCAGAGAGTAACTCCTACCGTGAATGGAGTATATGATGGTGAATTGTGGGTGAATCATGAGTGTCGTTTTCCGGGATGGAATGGTAGGATCGACTGTTCTTGGGATTTGGTCTGAGAGGGATGCCACCAAACCAGTGCCGGGTTGCTTTATATTTCCCAAAATATATTTTAACGTCATCGGGTTAAGACGTTCTTAGTAGGGTTTAGAGGGTGGGGGGCTTACCAGTTTTAAGCATTGCGCTGACGGCCGTGTGCAAAAATAAGACTTAGCACGCCCAAAGTACAAATAAAGTACAAGACTCATGGATTTGCTTGCTTGGACGATCAAGCAGCTCAATTCAAAGAAATAACAAAATAAATTTAGTCGCGGAGAAGTCACGCAGAAGTCTGGTCCCGAACAAGTTTCGGCTGTACTCTGCTAATACCAAGATATTTTCCCAAGATTGTGCGGTGCGTATGTACTATCGAGACAGCACGTATTTTAATACTGCTTTGTTTTCGCAACAGAATATGGCAGTCCTAGATGATCTAGATTTCGATAAGCCAACTACTCAATTAATATAAATTGGTATAATATAACAGATTCAAATGAAAAGCCTATGAAATTATATACTGATCAAACCTCACTCACCAATTGAAAATTACCCGCTTCGGTGGCCGCGTGGTCTAACGCACTACCCTTGCAGTAGGCTAGACTACCGATGACGGAGAGAGTGAATTTCTAATCTCGGTCGGGTGTACTGAGGATGGTTTTTCCAAAATAGTTTTCCACTTACCCTCCACGCAAGTGTGAGTACACTTCATATTAATACAACCTTCCTGATCCCTAAAACCATTAGCGTAATTAGTACGTAAGTGCATAACGCGAACGGGTAGTAAGACGAGGTGCTTTTTTTTTTTAAATTGGAAATTACCAGTACCCAACTTCGTTATTTATTTATTTTTTTAACAATCTTATGAGTCTTGATCTGTTCCAATAGATTAGCTCTTCACACTGAAAACCGCGTTTTTAACAATTTTAATAAATTTTCGTATATAATCAGTCGTGTTAACTTCGAGCAAAATCGTCACTATAGAAGGCAGTGTGTGTATATAATTTTATTTCCCGCCGGGGTGTAGAAACTCTTATGTAAGATTTGATCATGTAACTGCTAGCCAGATGTTCTAGCAAGGCATCTCATAGACCTAACTTGGGTTTTTCTTCAACTTAACTTGTGCTTTTTTGTTAATTCGGTCGTTCTTAGCATCGTTCTTGCACACCTTCCTCAGTTTTTCTGACAGTCAATGTCCGTCATTAGCTAGCGAGCAGCGAAAATATCTCATAAGGTTGTTTCATAATTCCTACATAAGGAGGTTCACACCGAACCACACCACCCGCAGCATCCGCTCTGGGATTCGAACCAAATAGTTATACTCGGATTAAATATTCAAATGAGGTAAAACTCCGCTGATTAAATGGCGTAAAAATCGTAACACACATCGAACCAACGTCACCCACAACATTCTCCCAAATAGAGCAAAAAATCAAATAACGGCAAAAATCAAATGGGGTGAAAATGGGGTCAGGGGGATTGCAACATAATGATGACATCATCAAGGGACAGTGACCTCAAGTGGGGAAGGGGGTATGACGTAACTGAGGAAATCCCATGACCTTCAAAGTAGGTAGTGTCAAGGTCAAATTGGCACGAGCACGTGACTGCTATTGACGTGATGGACAAAGAAAATACTAAAGAGCTAAAATCAAATAAGCTAATTATTTACAATAATTAATTTTTATTTACTTATATTTTTTAATTAACACCGCGTCTTACTACCTGTTAAGGTTATACGCATATGTATTAATTACGCTAGTAAGTTAGGGACAAGGAAGGTTTAGTTTTATAGGAAGTGTACTTGCATTTGCTTGGAGGAAGAGTTGAAAACCACTTTAGGAAAACCACCCTCAGTAAACCCGACTGGGATTCAAACCCCGATCTTCTTGTCATCGGCAGTCTAGTTTATCACGAGAGGGACGTCTAAGATCTTGCGGCCACTGAAGTAGGTTTACTTATGTTGAATTTGAACTGTCAATCAGAATATTTGTCAAATAGACTACATTTAACAAGCTACTAACACTTTTTCTAATTTATTTATTTAACACCGCGTCTTACTACCCGTTCGGTTTATTAACTTAAATACTAATTACGCGAATGGATTAGGAGTTGGGAAGGATGAATTTAGAGGGAGTGAACCCACATTTGCGTGGATGGAGACTGGAAAACGATTTAGGAACCCCCCCACCCCCAGTTCACCCGACCGAGATTCGAACCTCGATCTCCACGTCCTTGGCAGTCTAGTTCAACACGACTAGCGCGTCAGCCAACTACGCCATGGAGGCGGGTTACTTACACTTTTATGCCAATATATTAAGGTTGAGGGAGAAGGAAGCGTGAGATTACATCCGTATTTTGGCGGCTTTTGTCATAAAATACTTTTTTTATTTTTGCTAAAATAAATAAACTTTTGCATCGTAGAATTTGAACAGGGCTTTATTTTTCATTAAAATGTTTATGTTCAAATGCTACGTTGACCGTGACGAATATTCAAAAACCTGTTGAGATTTATTTTTCTAGAAAATTATTCGTAATTTATCTTCTAAATCAGACCTGTCAACCTTGCAGCGCGATCCATGACTCTCTGCGGCCCATGGAACTTTTGACGAACCATGATGACTAATTTTATTATAAACGTTAAAGAAAATATTTTAGATTATGAGAGATGTAAATTGGTAGTTATCTGAAGAAATTTTTAAGTGAGATTGGTTCACCAAATTTTTATTCTTTAGGCCTACTCATTAAAGACCAATTTCCAAAAATTGATATATTTGCAAATCAAATATATGCCATGGTTGACGTACATAAGTGTGTCAAACGTTGTTTTCTCTTAAGAAAAAGAATAAAACGCATGATAAATCACTGATTTCGGACACACATTTGTTATACTTTTAAAGTGATTGAAACGCAAGATTTAAAATCTAATACTCGCACCACTGCTGCAAACAAAATTTTCAAATAGAGAGTAGGTTTTAATATTTTAAATAATATTAATTTTACTAGTGTAGTAGTAAGGATTTAAAAATTTAGTTTTTTTTAAATTAAAAATATTACAATATTGAATTTTATGAAACATGGCCACATCAGTATTTTAAACATTCATTATGGCCCATATAATTGAACGACACGATTGTACTAAAGCAATATTTTATTTATTTTATCAAACAGAATTTGTTAAATAAAATTAAAAATTACTCACCTTTATTCAAGTCCGTCCCACCCCACCTTAAACAAAAATTAATCTCGGCTGTTAAATGTGATTGTTACATAATTCTACAAGGGGAATAAAGTGAAATGTCTTCTTACATCGTTTCTGCTCTGCTAGATTGTTAACCTCTGGCGAATAATCTTTACCAGCCAATGTTGCGCTATAATCCGTTATTCGGGTTTGATCTTGTTCTTTCAGGGGGAGTGTAACCAGCACCAGGAGACACGTTTATGCCGGGATCACGATCAACTTAGCGTTAACTTAACGTAACTTAACGTAACGTTAACTTAAAGTTAACTTAACGTATGTGTGATCATGATTCACGTAACTTAACGTAACAACTCGATCCAAACATCTTCATTCTCGAGTATGATCTGTGATTTGTACTAGTTTTACAGTGATGATCTGTGAATGTTTATAGTTTTCAATCGAAATAATAAAAATATCTATTACAAATTTTTTTTGATAAATTTAACTTTCCTATTTTAGTGTAATTATTTTGTTTCAATGTCTGATCACAAGAACTTACGCTAAAGAGTAAACATTAGTCATAATACCAACAAATGAGTTACTAAATATCCCTGATTATGTCACTCGCATAATGATTGGCTGGCTAGATCACGTGATACCCTTCAAGTAACGTAAAGTAAAAGACCTCCCAGGACATCTCTTACGTTAAGTTAACTGCAAGTCAACGTTAAGTTGAGTGCATCGTGATCGCTTCCATTTAAATACACAAAGAGGTTCTTTACGTTAAGTTACGTTAAGTTACGTTAAGTTAAGTTTAAGTTGATCATGATCCCGGCATTACAAAGGCGTCAGCTACTTAAATTTCCTTTCGCGTTAAGTCATGTTACCTACATCTGTCACTTTTTATAACTATTATCAACAGTCAACACTTATAAAGTAACACTAATAATATAGTAACATGTTCATTGGTGAACTGTAAAACCATTTGTATTTATATTCTACAACTTTTTAAAAATTTAAACTTCATGTCTTAATACCCTTTCGGATTATACGCTCATGTTCTAATTACGCTAAAGGATTTAGGGATGAGGAAGGAAGTGTACCTGCATTCGCGTAGAGGGAGAGTGGAAAACAATTTTGGAGAAAAAACCACAGTACACCCAATTGAGATTCTAACCTCTATTTCCCCTCATCAACAGTTTAGTCTACTGTGAGAGTAGCTCCTTAGACCTTGTGGCCACCTAAGCGGGTTAAAAGAATCTTCCTATAAAAATCTTACAATACGTGGTTTTCCCTAAGCTATCTCCACAATCTCTCCACCCAAATGCAGTTAATTTTATCCAAATTTTACCTTCCCTACCCCATTAGTGTAAATGCATGTATAACCTGATAAAAATGTGTTACTCTAAAGCAGTGGCTCCTGACGTGGAGTACGTGTACCCTCAGGGGTACGTGCCAGGACTTTGGATGTACGTAACAATATTTGAATAATGGCGGGAAAAGCTACATATGTCAACAGTGTAAGGCAAAATATCAGTCAAAAGTTGTGAAATGAACTCAACGCTATGATGAGGGGTGGTGCGGTTTTATTATATATTTGACCTTGATAAGAAGATTTCATTTTCAAACATAAAAGAGTTATTATAATAATTAATAAATTAAATGTGTTAGTTTCTTTTGTAACTTTTGTTTATTAATGTAAAAGTATATGCACTGTTTATTTACCTCATTATTATATTGTTTTTGTAATCCTATTATCAGCCCATTTATTTTCAGTTGCAACAAATAAATCCGAAATAACTACTATTGTATTATTTCAACATTTTATTAATATTAAGGGTACAATTCATGGAAATGGGCTGCCAAGGGGTATGCAAGCGAAAAAAGATTGGGAACCACTGAGCTAAAGGATTGGCATGTGGGACACTTATGTATTATAAACGCTAAATTATAAAGTGTTTCTTTGTTAGTCCGAAATTTAGTCTAAAATTAATTAACTTGATTTAAGTTTATTTTGGTGTGTTTGAAATTCTAACTAATATCTACTCTTATTGCCGCCATGATAGATATTCTGCCCACTCTTAAGATCATTTGATATTTGAGTAGCCACCCATTTCTATGGTAGAATTGTAATGGTCTAAACCATCAGTCTCGCAACAGACTGTACTTAAAATGATGGGTATATCAGGGCTATAATTCTTGATGGATGTACTATAGGTGTTTGTACTAAATGGCTTTACATTCTACCTCTGCGCAAATAGGAGTACATTTCCTATGAATTCTACCTTCCTTACTCCTAAGACAATAGCATAATTAGTAAACATGCGTTCATCCCAAACTGGTAGTAAGACGTAGTGATATAAATAATTGATTAGCTTAAGGCCCTTGGCCCTGTCGAGTGCAAGTCTAAAACCTATTTTGTGGTATGGTAGGCGGGAGGATGAAAGGCATAGCGTGGCTTCACAACCGACCAAAGTATCCTTCCGCGCCAACAAGAACAAATGGATCACGTAAATCGTAGATGGCGCTAGCTACCGGATAGGTCTTGCGGAAAAATCATACTTTTGGAAACATCAATTTTCGAGTGAAATGTTTATGTTAATATTTTCAACACTCCTTCTAAGATAATATCAATGTTTATTAATTGTTACATCAATTTTATCGAAATTTGATCACTGTTAAATCATAGAGGAGGTGTATGTATAAAAAGTATAGCTTAATAAACATGCTTCTATTCTTGAACAAACCGTTTCATAAAAGAAAATTGCAAAACAATAAAAAAAACTCTTGAAAATAACCGTTTGTTCCCATGGCTCTGCATTTCCACGCCAAATGAAAAGGGCCAATCGCCTTAAAAGGCTGGTTCACTTACCTAATAGGTAATTTCTGGTGTTATGATTAAGTAGTGCTTAATTTTAAAGAGCACTCCTAATTCAGCGAAAGACCCATAAAGTTATACCTGGGAAGTGGACTGTTCTGGAATTATAATGGAATTTCGGTAGGAAGATAGGTTTAGAAAATATATTTTAAAAATGTATCAAACACTGATAAAGTTTAACAAAATCATTATTTTATTCGCAATGACATTTTGATCAAATCTCTTGACTTATGAATATAGTAGCATTTGTGATTTTCGGGATCACGATGCCCTTAACGTTCACGTAACGTAAAGGTTCATCTTGTGTTTTTAATGGAAGCTTTCATGAACCACTTAAATTTGACGTGGTATTAACTTAACATAATTGTTATCTAAGGAATAACGTTTCTAAGTGCATTACGTTAAGTGAAGTGTACCATGTGTTCTTTCCAGCCAATGATATTGCCATCAAAGTGTCAATACGGCTATTTAGTACTTCATTTTTTGTTTACCTTCAGTATGATAATTATTTTGTTTACGTCTTGCAAACAACAAAACGTCATAGCCTCTGGTAGGCTTAAGTACTTGAAGCCTATCAACCCTAAATTATAAAGTTCCAATTTAATTAACAATTTATTTTCAAACAGTTCAAATTCGTTTTTATGTTTAGATCCAGTTTTATGTTTAGTTAAATGAATCCAGGTTACATACACTGTTTATTTACGTTACCTGAACGTTAATTTAAACGTTGTCCCGGCATAGCTGAAGGAATATCTCCTTTCTTATCATGTTCTTACTGTAGTTAGTTTTTTTCTCTTTCTGTCTGTCCGACTAGCCCCACTTCCAACAAACGTGTGCACTGGACCAAGCACGACAAGTAGACGATTAAGGAGCTGCTCTAGAAATAACACGAGAATACCCTTCTAATAGTATTATAATATCTCAAGATTGTATGTCATGTCCATGACATTTTAACAAATGGATTATAAGTACACCACACATTTCTTACTGTTGCAAACTTCTCTTGTAAAACCATGCTTTGTTTACGTGGCACATAACTTACTACCAGTCCGAGCCACACGCATATGACCCATTTTGGTGGCCGCATGGTTTAAGGCACTACTCTCGCAGTAAACTAGACTGCTGATCACGGCGATATCGAGGTTCAAATCTCGGTTGGGTGTACCGAGGTTTTTTTCCCAAAATAGTTTTTCACTCTCCCTCTACGCAAATGCGGGTACAATTATTCTAAATATAGCTTTCCTTATTCTTAAAACAGTGGTGGTAAATAAAACATGCATATCTGCACTAATAAAATGAGGTAGTAGAATAACATTTAGAGAAAGTCTACCTGCACTTACGTTGAGCGATAGTGGTGAACCATATTGGAAAAAGCACCCTCATTACATCAGATTGGGACATGAAGCCCATCCTCTCCATAATTGGCAAACTATAATAAATTAAGCTGACATCTATACCACGTTCCCACCGATGTGTGCTACTCGGTTATATCAAAGTGAGATGTTAATCTAACCTCATCACTGGAAAACCAGACAATATGAGTCTCACGCCTCTGTATTTTTGTCTACCGGTGTGAAAGGAAAGGGTACTTTCGTTGAAGCTCGTGTTTCAACAGTTCACTCAATTTTTCTCCTTAAAAGTAAAAAAATAAATTGACTGGCAATGCCATAAAGATAGTCAACATTTTTCGACAAATATACATTTTTTATCCTATTCATTTCATAGCTGATAAATTCAATACTGAACCTACATATATTGATATCAATTAAGCTAATAAGAGGCCCCCATTTTACTGTTCTAGATTGGGGTTTTAAACAAATATTACTTGGGTAAATACCTGCTCTTAGAAAGTGTATTTTAAATACTTAACTTAATAAAAGCACCGTAAATAAACAGATTGGATTCTGAGAAACTAGATGAACGTAAAATTATTCCATGGCAGGATGAGTTTATTTAATGAACTGAAAGTGAAAGTTTGGCGTACTGACTTTTCATTTTGTTAAATTAAAGCCGATCCGCACTCTTTGTTGAACTGAGAAAACCATAAAAACATTAATAATTAACGATTATGCAGAAACTGTTCCAGTGAATGCACGTTTCCATCTTAAATTCTGTGTTAAAAGCAAATTTGTTTGTCATCTTGCTAAGCTATTATTACAATGACTGAATTTCATTGAGCAAGACGGCCATCTTCGCGAGCATTCAACCAGACAAACACTTACTGCAATGGCAAAATAACTTTTCTTTATGCTTAATATGGAAATAAAATCGTGCTCTTTCTTCAACACCAGGTTATATCAACACACACGATTTTACAAGTATATTAGACTAACACAACATAAGTAAAGCTACGCAACTGACATCTATTTATCTAACTTTACTTTATTTTTCTCTCTTTCTTTAAAACCTTCCTCATCCCTACCTCATTAGTGTAAATTTAAGGATAGTATAATAAATAGCAAGAAACGCAGCACGGAAAAAATGTAGGATAGTTGAGGTTGGACACGCTATATCATAGCTGTATTAATTTACACTCTGTTGAAATAAAATGTTTTCTTGAATACTGTATCAATGCATTTCTACCACAAATCTGCCGTAACTTTGCCCACACTGGGACCAGATTAAGCGGCCAATACCTAAATGGTTGCCATGGTGGGGAAGGTGGAGTGTTCTAAACCTTGATTTTCTATACTTTCTATATATACGTAATGCATGTCACCCTTTATCCTGTGCACGTATAACAAAAAATTATATATGCTTATAGACGGTGTTGAAACTAGACATGCCACGCAGTCATTCATGTAGAATGATAATTGATATATTAATTAACATCACTAATGGGTGGCTCTAGCGATATATCATGTTGGACCACAGAACATTCATGCGGCATAAATTCATTTTGCAGTCCTGTGTAATTAATAACAAAACTGATAGGTGCAGAGGAGGGTTAAAAATTATTAACGGAACTAATAGGTGCAGAGGTGAGTTAAAATTTCTCCACAGAGTGATCATGTTGTATGTAATTATTTGCCATCATGGATAGACGCAAAAGTAGCTTAGACTTTTCCATAAGCACTTCATGTTCTATGAAATTATTTAAACCACTTGTAGATGTTGTCCCATAATGCATTTGTGTGTTAGTCTGTGATTAAGAACCACACTGCATGTTCAAATTATGAAGGGGCTTGATTTTGTTTGAGAAAAATTTTTTGGATTTCACATATACAATCAAGGATCTTTATATTAACATGAGGCTATTTTTTAAGAGTCTTGGTATTTTCTCTAGATTTGATGATAAATATACTAATAACAAATTGAATCTGGCTTTTTCCACTCCCTAACGAACCATAAATTTTGAATTTATATAACAATAATTTCAATCAAGCTTGACTAATGGATAAACCCCACTACAATCACCACCCCTTGAAGTAATCTTTTTGTTTTTATTGTGCAAATGTACGTGTATAGATTTTTGGTTGCTTGTTTATGATTATTTTATAACAAGATAAGTATTGACCATTCCAATCCCTTAGCTACGCGGATTGTCTCCTAGTAGCTCACAAGTACCTAATACTCGTAGACTACCAACGGACCTAGGCCCATCACATTGCCTTTTAACCGGTATATTAAAAATACGATTACGCTCGAACAATAAAAACATATCGAAGTGCGGTTTTGTGAATTTTTCATGTGCCAACACCAAAATTGGGAACATTGATTTTTTCTTTTGATTTAAAAATAATTACGTACTTTAGAGTATTGTATCTTTAAAATTTGTCACAATGATATCCCTTGTTACAGTTACACTGTTATCTAATCAAGACTACACAAAACTACCATACCATACGACGCAATGCCTGGTTACTGGTTAGAGCTGTAGTACCTACCTAAGTTACGCATTATCCGTGGTGTGAGATGGGCTATTCAAAGAATCATATTGATATAAAAATAGCTAAGCTCGATTTTTAACTTAGTTAAAAATCAAGTTCCATGAATCTATTGAATAATTACAAGCTTCACCGGAAAATAAACCGTGTCCGGGCTGTCATTTATCTTTTATTATATGTAGGAGCTTCTTTCTACCAGTCTATACTATCTGCATATTTTACACTACTCATTGGAACAGAGATGAAGATGGCATCATTTAGAGGTATGCACCCGTATTTACATGATGAGAGACAGGAAAAAGCCCTGATCTCTCCGTCAACGGAAAACCGGGCAAGAATGAGACTGACATCTTTGCCTACATATCCACAATTGCGTATTCTTATTTTATCATTGGGTATCAAGTGCCATCGAGTTAACATCAGCTCAAACAGCTAAGACTTTGATTACATCAAGAGAGTGATTAGGAAAACACCCGTGGCAGTAGGCACGTGGTATAAATGTCTAGCTCATTTAGTTTCGTTTGTTGTTACGGGGAGGTTGGGGTGCAAATCCCGGCTAGGTGTACTAAGAGTTGTTTTTTATAAATAGTTTCTCACTCTTCCTTCACATAAATGCGGGTGCATTTCCTCTATATTCAATCTTCCTCATACCATATTTGTGTAATTTATATATAATATAGATTCAACCCGAACGATTAATGACATGTAGTGAAAAAATTTTCAAGAAAACTATACTTATTTTTGAAAAGGGTATTTAGTATTACCTCTTTTCATCCCAGCGTTCATAGCAGCACTGGGCTGTGGAAACAATTTTAGGACATTAATTTTTCTGTAACCAAATGGGTTTTTGTGTTAATACAATAAACAATCATTGATGAAGAAACGCAATAATTGAACTTTAATCTTTAAAACTCTAAATTAGATAGGCTTAAAAATATTTTTAAAAATATTACTCAATATTTGATCAAACAAAAACAATTCAATAAAACAACAGAAGTGTCACCAAACTGAAAATTATAAGTAACAAATCTTCATGTAAAGATGCTTAAAGTAACGTTTATCTTTTTTTATATGTATCGCGGTTCATTTAAAAGGGCTACTGAGCAGACGTTTCTCCAGTTTATATAAGTTTATCTTAAATAATGATGTTCTAGATGAAATAGGTAAGTAGGTAATAGGTAAGTCACGTGTTTATTTCATGCATTTAGAAATTGAATGAAGCACACATACTAACCCACTCTAAATAATTTAAATACACTATCTAGTTTCTCGTTTTTGTATTATTTTTTTAAAGCTAAGTCTTAATTAGACTGTTTGCATTATACTGCACCTCAAAAAAGTAGGATTGTTAACTTTCAAGGTTATTTATTCATTTGAGTTATTTAACGAGCACTTTATGAACCAATTGAATATATCAACACACGACTTATGAGCTAACTTAAATCTGGAAAGAGACAACACCCATTCCCCAGACCTTAATTCATCATTGTGAAAGGGGAAACCCACATTTCACCAATGATAATTTTTCGGCCATGCCGGGAATTTAACTCTTAGATCAGTAGGCAGACACACTACCAAGTTAGCTAAGATGTCTTACTCAAGGTAAACTGAGTGAACATTTAGTTTGCGACGCAAATTAAAACACTTAATATATTTAACACCTATCTGATTTAAGAGAAGGGGTAATAATTCAGTACTGTATTTTTATTATATATTTTTTTGATACTATCCCGATAATACTATAAAGATGTCATTAACAATTATGAAACATTTCACCCAAATGTCATATAAATGCACAGAATTTTTAAAGAACTTTTTGTGAAGTCCTACACCACGCACTTTGAATTATCAATCAATAAATAAATTATTTAAATACGTTTGAAGTCACGAATAATTTTAATCTTTCACCCTATCTTTCACTATGAAAATACTAATGGAAGTTGATTTCTTGAATCTGAATCAAATTTGATTCAAACACTGGCATTAGTTGAATAGTCATAAGACTTGAATCGGTGATCACATGGTCAAAGGCGTCACTCTATGAAATGTACTTGATTTTGGGTGACGATAAAGTCAAGTCTCAAATCTTGGTCAAGTGGTTTTATTAGTGTGGTCTTATCATTCTCTTTTCACGCTATATTGAGTGTAGGGAGAGTAGTACAGACATATGAAGATAAACAAAAACTCGTAGCAATGTTTTAAAATTATAAAACTAAAATGCCCACTAGCCAGGTGTATATAATATAGTATAAGAATAAGGAACTCTTATTAAGAGACAACTGAGGGTCAAGATTAAGAAGCGCATCTCCTTTAACACTTTACCATTAGTAGATAAATGTCATTTGAAGGAAGTTCCTAAGACCTTCAAACTTGGTGACCTTGGCAATAATAGTTATATTAATTAAAATACTAAGGAAAGGCCATACTTAAGATAAAATATAGTAAAGTTTAATTTCAAGGTCAATGTATACATATATTTTGTACCACGTCTTTATGCCAACTACCTGTTTATACTAACCGCATATTTACGCTAAGAGGTAAGGATGAATAAGTTAGAATTTAAATGAAATGTACTCACATTTGCGTGGAGGGAAAGTAGAAAAACATTTAGGGGAAACCCCCTTCACTTCACCCAACAGGGATTCGAACTCCAATATCCCCGTCATCGGCAGTCCAGTCTATTGCAAAAGTGACGCCTTAGATCATTCGACCACTAAAATGGTTATGTATATACTAAAGCTTAGTTTACACGCAGCAATTTTTTTATAAGTGCTCTTTCCACTCTTTGGTTTGAAAGAAAGTCAATATAGGTTAAATAGAATCTTAATGTAATTGGAATTTAGCAAGAAGCTCATATAACCTTGGTCTAACATACTTATAGACTTTAAAGTAAATTCAAGACTTAGCTCCGGTTTAAACTTTAGTAGATGTCACCCATTCCCCAAAAGTACTTTAATTTCTTCTCTTCCCATAAAAATATATAAAAGATTATTTCGTAGTATAGTTCTATAACAGATATGGCATATACCACTCTTATAGTAAGGGGTGCTAGGGCTAATTGTATTAGACCTACAATTCCTACCAACCCTGAGGTAATTTTGAGTCACGAATTTGTTCATTAAATTAATGAGAAGATGCTTATATTGCTTATCGTTTTAATTTCTAACTAATGAAATAAGGTGTTTGGAGTCAACAAATGGAAGACCAGTTGATAGAAACAAATTGGAAACTTTAATTGGTGGTATGTTGCTAATACATGTCAATTCCTGGTTGCACTTTCTACGGTGGGTTTGCCACGAGGCAGCGAGTGAGCCTAGAGTAGTTTCAAGGTAAACCTTGCCTGCATGACAGCCTGCCTGCTTGCCTGCCACATGAACTCGCCTCAAGTCGAACTTTTCTTATTTGTGCTAGTCCTTCGACCTCCGAGTGGTTTCACTCGCTCTTAACTCTCTCTCTCTCTCCTTTTTTTCACTCGGTTCTTCCTTCGCCATCTTTAACCACCTACTCGTTTAGTTACCGAGCTGGCCAAAGAAAGTATAGTTATTTAAGGCTATGTTTCCACGACCTCTAGCATATCTAAAGGGGTTGTACAGTAGAACGTAGATAGTCCAGATCGCCAAGAAAAAATATTATTTATAAAAGTAACTAAAGGGGCATCAATATCAGAGACATGGCTGCCAAAAAAAACGCACCTCAACCCTCGTTAAAAATAAATAAATAATGGATAAATTTTTCATTGTTAGATTTTTGCCCTATTATATTTCTTCAGAATTTGTGAAAGTTCATTGTTTAAATAAAGTGAAAATGTGTCTACCTTAACATTGAGTTTTCGTAAGTATCCCGTCCATGCTTATTTTTTTATTTTTGGTATTATAGGTACTGTATTTTCGAAAATCTGGACAAATCAATAATTCGGACTGAGTCGATCCCCATTTAGTCCAAATTATCGACGCCCTACTGTAGTTGTCAACCACGATACTTAATTCTTTTTTAAGCACCGCGTCTTACTACTCGTTCTGGTTATACGCCTATGCACTAATTACACTAATGTGTTAGGGATTGGGAAGGTTGAATTTGAGGAAGTGTATCCACATTTGCGTGGAGGAAGTGGAAAACTATTTAGGGAAAACTACCCTCAGTACACCCAACCAGATGCCAGGCCTCCACCGTGGTTCGAATTCCACGTTAAACTGTAGGTCCTCCATTTCATCTCGCAATCACCCTACCATTACACATTAGCGTAAGTGCGTATAACCCGAACGGGTAGTAAGACGCGGTGCTAATAATAATAATAATAATAATAATAATAATACACCCAACCAGGATCGAGCACCGATTTCCCATTCTTCGGCAATATAATTTATTGTGAAAGTAGCGACTTAGACTATGCAGCCACCAAAGTGGGTCACGAGATTTACATTCAGTCTTATGCTCTAATTATGGAAGTATCTTAATCTACTACTTTTATTTAATAGGCTGAGGTTGAATTTTAGGTTAATGTTCAAGAATTTGCCCTGATGGAAGCTGAAACACCCTGTGGTAAATAAATAACTAGTCCCAATACTATTTGAATAAAACCATATCTCTTTGGATCACAGTCGAGCACACTAACATTTCTAAAAATTCTGCAGGTGCCACCAACGGGTTTTAGTAAGTAGCGATTAGGAGGTCATCTACTATTCTAGTATCCGGGTCACTTCTAATGTCATTTAGTTGTCTATAGATTCATCCTGTTTCTAAGTTACTCTATTTTCTGAAGCTATGTATCGGCTTATGTGTTGCTGGGTTAGGTTAACTAATCTTGTAAGTCCTGTGCTATATCAACTCTATGTATAGAAAATCTACGTTAAATGCCTATTCTAATATAATAGGCCTAATTATTATAAATATACCTGGCAGAGCTAGAACTACTAATGGGCCATCAGATCCAAAGTCTTGCTTAAATTTAGGCAAATAGGTTATCGGCAAAACTAGGTGTAGATCTAAGCTAGTGTCTTTAGTTGACCCGAGTGGATGGAGTTTTTTTCTCTGCACACCACGTCTTACTACCCGTCTAGGAAAGGAAAATAAGAATGGATTTATTTTAAGCTCCTAAGGGCAAAAGAAATTATTTTTTAATACATTACTTAGATACAAAGAAATAAGCTCCTAGCCAGCCATTACTCAAAGAAATCTACAAATTACCAAGTACGTGTCTCTAACACATGTTCTGATGGTTTCAGAAGTTTAGCAAGAGAACAAATTTAATCATGTACCTATTTTATACTAAGATTTTTTTTTGCCAAAATACGTAAAATAATGCTTCAGTACAAACAGAGTTTAATTTTCTACACATGGTGGTATCAACAGCTGTTGAATATCTGTCGTAAACATAGTGGCATTATCTAACGACCTTTTTAAATGAAGAGAAAAGGTTATTAGGTATATTCCAGGACACCCTCGACATATATTTAAGAATCGTTGAGGTTATTATGTGAAGAAAATTAAGATCAATGTTTGTATTGAAGCAATATTTATTTTCTTTTAACCAAAAAATTGTTTTGGTGTAAAAACTGCAAAAACACTTACCTTTTTCTCGCGTCCCCTAAACTCACCTTAAATAACGGGTTGTCACACTGTGCAAAATATAAGTTACACGAAAGAGAATTGATTAGTATTTACATTAGTTTAAAATAAAATTTAACCAACACGGTCTTAAGAGTTATGTACAAACATATCATTCTAATGAACCGCTTGATATCATTGTCTCTATTATCTTAGTAGGTCTTTGAGACGATAGATTGGTTCTCCTGGATAAGAGGATTGGTGGAACCCAGTAATTGGTCGTAGAAGGACCACACAAACTTCCGGCAGTGGTTCTTGATACAAGGTATCTCCAGGTCTCAGTGTAAAGTCCTACTGGAGACGTATCATGGGTTTAGAGTCCTACTGGAGACGTATCATGGGTTTAAAGTCCTACTGGAGACGTATCATGGGCTTAGAGTCCTGCTGGAGACGTATCATGGGTTTAGAGTCCTACTGGAGACGTATCATGGGTTTATAGTCCTACTGGAGACGTATCATGGGTTTATAGTCCTACTGGAGACGTATCATGGGCTTAGAGTCCTGCTGGAGACGTATCATGGGTTTAGAGTCCTGCTGGAGACGTATCATATCATGGTGCATCGCTGTCATTCTTCTTTTCCCTTTTACATTAAACAACTAAAACCGGTTGCCAGAAGACAAACTAAAGTTGTTAATTAAAAGTGGTGTCTTAATGTAACTGCATTCATTAGCTAGAAAATAATATATGTAGTAAAATATTTGTTATACAAAATATCGTAAGCTTTTAATAGTAGTTTGTATTCTTAATATTTTTATTTTTTTGTTTGTTTGTTTGTTAATTTAACTCATTATGATTTCACGGAAACTGCACAAAACTCAACTAAACAAGAGGTTGTACAGCAAAATAACTTTAAAAATGGAGATTTTTATAATAGCATAATAAAATAAAATTACATAGAACTATTGAGTTGACATGATTAATTTTACTATCACTAAATCCTTTTTTTTAATCCTATGTATATATTAATTCACATTCATTCACATCTGAGAGGGTGACCTGGCGGTCTAGAAGTAAGGTGTCGGACTTCTCTGCTGAGGGTCCGGGGTTCAAGCCTCGGTCCCGGCACAGATCTATCTGATTACCAAACCCTTCCTTCACCTCTGACAAGACGTGTATTAATCGCAACTTGTGAATGTGTGGAATGCCAAGCCTCCACCGTGGTTCGGATTCCACGTTAAACTGTAGGTCCTCCATTTCATATCACAATCACCCTACCACTACACATTAGCGTAAGTGCGTATAGCCCGAACGGGTAGTAACACACGGTAATAATAATAATAATAATAATAATAATAATAATAATAATAATAATAATAATTCACATTTGGCAATATTGTTGTTTACACTTCCACTAATTGGTATTAAAATCCCCTTGAAATTATTTTTAGAATGATTCATTATTTGAAAGAAAATTTGATGGAAACCAGTCTATTAAGGTCAAAGACCCGCCTCGGTGGCGTAGTTGGCTAACGCGCTAGTCGTGTTGAGCCCGACTGCCAAGGACGGGGAGATCGAGGTTCGAATCTCGGTCGGGTGAACTGGGGGTGGTTTTTCCTAAATGGTTTTCCACTCTCCCTCCACGCAAATGCGGGTTCACTTCCTCTATTCAACCTTCCCAATTCCTAATCCATTAGCGTAATTAGTACTTAAGCGTATAACCCGAACGGGTAGTAAGACGCGGTGCTAAGTAAATAAAATAAAATAATATTAAGGTCAAAGGCTTCGAAATTCCCTTTGCACCAATCTTTCAGTAAAAATTTCAACGCAATTGTGTTAAAAATGTATTTGATACATTCGATGTTTTATATTTTTATATAATACAACTTGCTCTATGACAACAGGTTGGGTCAGTTTCTGACAAGCACCTTTTCGGATTTCGCACAAAGTTTGTTCCCTGTGGTTTTTATCTATTATTAGATTTTTCAAAAAAGGGAGGTCCATGGCTCTGATATGTTATCGGGATTTAGTTTTTTAAAGTTTCGGATTTTTCTCTTTAAGGTGGCATGCACCATAGGACAAAACTATATCTATAACTTCAGCCACGTAATCAAGGTGTGCTGAATCCCCCCCCCTCCCCCTTCTCCGAGGCTAGTCCCTGAAAAACACAACATTTTTAAGAGTTTTAGGGGCAGCTACAACACTTAAGTAATCAGTGTGTGAAGTTTCAGCCTTGTAGCTAGTTGGAAATTTTGAGGAAAACAATGGACAGACACACACACCACGTGGCTTTTATCATATAGATTTTCTCCCTGCCTCTTAATATCCGTTCAGAAAGCTTGCTATTGATTACTAGTGGGATGTTGGTCAACGGTTCACAACAGTTTGCAATAAATATATTTAAATTGTATTTATTTTAATTAATCACTGTAGATTTATTTAATTAAGTGAGCAATCTAAAGTGCCAACATGCCATTACATAAATACATTTTAGCCTTTAAAATATACATAAAAATAGTAATAATTCAGGCTTCCAAATAATGCTGTGAAACCCGATTTTTATATCAGATCCATCAAAACTTAATGCATCTTGGAAAAATGATTAAAAACACCGATTAATATTTTAGCGTAACATTTGGAACAAAGTAGAATACCTTTCGTAACATGATGCTTTTGGACATACGCCAAGGAGAAGAGGTTTTTGATCTTAATAAATCGTAATTCGGGAATATTATATCGTTCTGCTACCATATAGTAATAGCTACGATCATTATGATAATAAAATTGTTATTGTTATCATCACACAAAATATAATATAACTTAGTTCTAGATCCTCCCTACAGTTAATTTATCTCTGCGTGAAATTAGAAGCCTTAATTTCATGTCCCTTAGTATTGTAAGCGCTATCGATTGAGCCAAGATGTCGAACCAGAAACAATAATAAAAAGAATATTAACATGTCTAAAAACATAATACCTTTAGGATATTGTAATGCTTCATTCTATTCTAAAGATATTACATGAACCCTTACAATAATAGATTATTAATTAGTTTTTTATTTATCACCGCGTCTTACTAACTGTTCGGATTGTACGCTTAAGTACTAATTACGCTAATGGATTAAGAATTGGGAAAGTTGAATTTAGAGGAAGTGAACCAACATTTACGTGGAGGGAGAGTGGAAAACCATTTAGGAAAAACCACCCCCTAGTTCACCCGACCGAGATTTGAACTTCTATTTCCCCGTTCTCGGCAGTCTAGCTCAACACGAAACTGACGCGTTTGCCAACTACGCCACCAAGGCGGGTATTAATTAGTTGATGTCTCCTTCCGCAATATGATAAATTATGACATTACATCACTTCGACTTTGATACACGATATATTAGTTAAATTTAAAAGTGTCCCTGGCCGCAGACCTATATGAGAGAGCAGCCCAGCAGACCGTGGGCTCGTCGTCATTGTTCAGATGGGATATCATCTACTTGTTTACGCTTGGTCACAGTCCATCAAGTTGCCGATACAGGCCAGGACAATGCGGCGACGAATGTGTTGGGTGAGGGGTGCGTCCAGAGTATTCTGGGACAATATGGTACACCTTTTGTCCCACGCCCTTTGGTGAAGCGTGGGGTGTTTGTAAACTAAAAGTTATTCTAATTGTACTCATGAAATTGCTCTCTACCAAAATTATCTGAAGTTACCTGCCTAGCACCAGTGCACCTCCATTGTGCCTGAAGCAGATTGTTTGGTTGGTCATTAAGAACTGATTAAAGAAGACTTTTACAGTCTCATGCGCAAGTTATCTAATTAATTAGAAAACATGTGTTGAGTAAACATCATTCAAAAGGGCCACATTGAAAATTAAAATTACCAGGTGGAGCACATTAAAAAAATAAGGAATAGTGTCATAAACTTAAGAAAAAATATATTTCTTCTTGGAACACTAATATGTATTGCAAAATCAAATCAAGATTATGGAAATTAAAAAGACTCGTCCTTTATTTTTTCACATATTATATTTTCACAGTTTTGATCAAACATTCTTTAATAAATTGCCAATCTTTGAAAGGTTTTTGATCTCATAAAATTTACTTTAGAAAACGATTTGTATTTTCTCGTTTTTCTTACAGACAAATAATATTTTTCCTTATGCTGATAATTCATAGTGCACACTTTAAAAACACTAATGGTTTGTTTATTTGGTGGGGCAAAATAGTTCAAATTTATCGATAGCCTAGCGCATCTCTGTCCATTCAAATGAGTTATCAATGTTCTTGTCGAAGAAACGTCTCGTGATCTCCTGAAATTCTGCATACAAGTATATTTAGTGTGCTCTTGTAGTCCTGATTAGTACTACCACGTGGGGTCATTATCGGGATACACCCCACGTCCCCTACCCCTAATAATCTGTTCAAATGGGGCACTCATAGTTAAGTAAAATAAGCAACGAATGGTTGTATTCAGAAAGTTGAAAGCCCCAGTTTAGAGAGGCAAAAATTACTTAAAATAACTTTTTATATGACTTATATAATTTAGTTATTATATTATTCGTTTCATTCATTTGATAAAAATTAATTTTTATTTTCTAATTTAAAGTGAAAATGAATTCATTCTGTCCCCTCTAATAATTAGGAGCAGGTGGTGCCTGTAGGCACTACCATGTTGGTTTGAATTTTGAAAGATATTCAAGTAAGAGATATCATGGGTGTGGATAAGAGACTTGATATCTCAGTCCGCAAAGAAAGTCACAGTCGCATTTTTCAAATACGGCCCAAGCATATCTGAAGCTTTCTGGATGAACTTTAAATACATTGATTTCTACCAAGGCACACTTTATCATTACCAAAATCCTAAACTCTCCAGACACTTTTTTTTTTGCGCTGCATCTTACAAACCATCTGGAATACATGCATACTCTGTTGAAGCAGGAATGAGGTAGGTTTAATTTAGAAATTGTGCCCTATTTGCGTGAATAGGGAGTGGGGAATAGTTTAGAAAAAAACAATCGTCAGTACACCCAACCGGTATTTGAATCCTGACCTCCTTATCACGAGAAAACTAGACTAGACTGAACTAACACCTTTGTCAGTGTACCCGCCGATGCATTGGTTTAAGGTGTGGGGGTAAAGACTTTCGCGTCAATAAAATGATAAACTATTTGTGGTGTTGCCTAAAATATCCTTATTCATAGAAATACTATTTAATATTCAGATTAAAAAGTGAAGTTTATTAAGCTGTTTTCGATATTGGTAGGTTTGATATTTTACAGGCATTCAACAAGTGCTGTTAGTTCCTGGTCCGTTCTGATAACATTGTTCTCAGAAACACATTTTGCATTGTTGAGTTCACATGATTGTTGGTCGTGTGTTGAAATAGCTTTTTGTCTATACTTGCACGTAGATAAAAGGTTTTATGTGATTATTAAATGCTAGAACAATGCTTGAACTAACTAAGGTGGTCGATTAATCCTAAACATCACTCTCGCAATAAACTGTAATGCCAGTGTTTATGAGATCGGGGCTCGATTCCCACTCGGTTATACTGAGGGTTTTTTCATGAACGGTTTCACACACTCTCTCCACACAAATATAGGAACACTTTCACTAAACTAAACCTTCCACATCCTAAACACATTAACGTAATTAGTAGGTCTATAGTATTATTATTAGCACCGCGTCTTACTACCCGTTCGGGTTATACGCACTTACGCTAATGTGTAATGGTAGGGTGATTGTGAGATGAATTGGAGGACCTACAGTTTAACGTGGGATCCGAACCACGGTGGAGGCCTGGCATTGCACACATTCACAAGTTGTGATTAATACACGTCTTGTCAGAGGTGAAGGAAGGGTTTGGCACTTAGATAAATCTATGCCAGGACCAAGGATTGAACCCCATACCCCTAGCACAGAAGTCTGACACCTTACTACCCCTAGACCACCAGATCACCCGTGGTAGGTCTATAAAATACGTATAAACTGAAAAGGTCGAGCTATAGCCGTTATCCTTCTACCAATGAGAAGATATTATGAATAACTATGTTGTTAATTTCTCGACCAATTAATCAATTTTTAATTTCGGTTGGGGACTTTCAGTTAGATCGTACCCGCCTCGGTGGCGTAGTTGGCTAACGTGCTAGTTTCATGTTGAGCTAGACTGCAGAGGATGGGGAGATCTAGGTTCGAATCTCGCTTGGGTGAACTGAGGGAGGGGGGGGGTCCTAAATAGTTTTCCCCTCTCCATACACGCAAATGTGGGTTGACTTCCTCTATATCACACCTTCCCAATTCTAACCCATTAACATAATTAATACTTAAGCGTAGTAGGACGCGATGCTAAGTATAGTATAAGTATAAGTTAGATCGTCATTAATTAATTATTTGTAGTTATTTATTTTTAGGATATCGAATAGGTGGTAGCTCTAAGGAGCTAATAGTGCTTTCACCTCACAAATAACAGGTAGCATAATTAGGCAAATCTTCTCGAACCAGGTGTTGCATCCTAATGTGGCTTTAAAAATATTTTATTTGAAGACGGTGGAATAAATTACTGCAATCATAAAACCAAATCTACAATCATTAAAATTTGTTTCAATATGAACAAGCCTTCTCGTCACATCATTTTCAACTTTTTCTTGGGACGCATACAGAAACATATTTTTGTTTGTGTAGTTTGGTTCAAGTTAATAGTGTGCCTAGTTAAGTTGCCTGGTTAACTGGGTGTAACATAGAATTTTAGTTTCCTTAAAAAAAAAACACGTTGGCACACTTAGCTAGATCAAGTCATGCTCTAGTGCCGATACTTACTATCGTTACTAGTACTATCTCAACTTAGGAAATGAAACCAGGGTGGATTTTAAGTAAACACACCAGCATTCTCTTTAGTAGAAACGTGGAACCAGTGACGTGGCGTGGCATGGTGGTGCGTGGTTAAACATAGCATGTTTCCAGGGTAAAGTGAACGTGTTTAACTGTATCTGTGATTTGTTTTCTCATCAACCATTAGTCAGGTACCAATTAAACTAAATCCCCTGGTTAGGTGTGTAGAGTGTAAAATATGTATTATTTGTTAACTGGGAACTCATTGGATAATACAATATTACAGGTAGGCTACTGTTTGGATATAATCGTCTTACCACCCTGGCAACACTCCACGATACGTTAATGTGCGTTAATAATGTTAAAAGAGCTCTGTTAAACGAATTAGAGATGAGTCTTGAAACTGAATCTTAATTTTACCTACGAGTCCCAAATTTCGAACTTGAATCTTAGAAAACATTATACACATAAGAGGTTAACTTTCTTTCTATTCAGTCAGGATCTCGTTCCCATTAATCCCTTAGTTTCTGTAGAAAATATAAATAATAACAAATTAATACTTTTTTTGCTTTAATGAATCTTCACGCAAATGTGGGTACATTTCCTATAAATGTTGCTTTTCTCGTGCCTACCAATTAGCGTAATTAAAATGCGTACATACCGGATGGGTTGTAAGATGAAATAAATATAATATATGTATGTATCCGTTTATATATACTATATATATGTATAAAAGGATCCATATATTTATATATAAAGGGATCCATTTATACACTTCAGTGGAATCGAACCTGGTTACCGTGGATTAGGAAGGTAGACTTTTTTGCAGAATACTCTAAGGCTGGGTATCTATTCATGAATAACGCATAACTTATAGTGAAAAGTGTATAGCACATAGTGCTCAAGAAATTGAAACAAATTATTTTCAATGATAGCGTTATAATCGATACGTAGTGAATAGTATACCATACATAAAATTGATTTAACTTAAACATCTTATACGTTATTCATTGAGTGTAGTAAAAATAATCATTGAACTTTGAGATGTATCAAACAATGAGAGTGCGAGGAGAGGAGATAGATAACCTATTAAATCTCAGATTCTGTGTTCATATTTGAATTTTGAAATGCCTTATGGTAAACATATACGAGCCTTTTTATTGTCTGTATGAATGAAAATAAAGGAGAAATATTACATCTCTCACACTGTAATTGAGTAGGTCTACTAATAAGACTCATGACAGTAATAGAAGATATATATACTAATATTTTTAGTCCCTCCACCCTCTCTCCACTGGTGAATAGTTCCTAGACCTTGTCATTGACCTTTCTAACCACTCTATCCTATGCTCTAGTCACCCAACCCAACTCCCAAGTAATGCTGAGAAATAGTGTTTCATCAGAGCATAACGATAACGTGAATCACGCAGATAGCGTGAATAGATGTACCACTCCGACCAGTCCTTAAAGAACCAACATGGCTGAACGACCTTCACTAATTATTATTGGTGCCACCTGATCGAGCAAAACAAGAAACAATAAAAAAAGGGAGGGGGAATCGCGTCATGACTCGATCGAAACTTGACATCGAGTTTCGAAGTAGAATCGAGAGGCATTGCGGAAGTTTGCCTTACAATTATTATTATTATTTATTTTTTACCAATAATGAAACCCGAATGTGTACTAAGACGCGTTGAGAGAGATAAAGATAGAGAGAAAAGAGGAAGAGAGAAAAATTGACCTCTTTTCTCACATATTGGCCACCAGAATATTTAACTATAGGGAACAGATTTAAACGGGTGAATGTTGAATAACAGCATTTGATCGAGGATCGAACACGCTATCTCGCACCAACTGTTATTGCTGAACTAATCACTTTTGAAGTATATTTGCTTCTGAATCTCGCTCCCTCACACGTTTTGGCATTTTTTTTTCAATAGTTGAGTTATTTTTTATTGTAACGTATTACTTTCATATAAGAGACTTTATTTAAAATTGGTCTCAATATAAAACAAATTGAAATATAATAGTAATTTTATCAACTACAATTAGGGATATTAATAATTTAAACGCTAAGATTATTAAGTTTCCAGATAAATTATAACATTTTATAAATATTATATTTATTTCAAAATAAATTATTAAATTATTTTATATTTTCGTTAGTACTAAGATTAGCATAAGTAATTAAATTTTATTATTAATATGAGCATGGTTAATGTTTAAAACATAATTTAAAATGTTAAATTAAATGCTATAATTAAGTTTTATTTGTGTTATAATAAAGTAATACATTTATATAGATATATATATATATATATAATATATTATAGGTACTTTCTTTTAATAGTTTGTATATTATTTTATTTTTATTTTTATTTTTATTAGCTTATGTAACTTGCATTTGTAGAATTTATTTACGATATCTATACTTTTATCATTTCTGGCTGTGAATAGTGCATGATATTGCACCAATGTTCGAGTTAATCATTCTAACCTCTACATTTCTATCTTGTCGTGTATTCATGTGTAGTCATAGGAAGGAAGCAAGCAACCAAATGTGTGGGTTTTTTTTGCTTGGGTTAATTTTAAGTTTAATCCGCTTCGTTGGGCGGCTAATGCTTTAAAAGGCGTCAAGCTCGTGTTGGACTGGCCTGCCGATGACTATGAGATTGAGGTTCATATCTCGGTCAGGTGTATTGAGACTGATTTTTACAAAATGGTTTTCCATTCTCCCTCCACGGAAATGTCAGTACACTTCCTTGAAAAATAACCTTCCTAATCCTAAAACCACTAGAGTGACTAGTACATAAGGGTATAACCCGATTGGCTAGTAAGACGAGGGGTTAAAAAATGTTTTCACTCTCCCACCTCCAAACCCACCTCCCTACCCCCATGCATAGTTTCTCTTAATTCTACTGTCCTAATCCTATCCTATTAACGTGTATATATATATATATTATATATGTTGTTTTTGTGTGTTTTTTGTGTGCCTGTGTTTATTTTTTGTTCGTGTGTAGAGGTGGTTTGATGTGTGGGTGTATGGCCCAAAAAGTCTACTGAAAAAAGTGTTTTATGCATCATCCCTTAAAATAACAACACAGAAGAAATTATAACTATGATTATTTCCATAAAATAACTATCTAACTTTCTGTGGTAGAGTTGAAAATATTTTCAAATTTATGAATACATTTTCAAAAATAATACAAGATTTTTATTTCATGACGCCATCCAAATTATTTCAAAGATGATTTTCTCCAGGCTCACTTTAAAAAAAATTGTTTTTAAATGAAAATTTAAAAAGTAAGTAGTAATAATTATTATTTATGTTTAAATTTAGAGGAAATTGAATCTAGTGTAACATTTTTATAATAAATTTAAGCATTTCTGTGTTTCTTAAATGTTTGCAAGAGCTTATACATTGAAATCCAATGCAGTTTTTTATTATGCAAATGATGATATTAATTATTAATATCTGTGTTGCTTACCTAATTTAACTGTGAACAGATGGTACACTTCCTCTTTACCTAACCTTCCCCATTCCTAACGCATTATCCTAATTAATACGGTATATTCGGATAACACCAAAGGGTAGTAAGATGTGGTGCTAAAAATTTACAAACATTAAACATTAAATCAATGGGACAGTTACCTAGATTGTATTGAGCTAAAATCCAATCTATCATTTTATATTTAATTATTTGCATTGGATTCCTATTAATTATCTGCCTGTTAACTAATCTTCAACTTAATTTAGTAAATAGGCTAACATTTAACTCCGTATATTTCTAAGTTTATTCACAAACTGCGTATAAAAAATATTTTGTATCATGTGTTAAAAATATCCCTGCCCACTTCGGTGAAATCATGGTCTAAGGCGCTACTCTTGCAATAGATTAGACTACTGATGACGGGGAGTTCGTGGATCAATTCCAGTCGGCTTCGCTAAGGGTGGTTTTCATAAATAGTTTTCTACTCTCTTTCCATGAAAATGCGGGTGCACTTCTCAATCAAACCTTCCTAATCCCTAAAGCATTAGTGTGATTAGTACATGGGCGTATAATCCGAACTGGTAGTAAAACGCGGTGCAAAGAAAAGTTAAAAAGCTTTGTCATCATTATCAAAAGTGAATTTAAAAATATAGTATTTTGTATATTCAGCTTATCTAACAATAAATATATATATGTGTGGAGATGTAGGCCTAAATTATAGCAAAGATAGTAAATGTAACCATGTAGATATATAATTACATATTTATATGTGTGTAGAACGTTTGAAAAATATTGTGGTTAAAAAAGTATCGTAAATACACTAAGATATATATATATATATATACTGTATTTGTCAGATATATTAAAACTAGATTTAAAAATAAGTTAACTTTCATACAACGAAGCTGGTTTTCCTACATTTTTCAGGAAAGCTCAGAATCCCACCTAGTCTTGAAAATGTTAGTGCATAATTAACAACATATCCCAAGGGCGTTATTAAAGTCGGGTACTCTTGATAACTTAAAAAAAAATTAAGTGTTTTAGTAAGAAAAACAAAAATCCCCGTTTCACTGTATGCCTTAAGGAATAAGTAAACTTTTATGACTTGTAGAATTAATTCCATTCCCTTTATGTTTTTCAATTGGTACAAAATTAATTTTATTTTCTAATTTAAAGTGAAAATTGTATGGTTTTGTACCCCTAATCCACATTCCAATAACTAACCATCACGATATGCTAATATATTCAGAGTAAAATGATCAGACAGTGGAGGTAGTTGAACCCTCTCTCTCTGATGAGCTAGCGTAGGGGACCTGCAGTTTGGAGAACCACTACCAGAGCTCACCAGGCAACGATGCTAGTTACGTACTAGGACGTGATAGAGAGAAGTTGAGCTGGGCGATTGTCTTATGGCGCATCCTCAAAAAGTTAATTAGTAAGACTTAATGACGACTGGCCTCGTTTGTTCTTGTGCAAATGCATTCATCCTTAGCCTCCGCCACCGACGCTTCAAGCATACATAAAAAGAAACATGAAAGCTTAGGTAACAATGACGTCACAAGGTTACAGCGACTAATGCGGTGACGTTTGTGAGCATTGAAAGTTTGCCTGGAGTGCGCTTCTTCAGCAGACCGCTTTGCCATTGTTGTCGCGAAACTTATATTACTTAAAATAACTGTGGAACCTCCTTTAAGGTGAAATTTCTTCAATGTGATCTTGATTCCTGATAAATTATTTTATTAAAATGATCCATTCAATTTTTTAATATCAACTACATTGTGTAATTTTTATTGTAACTGTTAATCGTAATAAGCTATATATTATTTATTTTTAGATTAAAAAGTAAATTATTTAACTAAAATGATTCGCGTGTTTAAAGACATATTTTTAAATATTTGAAATATTTCTAAGTGACATAGTGAAAAACAGTTTTAAAAAACATATAAGTGGTAAAATTGGTATTCCTTAGATCTACATTTTTTTAAAGTTTGAGTAACATAATGAGTAAACATTACATAGTTTTATGAGACGTGTTAGTGACATAGTCAATATTCATTAAATGGTTCAAAAAAGTGTGGTGATGTGAGTATAAATTACATGGTTTTAAGAAACTTGTGTGTGGCATAGTGAGTATGATACATTAGTTGGCCCTATGTTTTATTTGGTTCAAAGAAAGGTTTGAGTAACAAAGTGAGTATACATAAATTAACATATTGTTAAACGTTATATTACTAATAAATATTTTATAGTTTTATAAAGCATTTCTCTATGACATAATTAAATTTTATAAAAAAATTTTGAGTGAAATAATAAATAAATAGCTATATATCAGAATATAAATATTTTCTTAGCACCGCATCTTATTACCCGTTAGGGCTGTACGTAAATAAATATAATTATTTATAAGTTATAAGAAGCAAGAAGCGTTTCAATGTAATGTACTGAGCATACAATTTTTTTTAAAATCAAAGGCTGGAATTATATTTTTCTACTTCACTTAATAAAAGGTATAATATTTTATTGCTTTGTGTTGTCAGTTTTTAAAATCGGTTTAAAATTAATATTTAATTAAATTAGGGGGGAATAAATAGTACTCTTGGTTTTATTTTTATGGATTGCAAAATGATGCCAAAGAAACGGTCTAAAGTAACAAAGCTAATCCGGTAAACACTGATAGTTTGGTTGCGTAAACCCATTTCTCAACGATGGTTGTATAAACGTGACTTCAGTTTCTGCTCAAAATCGACTTTCAGTAATCGGAGTTACGGCAGTGAATTTTGGTGTTATTTTATTATGTGACAAAAACTCTTGTTGGCTTTTGGGGCTAAAAAAGGTCGTGTGCTTGTCCCACCTAATATAATTATGATAGTATTGTTTTGGATGCAGTAGGAATATCTGAATTCTATAGTAGAATTCTGGTAAAAGAAAAATTCCAAAACAGCAAACATACCCTTTTTCGGTCAACATTTATATCTTATTACTATATTATTAGTATTATTATATAGGTGTTGATACCATAGATCAAACTTATCAGCTGCAGATCACATAACCTAACGAATGAATATATGTAAATTGTTTTAGTAACGTTTATGACTGTCGAAAGCTTTCCCTTCTATCTCAATCTCGTTTAGGGAGATGTGTCACTTTAGTTTCGCTTAACACTAAAACTTGTTAAAAACGAGTAGCACATAGGGTATTATACATAAGTACTAATCTTCTGTTGAATTATTCTCTTAATTATTTCTTAAAGGGTGGACTTTTTAAATGAGAATGTTTCTTAGTTAGAAATATGATTTGCACTGCTGCCGACGTAATTATTTCAATTCATACTGGCAGATATGTCACTTGAACCAATGGTTCTTAACCTTTTATTACTCTCGGCCCCCTAAATATCCCAAAATGTTTTCGCGGCCCCCTAGTTTTTACTAACAAATTAATCACTAAGATTTATTCTAAAATAGTGTATTTATTTACTGATTATAACAAACAAATAAAAAAACATAAATTAACTTACCTAAATATAGTTAATGGGACCTATGCTGTTGAACACTTTCCACTAATTTGTCTATTCTTGTTTCATTTGTATTACTTAATGCTGTTCGCATGTAGGAGTATATTCGGAGTCGATTTCGCTGCTTTGTTTTAATATTTATCATTGTGGAAAACCCCTTTTCACATAAATAAGTAGAAAAAAAGGGAGACATTTTTGAATGGGGATGGTAAACATATGGGGATTATTTGTACAATCCGTGCTTCCCTTCCCCACCATTTCCCCGGAAAATCAAGTCTATTGTACTTATATGCTTACGATCATCGAATTCTTCCTTCCAAAACATAGAATTTAAGATAATAGACTTCAGAAATAGTATTTTAAATTATTTTTTTCGATGCCCCCACAAAAAACATTTGCGGCCCCCCCCCGGTTAAGAATCGCTGACTTAAACCATCTAACCTAAGCAGTGGCGTCACTAAGCTATTTTTTTAATGGGGGAGGCTTAAACCAATCCAAGCCCTCCTCACATCACTTAAAGAAAGAAAGAAAGAAAGAGAAAGAAAGATAGATTAGATTACCGAGTTTAAAATATTTCAAACCTTGTAACTTTAAATAGTAGTTGAGCAATAACCATTAGTTTTGGCTTTGTAGAAGCGCAGGTGATTAGGTCAATACCAAGGTCGTTTGATACTTTGATCATTCTTTCAGCAATCGGATGACCTTGAACCCTGCTTTCTGGTGGTACATTTTTGACAGTGAAGCACAAGTGTTATTTCTTATATTAAATGCAAAATATACAATAATACCTATAGACTGTGTTATTAATCTGTGCTTGTTACAAGAATTACGTTTTTGATAAAAATTATAATCTAATTCTAATATCATGCTATGTATATAAAGTTTATCCCCGTTAACGGATTCACTCTAAGCAGCTCACTGAGCTTATATTTGAAGTAACAGGTGGGTGACTTTTCAGGGGCAGAATGAAAAACCAAATTCTAATATCACAGGTCTGTACTGAACCGCGAACTTCCTATACATTGTCACTTAGCCTCCGGGCTTATTTAACCATGACTTAGCTGACGTCAGACCCACTTGGACTAGGCTGACTCAGCTTGGGGTCCAGTGTTGTAATGTCGCTTACCTTGCTCATGTGGGTGGAGCAGAATATTCAGGTAGCTGAACTGATTAGAACACAATACCCTTATATTGCCCTTCTCCATTGTTTCATATGGTGATGTCATGTTTCCTGTTCTGGTTTCTTCTGCAAAGAGTCTCCGCAGGGCCGACTAAAGGATTTCATAAACCCTGGGCGAGACTTAAAATTTGCACCACAGCTGTATTCTGTATGATATAAATTAACCGCATCCCATGCATGACGCAAAAGAGTGCCAAAATGCGGACGAAAAATAAATACAAAATAAATGGTGCCAAACTACCCTTCCCCACCCCGCTCCGACATCAATGTGTGCAAAATGAATTCATATTTCAATTATTTTTCTCTTACTATTTTCCGAAGCTTTTAATTAAATTTACAAAGTTATTCGCCTGCAAAGAGAACCTAAATGTCATAAAAACATAATAGGGATTATGTTTCTAATAATTTTTACTTTCTCATATCAAGAGAAAGTATTGTGACCATGAAAAAATCGATCTCGAGATTATGACAAATTTTTACGTTTCATGGGAACACGAACCCAAAAAAGTGGTTTTTACTATTCTGTCTGTCCCTGACCACGGCTACAAAACGGTTTGATGGATTTTGTTCAAACTCGATATTTAAATACTAATATACCAAATATACCACAAAACGATTTTTTTTTCTACCCTAGCCCTTCAATTAAGAGTAGTTTACTGATGAGAATTTTTTTTTTAATTCCAGATTTTATGAAAATGGCATTAACGATTTTGTTTAGAATGCATATTTAAGATTTGTTTGACGTTACAAATAGCAATATATAATTGGTTTTGGGGCAAAAATTAGTTGAAGGGTAATTTACTGATGACTGATTTTTCAAACACTTGAAATATTTTACTAAATGCTCTAACGATTTGGTTCCAAATTGGTATCTAGGTAGTGTTTGACATGACAAATAACCCTGCATACTTTGTTTTGGGCAAAAATCCGGTAAAGGATCTCTTACTGAGGAGTGATTTTTGAAAATTTGATTTTTTTAAAAACATTGTTGTAATGACTTTTCCTAAAATGTATATCTAAGGCGTATTTGACATGAACATGACAGATAAAGCTGAATACTTGTTTTGGGGGGGAATTTGGTCATAGGTACTTTACTGAGGACTGTTAGTTATATATTTAAATAAATGGTACGGCGCACCGCACAGACTTTCTCTCTCTTTCTATAAACTCGTAAGATTTCTGAACGGAATAATGTACATTATATCATCACCACTCCACATAAGAACACGCATAAAATAATATACAATGATATATAATCAATGAGAAAAGAGGCGCATCTTTGTCCACCTAAGAGCATTTCAAACAGTTTAATGT